>CM037877.1:111540788-111928288 GCA_021292165.1 Shinisaurus crocodilurus
AGATGGACGTCGAGGCGGTTGGCTTCAACACCAAAGCGGGCGGCATCGACATCGAAGGTGATGGAGGTGGCATAGCAGTCAGTATGGAGGAAGCCTGAAGAGACGTTGAAGGCTGAGGCGAAGAGGATGGTGATGGTCTCAACACCGAAGACTCCTTCTCCTTTGCGTGACAATGTTGTGTAACTTGTTTCCTCTTCTTCCTCCGCTCCAAATCCTCCTTAGTTTTTTTAGCCAACTTTTTGGCTTTCATAGAATCATAGAAAAGTAGAGTTGGAAGGGGCCTGCAAGGCCATCGAGTCCAACCCCCTGCTCAATGCAGGAATCCAGGTCAAAGCATCCCTGACAGATGTCTGTCCAGCTGCACCTTGAATGCCTCCAGAGTGGGGGAGCCCACCACCTCCCTAGGTAGTTGATTCCATTGCCTTATTGTTCTGACAGTCAGGAAATTTTTCCTGATGTTTAGGTGGAATCTAGGTTCCTGTAACTTGAGCCCATTATTCCGTGTCCTGCAAACTGGGATGATCGAGAAGAGATCCTGGCTTTAGAGATGGCCAGGCTGCGTCCTGGAGTGGGTGGATCAATCATGCTAGTGGACGGGTGCGGCGGAGTCAGGAGGGTGGCCGATTGCTCTGCTGTAGCCTGGGCAGGGTTGGAGGCATCCACCGCCTCCAGAGCTCTTGTCCACATCTCAGCCTTAAGCCAATCAGCCCGCTGGTGGTGAGTTTGCTTAGTGAATGCCTGGCAGTGGGGGCACGTGTCTACCTCGTCTACCCTCACCCAGGCAGAAGACACACAATGAGTGTCCGTCAATGGATGGGAGCTTTGCCCCGCAGCAAACGCATTTGCGAAACGCCCCTTTGAGAGGCATCGCCACTTAGGCCTCCATGGCCAGAAGGAGAGAGAGAGAAATCAATGAAACAAAGGTAAAAGCGTTGAAAAGAGGGATAAATACGATATAATGGAGAGAAAGAGAAGAATAAAACACAGTTTTAATCTCAGCTAGTGAGGAGAAGTGGTCGAAGAGGAACTGAGGGGATTGGCAGGAACCCCGTGGAGCATGCTTAGTGAGACGATGAGGGAGGGGTTCCCACCTAAAACGCCTCCGCTTTAGAAGTTTCCCAAAAGGCCACTGTGCAGGCGCAGAGCCCATATGTGTGATGCACAGAGACCATGACGAAGAATTAATTGTTTTCATTAATAAAGTAGCTTGCTCCAGATAAGACTGAGAAAAAAGGGAAAATGTCCCAGATGAAAGACATTAGGTTTTTCTATTCAATAATTAGACAATATGCAGAGGATCAATGAAAAGACAAGCACCTGTGCAGCATTTAACTTCTGCCTTTTTGGCTCCACAACCTTGACGATTCGAGAGTATAAATCCATAGCTCTCACCCACATACACATAGACTTGCATGCCCTTGATACTTTCTCCACTTTTTCTGGCACAAAATCAGGGTTGTTCATATATTTCTGAAGCTTAAGCAATATTTGACCCTTTATATTTTCTTTATCATATTCTAAAAGCTTTCTCAGGAAAGTGGAGTCTCCAAGAAGCTGTTTTGCTGTTGCCCAGTCAGGTCTGAAAGATTAAAAGAAGTGGCAGGAATTCAGAAATATCTGTCCCAGAGAATATATTAACTAATATACTTTCATACATTTTTGAAGTTTCTATGCCTTATACACCAATGAATGACTGGATGAAATCTGTATTTTGGACCAAATGACAGTTACATTTCTAGAGCACATATAATTAATTTCAGTATGAAGAAGAGAAGAAATTTAAAAGCAATGATATAGGGCTAGGAGGAAGATAGGGAATAGTTTACCAAGGAAACAGAATGATGCTTCATGGTTCAGCTTCAGCTAACGTTTTGTGATAATGTGAATTGAACTTCAAGTGGCACCCCTATGGATTTCACGTAATCCATAGAGACATTTCCACAACAGGGTGCCAAAGCTGCTCTTCCTCCAGAAGACTGAGCCCTCTAGGTTGCTAGTATTGATATTCTAGCCAAACCACAACAGGTATAAATATATAATTTCATTATCTTGAGGCAGTTTAGACAAAATAGTGTGACCTGTTTATCTCTTAACACACAAGATTATCTTTATGGTTTGGTATTTTGAAGTTACAAATGAGAAGGTTTTTCTCATCCAAATTCTTGGCAGCTCCTAAAAATAAATGAAAAACTTGATAAGATATAGGATTGACATTTTTAATATAGCATATTATTCTTTCTTGCGTAGAAATGGCAAAAGGAGAATTTAAAATAAGCCTGAAGCACATTTATGTTCTTCAGAAGTTGATAAGTACCATCGCTGATTATCTCAATTTTTGCTATTTACCACAGTAGCACTGTTCTTGGACTGCCTGCAATTCTACATCCACACACCTCAGAGGAAGCCCCGTTGAATGCAATAGGACTTACTTTTGGGCAGGCATGTTTAGGATTGCACTGTTCATGTCCCCTCATAAGTGACTTTGGATAAACATTATTAGCTGCTTATGCTATAACAGGAGTGGGGAATGTGTAGCCCGCCAGATTTGTTGGACTGCAAATCTGATGAACTTTCACCACTGGCTATGCTGGCTAGGGCTGATGGGAGTTGCAGTCCAACATCTGGAGGGCCACACACATTCCCCACCCCTATGCTATGGGAAGAGATAGGATTGGCTGTGCACCATCATGAGTATTCTGTCCTCAAAATAGGGCAAGAATAGGCTTATTTATTAATGTATGATCCACATTTTCATTCACCAGGAGTGGTGAAAGTGATATACAACTTATAAAAATCAATAGCAATAAAAACATAAGCAGCACATCTAACAAAACTTATTAGCAATCAAGAAAGTATTGGCAATACACTTGAGGGAGGAAAAAAGATTCCAGGTGGTGGTGAGAATTGTATAAAGAGAGATCCAACTGGATCTTCTCTTGGCAGAAATTTCCCAAAGTTGGGTGCCACAATTGAAAAGGCCACGTATTGCAGTTCAAGTTCTCAGTACAGTAAAAGGAGGAATATGGAGCACAGCCTCCCAAGCTGATCTCAATGCATGGGAGGTACATATGAGAGATCTCTAAATGACTCAGGCCATTTAGGCACACTTATAAAACTGTTATTCTATTTTAATATTAAATCATACAATGTGTAGTGCAATCCTGTGCAAGTTTACACAGAAATGAGTTACAGTGACTGGGTTCAGACGACACAACAAGCAAACAACGATAACAGACAATGATTGCTTGTTGTGTCGTCCGAACCCAGGTCATTGTGAGTCACACTGGTCTGTTTTGTCCTCAGTTTTATTTATCTTCAGCAGGAGATAGTACTTTTTTGGAAAGATTAACGACTAACGTCTTCTTTTGGACCGTCTGGGAGGTAAGCCAAACCTTGTTGTCTTTTTTCTGTTGTTCACCTCCCAGACGGTCCAAAAGAAGACGTTAGTCGTTAATCTTTCCAAAAAAGTACTATCTCCTGCTGAATTACATGTTTTGGATAAAGGACTTTCCTTTGTACCTACTCCTCGTCATGATCCAGTACAAACCAGACTAGATCTCTTTCGTTTCTTTCGTAACATAAAATTACGTCAATATTTTGGGACTAGAGTATCCAGATTCACAGATACTCATACACGTTTCAGATCACCTTCGAAGTTCATGCCTCCTGCCCCTGCAGACCCACCTATACAAGTTTATGAAAGATTAGTGCTAAAAGACCTTGAACGGATAGAAAAAAACAACAAAGCATCCATGGAATAACATCAGTCAAGAGGAAAGAAAGGTTTTGTTAAATTTATCTCAAGACTCCTCCATAGTCATAAAAGAAGCAGACAAAGGGGGAGCTATTGTGATTCAAGACAGCATAGATTATAAAAAAGAGATTCTACGCCAACTAGCAGACACTGAGTCATATCAGGTATGCAAAAATGACCCTACTAATGAGATTGTAAAAGAAATTAAAAACATTCTGTATGAGGGGGTCAGCCTAGGATGTATTACAGAGAATGAGTTTGGCTTTTTGTATAAAGAAAAACCTAGAATTCCAGTTTTCTATACTTTGCCAAAGATTCATAAGGGAGTTTGTCCTCCTCCAGGCAGACCCATAGTATCAGGCTGCAGTTCTGTGCTGGAACCTCTTTCGCAATACATACATTATTTCTTAAAACCTTTCATACCTCTTATACCTTCCTATGTACATGATTCTTCAGATCTTATAAATAAAACAAAAGCAATCTGTATAGAGGAGAAGGATATTTTGTTGACAATGGATGTAAGATCTTTATATACTAACATACCTCAGGAAGAGGCGTTATCTGTTATTCAGCACACTCTAGATCTAAGAACAGAGAAACATCCTCCCACCCATTTTCTACCCTCCCTTGCTGAGATGACTTTATGCAAAAACTATTTCAAATTTAATAACAAATGTTATTGGCAAACCAAGGGGGTGGCTATGGGGTGCCCTATGGCCCCAGAGGTGGCTAACATATATGGCTGAATATGAGAGGGAACTTTTTTCATCTGCTGGTCAATATAATAAACATATTGTGATATGGTTTAGATATATAGATGATGTTTTTTCCATTTGGAGGGGTGATGCAGTATCATTACAACAATTTATAACATATGTAAATTCTAGGAATGAAGATATCCAATTTGATATCCAATATAATACCTTAGAAAGCCATTTTTTGGATTTGATGATAAGAAAAGAGGGCAAACATCTCATTACCTGTAATTATAAAAAACCTACAGATGTGCCTAGATATCTTCGGTATGACAGCTCCCATCACCATTCCTTGAGGAATAATCTTCCATATGGACAGTTTTTAAGACTAAGACGTAACTGTTCAAAAACATCAGATTTCATACAAGAATCTAATGCATTGGCACTACAACTAAAAGAGAGAGGTTACCCAAATGCTGTTATTACAGCGGGTTTAAAAAAGGCTGAAACAAAAACACAGGCAGAACTTCTTACAAAAAAGAATGTTGAAGTGCAAACACGAATCAACTGCATTTTGATTTATGATAAAATGAATGATCATTTACAAAGTAGTATAAGGAGACATTGGCACATGGTACAAGATATTCCTGGTTGCCAAAACCAACCAATGGTCTCCTTTAAAAGAACAAGAAATTTTAGAGATTTACTAATAAGGAGTGAATTTAAGGAAAATTATGGAAGCCCATCCAATGTTCTGTTTGATTCTCACAGGCCAATAGGACACCACCCCTGTGGACATTGCTGCTATTGCAAATACACCAATAAAACTACAGCATTTGTAAATTCCTCAGATCAACAAAAGTACTTTCTAAAACAATTTACAACCTGCAACAGTTCCTTTGTTGTTTATGCCATCCAGTGTAAATGCCCAAAAATTTATGTAGGAAAAACTATTAGACCTTTAAAAAAACGTATAGGAGAGCACCTTAGCAATATAAAAAACAACAGACAAGGTGCACCACTGATTCAGCACTTTACAGAACAGCAACATTCCTTTACAGATCTTACATTTTGGGCTCTGGATAAAATTAACACCAATAATGAAAAACAACTATTAAGAAGGGAAATACAATGGATTATTAAATTAGATACTTTAAAACCAAAGGGTCTCAATGAGGATTTGAAACTGTTCCCATTGATGTGACTCTGCAAATTACTGCAGTTCGACATAGAAGCTGTGCCCTGACTGGATGTCCTTGACAATTTGCCACCAAGATAATGCCCAAAAGAAAAAAACTGTACCAAAATATAACAACGTTCGAAAAGACCTATTTTTTCAGTCGCCACTAAAACAGTGAAAGACACTTCAGTTGTTTAAGAAATCTGCAGACTCTTTTACAAGTAAGATATAATTTATATAAAGAATACATATATTTTTATTTAAAAAGCAATACTTGTTACTCATTTTTAAGAAAATGTTTGTAAAGGATTTCTATTTAAAATATAAGGAAATTAATTACGTATATAATGAGAAAGTATTTTTATTATGTGTTGTCCTCACCATGTTAACTAAATTTATGTATTTTGAACTCTTACAGCCCCTTGAGGAAGGCCTTGAAAAAAACACAGGCCGAAATGCATCGGGCATCTCTATTTAATAAAGTTTGCATCCTGAGAACCTAGTTCTCTCCCCTTTTTTCGTTGCTATTGGATGCTCTTCTCCTCTGGTTTCTGTCTTTGAAATGCCTCTGGGACTATCTGGTGGCATTCCAAAGTTTCCAGTCCCTCAACACGCACTTTCCCACCTAATGCTATACCACACATTGTCAATATGGAGATTACAGGGGCTATTTCCAAAAATACTGGCAGATTTTAGCTTAAAGTTTTCACTGCCAGTAACTAAGCTTTAGGAGAGACATTTCAACCTTTTAGAATGGGAAAAAATGGGACAAAAGCCAGGAAACCACCCACTAATTAACCACCCTGTTAATTAGTATCATATGATACATAGACACACAACTCTGCTCCATAACATTTGGTCATATTTCTGAAACTAATGCCAGAACTAGAACTTATGGAAGATGTGTGGCTGCTGCTGAACCTACAGTCCCAAGTCTTCTCCTTCCCTCTCCCCTGTAATGTATAGTAATACACAAGAGATAACACAATACTACCATGTTCTGGGTTTTCCCATCCCAGGTCCACTTCACTGGCTGCCTCCTATAATGCTGGAGAAACTTGTAGCACAATGACATCACATCATGTGTTAAAGAGGAGAGGGGAAAATTAGAGTATCTCTTCTGAAAATTGCTTTAGGAAATAGATGTCATTTCACAGGAAATCACAGCTGAAGCTAAAAATCAATGCTGAAGTTCAAGTATGTGGTATGGTTAACTTACTTTGCATTTAAAAGAATACAGATAGCTTCCATCACTGTCATGACAAGGTCAGGTGGTTTAGTGAAAACTCTGATTTCAGAAATATCTGCTTTATCTAAAGAATCAAGCGCTTTGTTGGCAGCGTCTAAAGCTGGAAGGGCCTCATCCAAATCACGCTGAGCATCATCAGCTATTGCCTGGGTGTCCTCTGCTTTTACTTTTGCAATAGCTTCATCTTCCTGAACAACCCGCCGAACCTGGAAAAAAACAATTGGCCAATACATATTTTTTTTAAAGCTTTATGATTTAAACTTTTCTTTTTAATATTCTTCTTTGTATTCATTATATCTCTTGTTCAAAATATAAGGAAACAAAATAGAAACATGCAGTTATATGGGCTTGGCTCTAGAGTTTTATTACACTGGTGGGAGCATCCCCAAAAGAAGTTCTACTCAGAACACTGTTTTGCCGGCTCCCTGGCAGGGAGCCTCGTGGAGGCACGGCGCTGTGCGGCCGCTCGCTCTGTGGGCGCCTCATTGCTGCCGTGCCGGCTCCCTGCCGGGCACGGTGGCACGAGGCGCCCGCAGAGTGAGCGGCTGCGCCTCGCCTCCACAGGGAGCCGGCATGGCAGCAACGAGGCGCCCACAGAGCGAGCAGCCGCGCCACACCTCCATGCGGCTCCCTGGCAGGGAGCCCCATGGAGGCGCGGCGGGGATTTGTTCCACAACCATTTAATCACTGCTTTCCCGGCTCCCTCCATGGGGCTCCCTGCCAGGGAGCCAGGAAAGCAGTGATTAAATGGTTGCGGAATGAATCATCCGAGTTTCCATTATTTCTTATGTGGAAACTCGCTTTGATATATGAGTGTTTTGGATTACAAGCATGGTTCCGGAATGAATTATGCTCGTAATCCAAGGTATTACTGTAGCTCAAGCTGCAATCCTAAACTCATCTATTAGGCAGTAAGCTACACTGAACTCCATGAGGCTTACTTCTGAACATGCTTAAGAGAGTGCTATCAGTGGTAGAGCAAATGCTTTGCATGCAGAAAGTCCCAGGCTCAATCCCTGGCCTTTTCAGTAAAATGAGAATGAAAAGAACTTCTGCCAGTACTGAGCTATGTGGAGCAATGGTCTAACAGTATAAATCAGCTGTATATAGTCAACAGATCAATGAGATTCTCACTGCAGTTTAAATTCGTATGAAAATACAAGCATAAATTAAGTTAAAAGTCTATTAGGCATTACAACCTCATTTCTTCTCAGGGTGTTCCCCCCCCCCCAACTTTTGATTGCATCTCATTATATGATAAAGTGGCTAATTAATGTTTAATTTTTAAGTTCGCTGCTTCTTCTAGGAACTGTTGAGTGGTAAAATGCTGTCTGGAAAACTCATAATGGTAGGAGGGTATACCATGGAGTTGCATTGTTAAACCTTCAGTAAAATAAATAATGAAAGAAGGTGTAATCCTATGCATATTTAGACAGAAAAAAGTCCTACAACTTTCAGCATGAGCCAGCCAGAATGGCTGGCTGAGGCATGCTGGGAGCTGTAGCCTTTTTTTCTGTCTAAACATGCATAGGATTGTGCCGTTAATAACTAAAAACATTTAATATTTGTACCTGATCTGCGTTTTCTTGATCCACTGCTAATTTTTCCATCAAAGCTTCAACATCCACTGATTTTTCTTTGAGGACTGGCTCTAAAGCTGAAAGATCTAATTTCATTTTATCGACAAGTACATTTGTCTCTAATAGTTTGCCTAAGCCATTCTTTACACGATCCCGAGCCTGAAAAAAATAAACACTATTCTTTAATAATATATTGCTTACTGTTTCAAAACTTCAAACAAACATTAATATGTTAGAAGTACAAAACGATGGACACAAAATCCATAGTGTGTGTGGCTTCTATCAGTAATACTGTGTATAGTCATAGTTGGTTTAACTAAAGCTACTACAGTCAACATAGTTACAATAAAGATGTAAACATTTCCATGAATGGTTAAGTAGCAAAATCAACCATGGGATCACTCAACTGGATAGCTTCAATAGCTCTTTTAAAAATCAGTAAACATTTTTAAAATGAGGATAGTATACACTTCTATCAAAACTAACACAATTTTTACGTTGAACTTCAACACTCTAGTACAGTGTTTAGTATTCAAACCTTGTTTCACTGTTGTAGGCCTTAGAAAGTCTAGTGCATCACCAGTTTCCACAACAGAAATGCTGCCCACTGAGCAAGCGGTCTTGTGTGTACATAGCCTATATGGATACAGATGCACAGCCACTCATATTGCCATATTCATCTGTTCTTCACATGAACTTGTCAGATATGTCATTTGATGCTCATGGAGATACACATTCACCATATGGAGCTAACAGGTATTATATCTGACTAATTGATGGAGGGCAAAGGTTAGAAATGATGAAATCATTCATACATGTTTTCATTATAATTAGCGAAATATTTCCGTTTTCTACAATTATTCTATTTCTTCTTCATTTAGAGCCAGAATATACCTAAATATAGATATATTCATTTATCTTAGCTGATGTTACTGATTACCAATGTCCACATGCAAAATAATTGCATTACAGCCTCTACCACATGTGGGTAGCTTCATTAAAATCAGTGATATTATATGATTTTAAGTGCTTTTACTGCTAGTGGTGTGGCTTAGACGATAGAGAGAAACTAACAAGAAATATTTGCACTTTAATTTCTTAAAAAGCCATATAAAAATTAGATCTGGATTGAAACAAAAAAAATGTAAGGTTATTTATTAACAGAAAAAATACACCCAAAATCATTTAAACTATTTTTTTTAAGGAACAAGAAAAACAATACAAGAGAGAAACAAGGCACACTTCTATATGTAATTTAACTTACTGAAACGAGTTGCTTCCTTTTTTCACTTAGCATGGATAAGTAAAGATTGATTAACTCTAAATAGGAGGTGGGTGTTGTATAGTAGCGCCGCCGGAGCTCAGCATAGTACTGCTCTGCCATATCTGTCACACTCATGTGAATGTCTACACACATTACGGAAAGTTTCTCTTTCATGCGATCACTTCCAAGGTCAACATGCATAAAAAAAGTCCTTGATACAGAAAGAAGTGCTTCTCTAGGCCACTGAAAAAGGATAAAAAGATTATCTGAATTATCTTCTTCCAGTGATATATTCAATGTCCCAAACATTTTCCATCAGAGACTTTGCAGAAAATAACTGTATTAAAATTGGTTTGCTTTTAAACAACAAACAAATAGCTTTTAAAAGAACTATATTAAAATTGGTTTGCCCTGTAGCATCTCAATGCTCCACAATTACAGACTTTGGGATTCCCAATCTTTCAGCAGAATTGGGGTTGAAAGAGCTAAGGAAAGTGTGGGTGCATGGAGGCTAACTTGTAAACTAGCATATAATGTGAAACTGTAGAACATGTTTAGTCTTACATGGTGTGGAAGTTAAGGCAAGTGCTTAAATTTACAGTTTGAGCAATTTCAAAGGAAGCAAAAAGATAAAACCAAACAGAATTTATTAGCATCATTAACATATTCTACTTTGGAGACACAAAAAACATTAATGCAGGTTGTTATGTTAAGGATGTCCTCTACACCTCAGTCAGCACTGAATATCTTGGAGTTTGGTGCAGGTGAAGGAACTCTTCATGGCTGGGCAAAATGGATAAGACCTGGGATTAGATTAGAACTTCCACCAAATTTCAAATAAAGTGAAATTTTGAGGTGAATTTGGAAGGATTCAAGGAATTTTGAGAGAAGCAAAATTATTATTTTTTTGCATCTGCCAGGACTTGGACTCCATTGTTATAGCAGTAGAATCAGGTGAGGTTCCCAGAGCACAGCCTGGTTAAATTTTCTTGGATGAGTATCAGTTGGTACAGCTTGAGGACGTTGACAATGTGTTTGGACAGGTTTGTGTGCAAACACATCCGTACTGGATCCTTGCCCCTCTTGGCTCATAAAAACCAGCAGGGAGGGAACAGCTGGTTGGACCAGGGAAGTGATCAATGCCTCCTTACAAGAGTGAGTGGTCCCATGCTACTTGAAAGAAGCAGTGGTGAGGCCACTCCTGAAGAAACCCTCCCTAGACCTGGAAGATCTTAATAACTTTAGGCTGGTAGCGAATGTTCCTTTCCTGGGCAAGGTCCCTTGAGTGGGTGGTGGCCAACCAGCTCCAGGAGCTCTTGGATGAGGCTGGTTATCTGGATCCATTTCAGTCAGGGTTCAGGCCTAGTTTTGGCACTGAAACAGCCTTGGTCACCCTGTATGATGACATGTTGGGAGAGAGACAGGGAGAGTGTGACCCTGTTGATACTCCTGGATCTCTGGGTAGCTTTTGATACCATCAACCATGGTATCCTTCTGGGGCAGCTGTCTGAGTTGGGAGTGGGGCGGGTACTGCAATGCAGTGGTTCCACTCCTACTTGGATGGCTGGCTCCAGAAGGTGGTGCTTGGGGAATATAGCTCGGCCACGTGGACTCTCCACTTTGGAGTTCCACAAGGGTTGGTCTTATCCCCCATGCTATTCAACATATACATGAAACCACTGAGTGGGGTCATCCAGAGTTTTGGAGTGCATTTCCATCACTTTATTTCACCTTTTCATCTTCAGCAGGTGAGGCTGTGGATGTGCTAAACCGGTGCCTGTCTGCGACAATGGACTGGATGAGGGCTAGCAAACTGAGGCTCAATCCAGACAAGACTGAGATACTGTTAGTGGGTGGTTCCTCTGACTGGATAGAGGGTGTTCAACCTATTCTGGATGGGGCTGCACTCCCCTCGAAGGAGCATGTTCGTAGCTTGGGGGTCCTCCTTGAGCCATCTTTGTCATTTAAGGCTCAAGTGGCCTCAGTGGCACCAAGTGCCTTCTACCAGCTCTAGCTGGTGGCCCAGCTATGCCCCTATCTAGACAGGGATAGCCTGATTTCAGTGGTCTATGCTCTGGTAATCTCGAAGTTAGATTACTGCAATGTACTCTACATGGGGCTGCCCTTGAAGACTGTTGAGAAGCTGCAGCTTGTGCAAAACGTGGCAGCGAGACTAATCACTGGGACCAGAAGGTCTGAACATATAACAGCAGTTCTGGCCTGCTTGCACTGGCTGCCTGTATGCTTCTGAGCCTGATTCAAGGTGCTGGTCTTAACTATAAAGCCCTACATGGCTTGGGACCACAACACTTGACAGAACGACTGTCCCAACCACAATCTACCAGGGCATTACGCTCAACATCTGGGGCGTTCCTCAGACTGCCACCTCCGAGGGAGGCTTGGAGGGCAGCAACAAGGGGGAGGGCCTTTTCTGTGCTAGCCCCCCAACTGTGGAACAAGCTCCCCCCTGAGGCCCGCCTGGCGCCAACTCTATTATCTTTTCGGTGCCAGGTTAAGACTGTCCTCTATGTTGAGACATTTAACAACTCTAAATAGTACAGGGGGGTGGTTATTTCAACTCTTTTACAGGTCGTGTTGTATTAACTTGTTTTAGCCATTTGAGTCGTTTTTAAACTTGGTTTTTAAATTTTTCATAATATTTTTATTGTGTATATTTTATATTGTATTTATTGTATTTTTATTGATTGTAGTGAACCACCCAGGCAGCTTCAGCTATTGGGTGGTATAGAAATATTTAATAATAATAATAATAATAATAATAATAATAATAATAATAATAATAATAATAATAATTCAATAAAACTGGCAAAATTTGCAAGGAGCTCTCTGCAAACCTTTAGTTTAGAATTGAAAATATTACTGATTCTAGTACATGGAGGAAGAGAGTTTACTCAAAAGGATTGGATAGAGAGGCTAAGGACCATATTATCATTTCAACATGAACAAAATTATATAAACTTGTTAGAGGCTATACACACTATGTTACAGAATGTAGGAAATAACCATAAACTTAACAGGGAAAGAGCAGCTGAAGATAAGTCACATATTCTAAAAGAGGAATCATGTGTCATCTCAACATTTTAACATAATTCTTTAATTGAGATTAGTTACCTGCACAAACCAGTCAATAGTGCAGCAATTCACAAGAGATGGAAACATTCGGCACCGTGCTCGGAAAGCATCTCCTACAGGGCTCATGCACAGAACAATGTGTAGCTTCTGGCGGACTCGACTAATGAAATATTGAAATACCTGAGAAAATGCAGTCACAAGTGTTAATTCAAGGATAAGAGGAAAGCACGTCAATGAGATTGTTAGCACAGATAAAATTGAGAACACAATATGCTGGGTGACATAATAGGCTATTTCCCTCTCTAACCCATGATCTGTCTCTGATCCTGGCTGAGAACAGCAGCAACATTAAAAGTCATTTCCTCTTCTTTTCAGAGCTGATAATTACACAACACATCTAAGATAATGTACCATAATTTAAATAGTCTCTATGCTAAAAAGGGATTCAAATAATGCATTTAAAGTAAAATTTATGTGTCATACCTCATCCCTGTTGCCCTCTGCTATACCCGCTTCTTTTGCTTTGGGTCGGGTAGCTGCCAAAACAAACTCCAATTCATCCTTTTCAAACAAATTAGGTACCTCTCCGGAATTCAGAATATTGTTTATATCTTCTAGAAATTCCTCTACAACAATCTATAGATTTTATAAACATCAGGTGTCAAAAAGATATTAGGTATATAGTTAAAAAAATAACCTACATTCAGAAAATAAAGGTAACAGCAAATTATGAGTAAACATTTTAAGAAAATCAAGTTCTCTGATCTAAACTAAGTTATTTTCATCTCAATTTTGCTGCTAGGATCCTGACTAGGGTATATTTACATTACATCGATATAAATAAACTATTACATAGGCAATGTGACGTGCATGACACAGCACTCAAAAAACAAAACAAACAACCAAGGATAGTGCATCCAGTTTATAAATTTATAGATTTTAAAAAATTATAAACAGATTTTTTTAAATCTGTTTAAAATTGTGAATCTGTTCACAATTTTAACTGTGTTTAATTGTGAATCTGTTCACAATGTTAAAAATCTGTTTATAATTTAAAAATTGTTTATAATTTTAAAAAATCTATAAATGTATAAACTGGATGCGCTGTTGTTGTTTGTTTTGTCGATATAAATAGCCAGTGGTGTCGCTAGGAACGTAAGATTGTTGTGTGTGCCTTCTAAAACCAAAGCCAATATAAATTCTTCAAAATAAATAACAAACTAATTCATTAATAGCATCATAAAAACATACTGCCTACTTACTGCTGTTGAGATAAGGGAGGGCTTCTTGGAATACTCACTCTCTTTTCTCTCTCTATGCTGTTTGTACTATTATATTGCTTTTACAGTAATTCTTTGTTGCTATTCTGATTGATTTAGGCTGCAATCCTATGCACTTACCCGGAAGCATGTCCCATTGAACTTAATGGGGCATACTTCTGAGTAGACATTTATTGTAGTGTGCTGTTAACCTTTTTAGTATTAGCCACCTTGAGTTCTCTAACAGAAGAAAAGCAGGACATAAAATTTAAAAAAATGAATAAATATAAAATTATAAATACAGCAACAACCTTCTCTTATCTAGGTAAAATGCCTGGCAAAACAAGAAAGTTTTAACAAAATTCCTGAAACTCTGCCCAAGCCTGTGGAGCAGCAGAATCCCACAAGCTTCAGAAGAGTAAACACATTTGGGCTAAAATCCTTAAAATTTTTATAATGTTTTTATTATGGTTTATTTTTAACTGTATTTTATTGTATTTTTTAAATTGATTGTTGTACACCGCCCAGAGAGCTTCGGCTATTGGGCGGTATAGAAAATGAATGAATGAATGAATAAATAAATAAATAAATAAATAAACAAACACTTAGGGACAGTTTATACAATCAGCAGAACCAAGCTCCAATGGACGAACTGCCCATCACAAGGTAAAATGTTGGAGACTGCATGACTGAATATCTTTTAAAAACCTATACATAGAAAACAAGCACATCCGGGAAAGGGTAGGCTAGAACCCTTTTCTACTGACATGGAGTTTTCTGAAGTAGCACAGCCCAAGACAGTTTTACTATGGGCAGTATCCTATACTACTACTGCACCTCTGTTGCACTAGAGCAACAGGAACAGACCGCTAGCCTAACAGGAACAGACTGCTAGCGCAACAGGAACTAGTAGTTCCTGGAATAAGCACAGAAATGAGTGGAAACACTCCTTTCCAGAAAAGTCAGGTCAGCGGAGCATTGCCACTCATTAACATTTTTTCAGGAACCGCTAGTTTCTGTTGCCCTAGCGGTCCGTTCTGCTAGCATGGGGGCAGTGCCCTATGTGATGAGCTGTTTGTATAGAGCACCTCAAATTTTAGAGTAGCTCCAATGATTTGTATTGGTCTACTCCTGAGGAAACAGTATGGGAGTTGTAGCAGTGATTACAAACTAACCTCTAACCTTAGTGCTTCTCTATCATCACCAATCAGCTCACCTGCAACTTTTCTTTTTCCTAATGAGTTTATACACTAACTATGTGGATCACGGAAAAATCTGGACATGGGAGCTGTAGCCAGAGGTTTGGTTGGCCACCTTTGGCCTGGGTTGGTTTTTGTCACACGTGTATTAATTAGCTTACTAATGTCAGAATGTTCATGTTATCATGAACACTGCCTTATGAATGGTAACTATTAAGCTTTAACAAAATTGTCACTGTCTGTCTGTACTTTTACATTTCATTCTGACCTTACTGCTTCCAATTCTGTGACATTAAGCTGCCCTTCAAGCTATTTCCCTATAGCTACAACAAGCATCTTTGAACAAGATGCTGGCATCCATAGCTGACTTGGAATAACATACATCTTTCCCAGGGCTTCCAGGTCCACAAAACAGGAAGGCTTTTGATGTATCCAGTTGGCCAAAGATAACTAATCTCCCTTTTAATTAACACTTTGGTAGTCCACTTCTTAGCCCAAAAGGTGAGAAGTAGATCTTCCTGTTTATGTGCCACTTCTCTGATTGGTGAAACATGTTGGACAGCCACCCTTACCTGCCCCCTGCCAAACATAATAAAATTGGGATATGGTCCTTTATTTCTTGGTCACACTGGTCTGTCACTTGGTCACTCTACCACACTGATCACTTCCTCCTGTGATCACCTGAAGATGCTATGTGTGAGACAACTCTCCAGGTGGTCCCTGCATTGTGAGCATTCTACTTCAAAGAGTTTAGTCTAGGTTAGTAAGCATTTTACTTTATTTATTTTCAAATACCCACTTTGCTTCCACCTTTTGTCTCTTATTATATTCCTTTCATAAATATTAAAGTTTCAGGCAATTTCAGTTTCAGGCTTCTCTCCTAGCCACTTGGTTCATCTTTTTGTATTTACTTATTTACATCTAGGGAAGTAAGAGGAAAGCAGGCTGCTGCCTGCCCATGGATGGGAGGTCTCAGCTGGTTGCTACCTCATCCCAGGCCCATACCTCTGGGGTCTCCCTACCAAGGGTAAGGGGGGAAAGGAGTGGTGACAGCATTGCAGCAATCAGATGAGATGCGTGCACAGCTAGCCCACCTCGCCAGGCAGTTGTGGCATGGCAAAAGTGTTATACCCCCTCCAACCGTGTATGTGTGTGTCTATCCATCTATCCATCCATCCATCCATCCATCCATCTATCTATCTACAATTTAGGATAATAATTCATGCATCTGACAAAGTGGACTCTAATCCACAAAAGCTTATGCCATAATAGCTTTGTTAGTCTTTAAGGTGTCATAAGACTCTTTATTCTCCATCAGTGTGAATATATATGGACCCTGCCAAAACAGGACAGGTAGAGAGCATCCCATATTTTGCCACTGATTGGAGTAAATCAATTTTCAAGAGTCTCTGATATTTTTCTCTCTTTCATCTAGCCCAAAATTTAAGAGAGATTATGCCAAAGTCTTATCACACCTATAAAATCCCTCTTTTTAAAGGTTAAATTTCCCTGACACCCTGCAAAATGCAACAGAGCTTGGAGAAATTCGAAGGATTAAACTTTGTGCTAAGGTAATCTTCAAATACATACAAAAATCTTCCTTTTCGGTAGGGATTCAGCATTGTTATATTGCTCCATGGCATTCTAAAACATAATTTCACTTCAGTTTGATTAATTCCTAGAATGTTGGTCTTGCTATTCAGGTTCTTCACTAGTAGTTGTATGCAATTTAGTTCATCACACACAATTGACTTATTCAGATGGTGTGTGACTTTGTATAGTCTGATTGCACATTTCATAATGATCCTTTCTTTTGCTCCAGTTAGGGTGAGATGCTGATTTGCTCAAGCTCTCTGAAAGACTTCAAACACCATGAAATAAATCCATCCATGTATCTAGAAAAAATGAGTCTTACAACAAAATGGAATGGATGTCTTTCTATACAAAAGAATGCCAGACTGAACAATTCTCTGATTGGTAACCACCAATTCATGAGAAGCAGTAAGCTTATCATTTGCTAAGGTTAGATTGTGAGAGACACAAGCTTTGTCCTGGGCAAAGGCAGGAGATCAACTGGAAGGGAAGAACTACAGAGGCAAAAACCCAGGCAAAAGATCTTGGTCACATTCCCTGCCTTTCCTGGGTGGTAGAGAGACTTAACCCATTCTTTGATGTCTCCTCACACCAAACAGGGAATCAGTGTTCAGAGATGGAGAGCGCACTCTCTGCTCCTTTGGTTTTCAACTTACATGTGCCTATTGTCAACGGGTTAAAATGAAATGGATATATTCTTTGAGACCTCACCACTAATGAGGGTAACATAAGGAAGTTTCGGAGGGTTCCTAGGTTGATTTAATCAGGCTTAACAAAAGTCTGACATAACAGGAAATGCAAGCAGAGAGTAGTGGGGGGGATTTGTGCAATTCTGAAGAGGGCTAGGGTGGTGGGGAGCAAGCTATCCTGCAACCATTACCCTAACCCTGGTTAGCATCATATCTGCACCAGCCTTTGTAGTCATGTTTGCTCATGCTGAGAAAAAATGCCCCCTCCACATTTGTTGCCCCATTTTCAGGCAGTAAATTTGGGGGGCGGGGAGGCATTTCAACTAGTGGTGGCAGAAAATTAATTGAAAGTTCGTGTGGTGGGACTTATTATGGCAGCAGTGGTGGCAGCACTTTTCTTTCTTTTTTAAACTTCAGCTCCATTTCCTTGACAGTAGTGGAGCTCTTCTTAGTGGTCACTACCTGGTGCAAACCCACCCACCTCATGCCATGTTTATAGCATCATTCTGAGGGGAAAGTGGAAGCCCCCTCCCCCCCCTTCAGGATGTCTTTAAATAACACTATGCCCAGGATGTTTTAGGGGGGGAAATGCCAGCCATCTGGTGGCTACTGAGAAGCCTACTATCGCCAAGGTTGTAGAACTGAAATAAGGCTTAGAAGAAGAAGAAAAACATTCAGCGAAAAATACTACTGCCATCTCCCACAAAGATGTAAATGATTTTGTATCCCCCAAATCACTCCAGTTTATGCTGCCATCTCAGGGCTGGCCCTGCCATGAAACAGGATGAGTCACCTGCATTAGGCAGTGGAGTGGTGAATTGCACTGCTCCTCCTGCCCCCGCCCCAGGAGGGCCTGTCACTGCTTCCAGCGGATACCCTGGAGATCCTTGCCAGCTGCTCTACCACCATGGCATTTGCCATTACAAGAGAGCAGCCAGCGGGGCTCACTAGAGCAGGTGCCTGCCCTTTGTTTGCCTTGTCATGTGGGGAGCTGTACAGCCGGAAGAAGTGGCTACCCAGGTCTTGTGAGATCTGGGTGAGCTCTCGCGAGAGCCCCACAGCCACTTCTTCCAGCCATGGGGCTCTCCACGTAATGAGGCAAACAGAGGGTGGGAAGCAGAAGCAAAGGTAAGGGGGTGCAGGATCGGGGTGGTGGGCACAATGCGGCAGGAAGGGCTGTGATGTGGTGGTGGCATGCGCACTATCTCACCTCAGGCAGCAAAGAAGTTTGGGGAAGGACTGTTCTATCCCCAATTTTGAGTTAAGAATTTTCAATATGAGTACTTAGGGCTCAGCACTAATACAACTTATAAGTTAAATATATTCCTGCTTCATACACAGGATGCTTTTTGGTTGTTTATTATTTATTTACCCTTTCTGACTATAAGGCAAAGTTTTATTACAAAGCTTTCAAACGTTTTACATGTTTAGAATGTATTAAGAAAACAACAACAACAACAAAAACTAGTGAGATAGGTCTTCAGCTTGTACTATCCACTTATTTTCTATTCACTTCATTTTTAATTTCTGTGTAAGAGTTATATCCACAGAATCTTTTCTATGGAGGAAAGTCTCAAGCATCTATTCTGTCCTGAAGCAACATAAACAAAAAGACATCTTTTACCCCAACAATCTTACAATCTAAATGTGGAACATCTCTTCAGTCTCTGTAAACACCATGCAAGAGCACCCAATCAACATCTCCCTATATCTTCATACAATATGCTTACCTTTTTTTACCAATGAAACTATCCCATGGTAATGAAGTAGTGATCTTAGGGATGAACCCTTTGAAATGTTTTGACATAACCACTATTTTTATTTTCATTCTAGAAGCATACTTTTGCTGGCACATCTCCCTTGCCATTCTGTTTGAGAACAATTGTACATTGACCCTTACAAAAACATCTATTTTGAGCCAGCCTTTTCATTAAGGCTGCAATCCAGAAAAAAGTCCTACAATTCCCAGCATTCCGCAGGCTGGCTGGAGAATGCTGGGAGTTGCAGGACTTTTCCCCATCTAAACATGCATAGGATTGCGCCCTAAGTCTCTTATTTTTCAGTATATTCTCATGTAATTGTCCTAACCATCCATACACTTTTTATATCACCACAATTATCCCCATCCACACCCTGCCTCTTTCCTTGGCCAACATTGGTTCAGGATATCCAGCAGCCCTCTCATTTGGTTGAAAATAATGTCCTGACATAAAAATCTCATGTGCTTTGACTCCCTTTAAACCATATTTACTTTTATTTTCTACTTTTGATTATATTCTTATCTTCCCACAATGTGTTATAATTAATGATCTCTCTTATAATGCTTCATTTACTATTTATTTAATTTAGTTACTTTACAGTCTTTAGAGGAGGGGTTATAGCTCACTGGTGGTGAACCACATGCTTCGAATGCAGAAAACCTGGATAGGCACCCCAGCACAAGCTGCTGACATCAATAGGGATGCCTACCCAGCCAGCGATCGTGTACTGTAGGCCCCCAGCTTGGTCACCATCACTTTCTCCCAGCACTGAGAATTAAGTGTGGGAATTCTCCTCCCCACTTGATTGCCATGCAGCAGTCACTGGCAGTTTCATCTAGTAAACCACCAGCCTGGCTGCCACTGTTCATATGTCATATATGTCTGTGACACATTCACAAGGCAGCTTACACAATGAAAAATACCAGCCATATAAAAACATTAATAAACATGATAAATGCATATTAAATTTTAGCTATCAAAATATTCTAAAACTGTAATAAAAACATTTATCTCTCTTCCAGAAAACCATTTCTAATCTCTAACAGTTATTTGAACTTGAGGTTTTTTTAATGAAACTGATGATTTCCTTTCTGAAGCATTTGGTTTGTATAAACGGCACTGTATAAATCACGTAGCATTTTATTACATAGATAATATTTTGGCTGCAAAGTGAATTTCATTTTTATTTCAGCTTTTCATACCTGTGTGTCTGTGAAAAGGAAAACCATATCTTTGTCTTCCACCCCTGCCATTTTATATAGCTTCCTAAGGTCTTCGTGAAAAGAGTCATAGCTATAACCACGGCTTAGTTCTATTTGAAAGCATTTGTAGCCACATATATGAGAGGCTAGTCTAGTTAGAGACTGCTTGCCTGTGCCTCCAACTCCAACAAGCAGGGCATTTCCTCTTTCCTGACGAATCATTCGAGCAATTCTATGGAGAAAATTGAACATGTCTGAAGTTGTTAAAATTCATTAAAGCAAGACCCCCTTTCTACTACCCTTCTCATCTGCTGACATATTGTTAAAACTAGAACTGAGACAAAATTCCTCATTTTTCTGAGAAAATTTCAGAGATTTTTCTTCACACTACCCTAGAAAAAGAAAAGTACTTTACAATTTTTTCTTGAAATATTATCTATTTCTTTGTGGAGGCTGCCATCCCATCCCCCACCCCCATGCTCTGCCACTTGCAGCAGCAGCAGCAAAGAGAACCTTAGAAGAAAAAAGAATCTGTGCTACTACCCTCTACTAATGGTGAACCCCCTCTCCTGAGAAAGTGTTGGGAGAATTTCTCTCACCCTGGAAAAATTCTTTGCCCCCAAACAGGGTGAAGAAGAACTTTGAGAGGCTATTTGTGCAAAGATCTAGTTAAATCAGAATAGCAGTATACTATTATAATAGGTTCATATAAGAGGTCTCTTTCCTTCTGGAAATCCTCATTCATGCCTATAGTTGTGCTAGTAGTCTCTAACTATTGAATAACAAGGCCTCAAACAATGAAGTGTTTTCCTTTACTGTTGTGCACTTAAGCAATGAGATCATGATATCTAGTCACACAGATGTTTCTGCCTATGTGTTAGAGCCCAAACTATATGCTACATGCAATCAAGGGCAGCTCCTTCTTTATGGCATACATGTTTGCCCCCATAAACATGTATTTTCCAACCATCAGCAGGACCAAAGACACATCTAATCACCCATCCTGAGCCATTAATTTGGAGTTTCCCTAATAAAGGGTATGGCTGGCACAGATTGGCTAAGGTTCATAACAATACATTGACTTGGTTAGCATGTAATGACAACCCAGAGAGTATGCATTGAGTATGGGTTCTTGAATCCTTGGTTGTTGTTACATGAAAACCCAGAACTATGGTTTAACTCTGGGTTGTTAACTATGAACAAGCCAGGAAGAGAACCCATGGTTTGCTGTTGGGTTGTGAATTCTGGGCTGTTGGGTTGTGAATTCTGGGTTGTTTTAACTATGGGTTGTTGTTACATATGAACCCAGAGCCATGGATTGTTTATGGGTTATTTCTTCAGGCTATAGAGGGCGAGGCAGCAGGCAAGAGTGGTAAAAAACAACAATGGCCACTCTATATGCCAATATTACAGCACCACAAAGTCATTTGGGATACAGGAAGGGAGTGGGTGAAGGGGGAGAGAATCGAACAACTCAGGAATTGAAAAAGCACCTGCGATTTGTGTGACCATCTGGAAGACAAATCATGGGTAAACGCTGGGTAAGGCAACAACCCATACTCTGAGTTGTCCTTATGTGCAAACAAGGTCACTAGATCCATGGAGGTGGAGGGGTATCAATTCCTTCATCACATGAATTGGAGCTGTGCATAGCAGGCGTATGAAGCAGGTCATAGGGAATGAAGTTTAAATACCTGTAGCTCAAGCTCTTTACAGAAATGCAGTTTATACTAAATATTTATACTGATACTACTATTAAATATGCAATAATTTATTTATACTATTGATACTCAGTTAATGGCATGGTAATTATTTACCTTGAAACATGTTCTATGGCATCTTGGAAGAATACCAGCTTTACTTCTTTAGAACTTGTTATATTATAATCATCCAGATAGTCTTGTAAAACCCCCGTGATCTTTTCTATGTCAGTTAGCTCTTCATAAAGTCGATCAGCTTTATCAATTCCAACCTAAAAGATATTATTGAGAAAAACAACATGAATGAGATCAAAAGGAATGGCAATATAATGAAATTCCAGAAGATGCTAACTGCAAAGAAGCTTCTCTTAATGCTGACAGGAGTGAGTCAAAGTCAATGGAAATTCTAGCAAATTAAATATGTAACAGTTTTGCAGTCCCTTGGAGAAAAATAACTTCTCATCCTGGGGATATTAGTTAACATTAAACATTAGAGGCATGATCCTTCCCCTCTGTGAGTGCAGGTACATATGTAGGAGGAGGTCAAAATATGACCTCTTTCTCTGCTCCTTCCCATCTGGCTCCTAGCCATCCATGGGAAACATCTCAGCACATTGGCCATTACTTTCATCAAGTCATCCCTTTCCTTCCCGGGTTACTTATGCTCCAGAAAATGTGTTACAGTCATGCCTTGGATTGAGAGCATAATTCGTTCCAGAAATGTGCTTGTAATCCAAAACACTCTTATATCAAAACGAAATCCCCCCAAAAAATGTGTACAGAGATTTTTAATTTAAGCCGTACTACAGTACTTGTATTGCAAGACATCACTTGTATATCAAGTAAAAAAAAATTAAATAAATATTTTAAAATTTGCTTGTCTTGCAAAACGCTCTCAAACCAAGTTACTTGCAATCTAAGGTATTACTGTACTTGTGTAGAGGGCCCTTTGGAAGAAAGTGAAAGCTAGATGCATATGGAAGGCACACTTGGGCCTCATACTAAAAATCATGAACAGCATGTATTGATTTTTTATTATTATTATTATTATTATTTATTTATTTATTTATTTAGAAATTTATATCTCGCTTAGGGACCCTAAGAGTCCCTTAGGTAGCTTAAGTATGCTACAGTATGATCACTGGCTAGCTGCTGTGGGAAAAAAGAGGGCTCATCAAGGCCTATACTGATTCATTGTCCAGCAGTGACCACATGGGTCTGGGTCATGCTCAAGCCCTTTTAGACAACTGCATTTTTCATTAGCTCATCCATTTAATAAAATGCTTATCATGTTACCTAAGTTTTGCCTCAGATTAATTTCTTGCTAGTAATCATGCTTCCTTTGTTCGGGGTAAAGTCTCCTACCTAAACATTTATGCTGTCCTTTAGAAGCATGTTTGGCAGGGAAGTATTCCAAATATGGGAAAAATCTTGCTGATTCATATTCAGTAACTACTGTATTCTCCACCAGTTTTGGTAAAATACCATTACAACAACCATCTCTGTAGCTTATATTTGGGTTGTATCCCAAATGTTTAGAAAATCCAAAATCTTCTTCTGCATTCCTATTTGCTTAGAAAGTTGATCTTTACCTGAAATCCTCAACACATATTTATTTCCTTATTCATTACATTTTATGCTGAATCTACTAAATCGTAAGCCTGCAGGCAGAAACGGTCTAGTTTTATTTATCTTTTTACAGCAACTTGAAAATGTTAGGCATTTTATAAAGCAACAACAAACAATCTTTCCACCAAATTAGCTTATGATCTAAGTAAGATACATGATACAAAAGGAAAAAGGAATAGGGAGGGGAGGATGAAAAAAGGAAGTTTTCTGCCATGAATTCCTGTGCTCTGTTCTTTCTGGAGAGCATTCCAGAACCTTCAGGTTAGCCCCTCCCTCTGGATGGCAGGCAGGGTCCAACTGAGTTCATCCTCTCCATAGGATGGGGCTACCCTATCTGCTCAAACCAGACTGGAAAAGCAAGGCAACCCCATCACCTCCACCCTGTTGTGGTGGGGGTGAACCTGAGCTACATGATGTTTCCAGGAACTGGGAGGCCCAATCCAGCCCAGTTAGGGAGGATGTAAGGCCTGGAGGTCACTCATGATTGTGTTCTGCTGCTCTGTATTGTTCTGTAACAATTTGTTACTTATTTATTCATGTATTTATTTTACTTTATTTCTATATCACCTTTCTGCCAAACCAATCAAGGTGGTTTACAATTTAAAATAATGGGTTACAACCTAACAGACACCTAGCTCTACCCCTAGTTCCATTTCTTGGCCACACTAAGACTGTGAAAAATAACCTTTAAAATATGTAGTGTCTTTCTTGTTGGAAATATGCATAGCACTGATAGCTGCTTTCCTAAGCAGTCCTCCTAGAAAGAAAGTTACTGGGGATCACGTCCACCCTACTGACAGATTGGCAACTATCACTTAATACCATTTATCATCCTTACTAGAATTAATGAAATCACTTGGCATTGAGCAGTTTTTCTTTGTCAAACCTACATTGGAGGAAACACAGTTTAATGAACACAAGGCTTATTTATATAGTGAAATATGTGGCAAATAAATTTACTGCAACTTATCTTTCAAGGCCTCAAAGATCGCTCTAGGACATATTCCAGTGCAAAGAATAAGAAAACCCATCAACATGTTCCTTCCATATGCCCATGCTACAGCCATCTGCTGACCAGCTGTTTGCTTTCTGCATTGATTTGATCTGTCATTTATGAACTTAGTTCAGAACTTATTCCTGAAAATGACAGTTCCTTAGGCATTTCAGATTTGAGTACATTCCATCACCGTAGTACAGGGAACTAATGGGGATCAAGAATTTTGTGAAAATTGTATCAGGCCCCGCTATTTATGAGTGACATCCCAACCCCAGAACTGCTGCTGGAGTTCTAGAAGTGAAGGCAGTTAAGTTGGCTGTAGCAAGCAGGCACCTGCTTCAGAGTCTGACAGAGGAAATTGACTATCCTAGTAAATGTCTGATGTGAAGCCCATTATGTCCCTTTATTCAGCTGAGACAGTGCTCTATGTACTGTTCAAATTCTCACATTATTTGCAACCTCTACTCAAGGCATCACAATCCTTGAGAGAATACTAGCTTTTCTACTGTTAACAAAAATGAGGGTAAGCCTTGAAGGTACACTGGAAACTCTGTTTATTGAGGTCCAATACATTTTGAGTCAACGACTTTCTTAAAGGCTGAAACTGGTGGGACTTCTTAAGATAGTCATGCACTGAATCAAACAGAGTGTGTGAATACCTCAAGGAGTCCCGTCAGTTTTAGGTGATTCAGTGCATGATTGTACCAAGCAACTCCTTTTAAAAAATAACTGCAGTTGCTAGCGATGTAGTCTTTGACTTCAAATATTCTGGGCCTCAGTGAACTGCACCTTCTCTTTTTTTTTATTTCCTGGACTAGTACCTCCCCTTTTTCAGCTTTTCTACTCTGCCAAATGTGAGGTTCTGGGCTTGGGTGGGAATCACTACTTAGTATCTCCAGACATCCTAGGGAAGAAGCATAAGCATCCCATCCTTCGGCAAAGCAACCCCTTTATGCAGGTTTCAGTACCTTTTTTATAAACAGGAAGCCAAGACAGTCTGGAAGAGAGGGCCAAGTTAGACATGACCACCATTCCTGCAATTAGCAACTGTGTGAATGGTTCTTTTAAACAGTAAATAGGAGGCATGGAAGGCCTGACCGAAACTGAAACGCTGGGGGGAGTGTGGGGACCTTAACCCAACCCCCCATTGCAGTCCTGATCTGGGATGGGGGCCCCATGCCTGCTATGTTGTTACATTTGAGGGGGGGGGGAATCCCTAAACACATTTTAAAAATGTGTTTATTACATTTATATCTCGCCTTTGGTACCTGAATCATAAGGCTTCTGCTGGCTCAAGGAGATATACATATTATTGTACAGAATGCTCACCTTTATGTAGTCCCCAAATATGATTGGCTTAGATACAAATGAGTCCGGATCAACTGGGACTCCAAAATGTTTGCCTACAAATTAAAATAAGTTGTCAATTGATTTTGAATCATGTATTTGCAAAGTTTGCATATTAAATACAATATATAGTGGAAAAGTAAGTATCCTTACTGGCCATGTCTGCTAACATAGAATAAAAATATTGTTTATCTTCACTACAGATGAGTCGGTCATGAAAAACTCTCTGGCACTCATGACAGAACAGCCTGAATACCTGGGCTTGGTCTCGAACTGACACAGAGTCACACTGCAATATACCTGTGTAGAAAAATACATGAAGAATACTGTCATTTGCACAAGAAACTATTATCAATACTTTTAAAACAAGTTTCAAATTCCTAATACTTAGAAGGTTTATTAGGTTCTAAAATGACTACTGGTAGTTGATAGTTATTAGAGTGTGCACTGCCTCCCAGGATTTGACTCAGACCTTGATTCGACACTTCGGAAAATGGCTTGATTCTGCTCAAACTGATTCAGAGCCCTTCCATTTCAATTTGGTCCTGAACCCAAGCTGAGATTCCGAGGCTTCGACTTCGAGCCTTGTATTTATCATGAGATAAATATCATGGGAAATTAAAAACAACAACAACTATAAACCATTTTTTGCTTTAAAAAAAAAGAGAAATGCTGGATGACATTTTCAGGAATAGTTGTCCCTTTTGAGGGAATCAAGTTTGCCAAGTTTCAGATGAGCAGCCTTGACACAAAGAGGACATGCTTATTCCCTTATGTTCCTTGTGAACCATTGTTCTGAAAATGACAGCCAGCCTAGAGGTGTGTCCCTAAGTAAGAAACCTGCAAAGTTTCAGAAGGATAGGGGCAGCGGTTCATGTGGATGGGGATTCCTCAACTTTGGGGTGAGAGAGTGAATTCGTTTCCCCTTTCCTCCCCCACTGGTGTTTTGAGTAATTTGTATGAAAATAGCACACATAATAGAGGTATCCTCAGGAAAGAAACCTGCAAAGTTTCAGATGGATAAATGCAGGGGTTAGGGAACTATGATGATTGAAAACTAGCTTAAGGCTTTTTTCATAGTGAAGCCTGGTGGCTTTGGAAGAATGGCCATCTCATAGTTCCATCCCAAAGGACAGTGATTGGAGCCCCTGGTAAAATGTGCTCTAGGATTGGAAGGTGGACCTGTCAGTCACTCAACTACACTCCCTGCCGATGCTCATGGGTGTTTTAGAAAACCAAAACCAAAAGATGCTATTTGGAGAGGAGACTGAATGTCTGTGTCTCTGAGCACAAATCGGTAACAAAGCTTTGTTATGGCCTGGCTTCGGTACTGGTGGCTTCAGAAGGAAGATTCACCTCCGGAAGCACCAGAAATCATTACGAAAGGACCAAATTCTGCTCAGGCTTTGGGCTTTGTCTGGATCTGATGCACATCCCTAATAGTCATACATCTTCATCATTTGATCACTGCAGTACCAAGATCTGACTTGTTTGTATGAATGAGCCATCACAGATTAATCAGCACAACAGAATATTCACAAGTGGGACCTGCAGCAAAATGTTGCAGTGTGGAGTGGTCCTGTTCAGGATTCCAGCCAGCCTGCCACGCCTTCTTCAAAAACACTCCATTCCCTCCTACTCCCCCATCTTTCCTTGTTTTCTTCAACTGCCAGCATATTGTGGCCATACAGCATGTTCACTTCTCATCAGGCTGTTTTTCTTGGATGGGAACTGGTTGCCCCTTTAAGTTTTTTCCCCTCCTAAAGGTTTTTTTCCCTACTTCTGCAAACCTTGGGGTTCTCCCCGAGCACGCTGATACCTCCCTCTTTCTCAGTAGCCCTGTTCTGTCTTCAAAGCCATCGTAACTCAGAGTCAGCGCCTGAGTTCTCTAATATTATATAGAAGTGAGATCTATAACAAAATGTTGCAGTGTGGAGTGCTACTGTTGAGAGTTCCAGTCAGCCATCCATCCATCCATGTCTTTTTTCAGGATACTCCACTCGTTCCCCTCCCCCGCCCCCTCATAAACAAACACTCAGCATTCTGTTGCCACTGATTATGCTCAGTCCTCATTGGCTAGTTTTGGTGCTTTATGTCTCCTTGGGGATTTTTTCCAAAACATTTTATACACTTCTGCATTTTTTACACCCATGCATGCTCAGCGGCCCCATTTGGCTATATAGCTGTCATAACTCAGCACCTGAGAATACTATTGGTATGTCACTTAGTGTCAGCCCAGACATAGTATTTTTCAGTGAAAACAATTTGACACATTTGACTAAGGCCCTCAACCCAAAAAGACTCAGTCTTGTGCCTCCAATATCAGGAAAGCTTCATAAGAAGGCCGATACCCATATTTACCAAACCTGTTGCATAATATTGTAGATCGAGGAAAACATCCTAGTAGACTCCAAAAAGCAATCACTTTATGCTATGAAGCATGATATTTGATTTCCTTTAGTAGCTTAAAATGGATAGCTATGACTATTATTTGTAGTAAAATTGTGCTGCCATGGTAATGCATTGCATCTGACAATTCCTGCAGCTAAGAATTCCGAAGGCTGGCCTCATATTAAGTAGTACTCTATTGCTATTATTTTAAAGTACATTGTTCTCTGGGTTTTTAGCGGTTTACTTTGTTTATTAAAGGAGAAGGTGCAAAACAGAAAGGCTATCTTTAACAAGGCCTCCCAAAATTTTGAATAACTCAAAGCCTTTTCCTTTAAGCCAGGGGTGGGGAACTACTTTCATCCCAAGGGCCGAATTCAATTTCAGAGAAGCTCCTAGGAGCCGCATTCCAGTGGTGGGCGGGGCCAAAGGCAGTAGGGGTGGGGCTAAAATCAACAGCATATTTTAGCTTAAAGCTCTTACTGCTAGTAAGCAAGCCTTGGAGAGGCATTTCAGCCTTTTAGAATGAAAAACAAAACAAAACAACCACATGCAAAACTTAAATCTATGATGTATAATTCTGGTTTTGATCACAACAACAACAAAACACTGAATGTTAATGGTACAGATCTTGTTACAGAATGTCCCATAAAAGACTCCTTTACAAAACAGGAAGCAAGTGAGTAATGATATGAATATTACAGTAAATGTCCAAAATCTGCCGTATGTTGACATTCACATGTGAATGCTGAGCATCCCAAATGAATTTCTGAACACCCACAAACAGATATATCTCCAGTTTTTAGGCATATATCAGTGACTGCTGACACCATTCAATGATGTATCTGGGTGTTACTGAGTAGAGTTCACTCTTCTTCGAGGTGCAAAAAGCATGACACGGGGCATTTATTATGGGATAGAATACATAAACTGGGTTAAAATGGGGAGTATTCAGTATAACACTGATGAGATGATAAAAAATAGATTGGGTGGAAGGTGTTCTTTATGAAAAGGATGGGATGAGATAAAATGTATAAAATGGACTGTCTTGTTAATTGTTGTAAACCGCCCAGAGAGCTTCAGCTATTGGGCGGTATAAAAATGAAAATGAAATGAAAAAAATAAATAAAATAACAATTACAGAATAGATGGGGTGCTTCCATTATTAAACAATTTTTCACTGCCTGATTTGTTGGTCACAATGTCTACTAATGAAAAACGCTTCTTGTCTCTGGACTTGCCCCTTTTTGGCTCTGGACTTGCCTCCTTTTCTTGTGCAGCCCCCAATAGGTCACCCAACACCTTATGCAGCTCCCAATCCAAAAAGGAATGTGTACCCCTGCTTTACCCACTGGTTAGGGGATTTGTCCAAGTCCTACCCAAGCAAGCAGTGCTGAGCAGCCAGCCATTCATGTCTTCTAGCTATGGCTAGCACTTCTGGAGACCATTGCTGCTGCTTCAAAACTCATTGGAACATAGAAAATTAACACATTGCTATAGTTGTCCAGCAACTGGCAAAATGGTCCAGCAGACAGCAGCAGCGGAGGGTGGTAAGTAACAGAGCTGTGCTAGCTAAGTTGGGCAGAGCATGGACACAACTGTGCAACAATCCCATGCATATCTACTCAGAAGGAAGTCCCTTTGAGTTCAATGGGACTTCCTCCCTGGTAAATGCATGTAGGATTGCAGCGTAAGCGTGGATTCTCACTGATACGACATAACTCAACATGCTCTTCATATACTGAAGAGATATATGTTACAGGTAATTCCTATGTGTACATTTTTGTGGTCAGCTTATTGGTAACACTGCTAGTTCTGAGAGTACATCTATCAGGAAATGTTATAAAGCTACATGTGTTGTCATTGTGCACATCTGTTGCAGATAGAAGAGCCTCAGGAGGCATAGCGTTTTCAAATTCCAGAGCAAGCTGAGCCACCAAATGTTACTAGTATGATCCCTGAGATTTTGCATTATAGACATCACTATGGGTGACACATGCTGTTGATGAGCTAACAGAACAACTTGTTTTACACATTGTTGGATTGGCTGTCCTCCTCTATTTCATACAATTCTGTATTATTTCTATTTTCTCTAGTCTCTTCAATCTGGTTTTCTGTATTTACAATAGCTCTAAAGATGCACAATGTAGTTCATTACTATTTAATGCCAATATAATATGAAGTTATTTAAAGCTAGAATGTGCACACAGACAATGTATTGGGATATAAAACATGTAATATTGAAATCGGAAAGTATATGATGGCTAGTGAAAATTAGTAGAAAAAATAATGGTTGAAAATGTGAGCACAGAATTGGAACAGAAAATGTGCCATATGGAAAACATACACGTTACCTTGCACACACTTCGACAAGTCACGCAAATTAAACACGTAGTGGGATTTTGCTGGTGTTGGGAGAAGATCAATGCTCATTCTTTGATATATTTCAACAGCAGCATCCACAATACATTTTGCACTCTGCTTTACTGCTGCAGAGAAGTCAGCCAAAAAGCCTTTTAAAATAGCCTAGACCGAGGAAAAATGGCATAACAAAACTTTTAAGCACAAAGTAAAATTAAAGTTTTATTTTGCTTCTCTCTTTTATTCTAGTCAAAGCAGCTGTGATTCCAAAATTCCTTTTTAAAACTGTAACTACGGTGCTTTATATGAACTTAAGAAACAGCCTGTATTCATATAAGATAACTGTTTCAGTAATTGATGAAATGTGCATGAGTGTCATCTCTCATATCCAGAAAGCTTCCTCATTCATTCCAATGAAGGTGACAGTTCCATGTGTACAAACAAACCCATTAAAGTCAATGGAGAAGCATTTATAGGCAAGAGCACTATGTGAGCACTGCAGCGCACACAATGATCAATCACTGTCCATGGTTTCATTACGTTAAGATGCAACCCTCAATGGCAAAGATTTCACCATGGGCCCATGTGACTCAGTGGCCATGGCTGGAATGTCTAGTTCAGTGTTCTGTTATATAGCTACATGCCCAATTATACATCTGTCTGTCTGTCTTTTGTCTCCCTTGAATAATAAAACTTGTTTTTCTATCACCATTTCAGAAGATGAGGGAACACTTTTTAACCTGAAGCGCACTGGGACATTGAGTACTTGCTTCAGTTTACATCAGAGCCTCCATTAACTTACATTCTTGTAAATTAATTCAATGGTAGACAACTTATAGTTGCTGGGCCAAACCCAGCATTTAACCACCTACCTGTTGTCCCAGCACTCACTCATGCTTTCTTAACCAAAGAAAATAAGCCAAATTAGTATCTTCATGTTTGGCTTCAGGAGGGAGGAGAAATTTCAGAAATCTCAAAGCTATAGAAATAAAAAGGATTATTCATCTAGCTTTCACAGACCTGATCCAAAGTGCACTGAAATGAATTCGGATCAGGCCTCTCTGTGCATTCATTACCAGTCTTCAATAAGAAGCATACATGCTCATCAAAAAATGTACAGCACTACAGAAAGTGACATGTGCTACTAAGGATCTGTCTAGGTCCAGCATCACAGACCAGTGAGCTATGACAAAATACACAGAACAATCTATTTTTTGTTCTTTGTAACTATGGGGAAGCTGCTACTGACCTGAAAAATTTGTTTAAGGCTATGCTCAGAGGGTGTTGGAAGACACAGCATAGCAAAGTGTCTTATGAAACGTGGTGTAACTGGATTACGTCCGCCACCTGGAGGTGCACAGGCTGAAGCAATAGTTACATCCTAGGGGGGAAATCACAGACATTTTGTGTCAGAACATAATACTTAGTAATGTCCTTAATCTTCTAAAGTCCTGTTACTTATGTTAAAATATCTGGATTTTTTTTAGCAAACTACAGATCAGCTAACATGATTGATTTCCTATTCTTATTTTTAATTTGGCATCAAGGTGTACTTATGAAATCCTGTATACTATAAAAATCAAGACAGCTCAACTTAGACTAAAATTATTTGTGCTGTCTTGAACCTTGTCTCATTCTATGCTCTCCCACAGCCTTCAGGTGTAAGGGAATCCCCAGAAGGTTTGAAGTCTGCACAGACAACTCTATAAGCTTTGACTCTGCTAAGCGCAAGAAGAACTTGATCAGAAAGCTGCTGTCCTCTAGTGGATTGTCTCCTGAGGTTATTATTACATACCAGTGAAGTTTAGCAGAACCAAGTTCTAACTAGTTTACACAAGGGCTAACAACTATAGAAGAGGCTCACAAATCAGGAGATCATAAGTGGCTCTCTTTTGTCCCACATATCTCTCAACAATCTGACATTTCATTTTTCTCAAGCTATATTTGTCACATATATTCTCAAGTTATATTTGTCACATTTCAGCTCCAACTTTTGACAACAACTTTTTCCAGTGTATTTGAAATATATTTGGAATATTCATAAAAAGGTGGCTATGTAGGTGTCACATCTTAAACTTAGAAAGTATGCAAGAGACAATACCACTGAGGGTTTTCTCTCTGTAAGAGACTGAGACAAGAGGCTGTTATGTTTCATGTCCCTGCAAAAAGGAACGAAGGGATTGTCATATCTTGCCTCCATTCCTCCTGACACTCATTAGCAGAAGTTATATCTGGCCAAACACAGCATACCCTAGAACAGAAAATATCTTGTAAGCTGAGCTTCCCAAAGGAATGGGACATAGAGGTATTAAGTATGTCTACACAGACACTGCAGGGACAGTGTTCACATTCCCATGTATTATGAATCCGATTTCTCCCTGCATCTACTGTACCTTCTTTCTTTTGTTGCTGTAATCAGGAAGTTTTTTGTATGTAATGGCTTACCACACCATTCATTTTTGGCAATTTGTGACAAGCAAACTGCTGCAAATGAACAATTTACTGCATGGGACAGCCTCCCTATTGCATTTAAAGCAGCTACTATGTTGCTTCTTGTTTGTGTGAACTGGGATGGAGATACTAGTCTGACAGTTTAACAAATCCCATATCACTAGCTATACCGGGGTCAATCTTCCAGCTTTTTTGTGGGCAATTAACATTGTTTCTGGACAACTTGTGCCAGAATAGAAGGCACTCAGATTATAACAGCCAAAATCACAACTACCTGAAGGCAGACTTACATGTATTTCCTTCCAAAACAGTTTCTCTCTGTCATAGAACCCTCCAAAGTCCTGGTACTGTCTGAGTAGCTCAATTGGGGGCTGAGAGCCATAACGATCCAGTTTAGGCATGTTTAGATCATCCACAAAAATGACAACTCTTTTTTTCCCTGGTGCTCCTAAGCAATAGAAGAGTAGATAAACCACTATTAGTAAGTCTCCCTACATACATATAGAGTATTTACACTTCAAAAACTAGCTAGTTCCCAGTGTTATATGCAATTCTGAGCTGAAAAGGACAGTTAATTAACAAAAAGTTGATTTCAAGTCTTTACATTTTCTTAATATTTTTCACAGCCGAATATCAGTAAATAAATCACTCTGGTTTGTAACATTGTTTATTTCCACTGTTATTTCCACAAATAACCTTTCTGGATCTTTATGAAAAAGTAATACTGACACTTTCCATTTTCACATAGAATTTCAGCTTCTTGGGAGTTCAACCCACATAAAATGTCAAACTTGCAACCTCTGCAATACTCGCACTTCAGTCTTCTGCCTTCCTTGAATTGCTCTTTCCAGTCTGGACTGTTTTCCTGCCTCCTGCTGTCAAGCCTGGTATTTCCAAATCTGGTGCTGCTCTGCCTGTGCATTAGAATTCAACCTTCTTTCATTTATCTCCCTGCAACTGAGCTATAAACACTGGCCCCTTGTAGGCTCTCCAACAATTATTTTCTAGACCTAGACTTCAAGTCCATGGGACATCATAAAATATATATTTTTTAAAAATCATGGGCAAGAAGCTATTCTAAAATATTAGTTATTTGATTTGTGTGTGGGGTGGGTGGGTGTAACTATTTTCTACTTTGTTGCAGAATCACTGCACCTTTCTGGTGAACATACATACCCACAGATTTGATTTTCTAGTTCATTTTGCTTTCTTCCAGGGCTTCAGTCCTTCGCAGTTGTTCATAGTGCATGTCTCTATATATCATCATCAGGCGATCACTCGTGACCGAGTAAGATTGTCTTCCGGGATAAAAGGAGGAAATTCTAAAGAAGATTGTGTAGACTCTAGCAATGGGTCCGTAAGTGACTGTGGAGGCCGATTCTAGATCCACACAGCTTCCCACAGTGAGGACACAGGTTACCAGATAGAAGATGGTCCTGTAAAGGATTCATTTGACGTGCTTTTCGCTTAGCACGTTTCTCCCTTTCACCTTGCACTCGGGCTTCTTCAAAGTCCATGGAACCTTTGTGAAAGGCCAACCTCCATTTAGATTGTTCATGGGCCAGAGCTTCCCAGTTTTCGATGTTTATATTGCATTTTTTTAGATTAGCCTTATGAACATCTTTAAACCTCTTATATTGACCACCGATATTCCGCTTTCCATCCTTGAGTTGGGAGTGAAGTAACTGCTTTGGGAGACGGCAGTCAGGCATTCGAACAACATGACCGGTCCACTGAAGTTGGCGTTGAAGGATCATTTTTTCAATGCTAGTAGTCTTTGCTTCTTCCAGTACACTGACATTTGTTCGCCTATCTTCCCAAGTAATTTGCAGGATTTTCCGGAGGCAACGTTGATGAAACCTTTCAAGGAGGTGGAAGTGACGTTTATAGATAGTCCATGTTTCGCAGGCATACAATAAAGTTGGTAATACAATGGCTTCATAAACCAGCGTTTTGGTCTTCTTACAAATATCCCCATCCTCGAACACTCTATGTTTCATTCAAGAAAATGCGGCACTTGCGGAGCTCAGACGATGCTGGATTTCACTGTCGATGTTAGCTGTAACAGAAAGATAGCTGCCAAGATAGAGAAAATGATCGACATTTTCCAGTATTGTCCCGCCAAGCTGGATAGATGGCATCACCAAAGGATTGGCTTGCACTTGCTGATGAAGCACTTTGGGTTTTTTGATGTTAAGTGAGAGACCAAGTTTTTCGTATGCTTCTGCAAAAGCATTTAGGATAGTTTGGAGATCATCCTCTGAGTGTGCAGAGACCACATTATCATCAGCATACTGAAGTTCCACAATGGAGGTTGTAATTACCTTACTTTTTGCTTTCAGCCTGCTGAGATTAAAAAGCTTTCCATCTGTTCGATATATAATTCCCACACCGGTGGGAAGTTTCCCCTTGACAAGATGTAAAACCATGGCGATGAAAATGGCAAATAATGTTGGGGCGATAACACATCCCTGTTTAACACCTGATCCCACTTTAAATGGAGCACCATGAGAGCCGTTGTTGTCCAAAACCGTTGCCGTCATGTTGTCATGGAGAAGTCGCAAGATATTCACAAATTTATTGGGGCATCCAATTTTCATAAGGATAGTCCAGAGAGCTGTACGGTCTACAGTATCAAAGGCCTTAGCCAAATCGATAAATGCCATATAAAGGGGTTGATTTTGCTCCCAGCATTTTTCTTGGAGCTGACGTGCAGTAAAAATCATGTCTACTGTCCCTCTAGAGGGGCGGAAACCATATTGAGTTTCAGGGAGGATCTCTTCTGAAATAGATAGAAGACGGTTTGCGAGAATCCTAGCAAATATTTTACCTGCGGTTGCTAAGAGAGAAATGCCCCGATAGTTTCCACAGTCTGTTCTATCACCCTTCTTAAAGAGGGTGATAATTATGGCATCCCTGAAGTCTTCTGGGATCTCTTCTCTTATCCAGATTTTTTCGATGAGTTTATGAAGATGTTGTACAAGTTCGGGGGGGGGGGCTTCTTTAAAGATTTCAGCAGGAATCCCATCTGGTCCACTAGCTTTTATTATTCTTCATTTGATTAATGGCTTTTATAACTTCATCCAAAGTGGGGAGTATTGCAAGTTCCTCTCTAATTTGTTTTTGCGGGATTTGCGAAAAAATCTCATTATCCACCTTAGATTTACGATTTAAAAGATCATAATAATGCTCTTTCCAATGCAGTGCAATAGACTCTTTTGTCTTTTAAAAGTTTGGTGCCGTCTTTTGATTGTAAAGGGTTTGTAACATAGGTTTTTGGTCCATAAATGGCCCTTGTGGCCTTAAAAAAGCCCCGTGCATCATGAGATTCTGCAAGTTGTTGAATTTCATCAGCTTTCTTTTTCCACCAAGCGTTCTTAAGTTCTCTTGTTCTTCTTTGGACCTCAGCCTTTGCGCTAGCGTAGGTTTTTTTCTTGGCAGCGCAGTTAGTATCATTTTGCCATATTTGGAAGGCTTTCCTTTTTTGGTCAATTATATATTTAATCTCATTATTATTTTCATCAAACCAATCCTGATGTTTCTTAGTTTCATATCCAATAGTTTATTCACAAGCTGCAGTAATGGAGGTTTTCAGCTTAGACCAATGGTCCTCAATGTTGTCAGGAGGTTCCGTAGGTAGATGTTCCTTAAGAAGTGATTGAAGACGAGTTTGCTTAATAGGGTCTTGAAGGACTTGGATGTTCATTTTACGCCTTGGTTTCCTTCCTTGAAGCCTACATTGGGGAGCAATGTTGATAACCATCGTGGACCGGATTAGTCGGTGGTCTGTCCAGCAGTCGTCGGCACTCACCATGGCCCTAGTAAGAAGTACATCGCGGCGATCTCTAACACGGACAATTACATAATCCAGAAGATGCCAGTGCTTTGACCGTGGGTGCTGCCATGATGTTTTAAACTTATTCTTTTGTCGAAAGAGCGTGTTTGTAATAGTGAGATTATGCTCTGCACATATAGACAAAAGTAAGAGACCGTTCGGGTTGCTATTTCCAACTCCGTCTTTTCCAATACCATGACATTCATAACACAGTATTTGTGTAAATTAGAGGTCTCTCTGACATGTTGCATCTAGCTGATAAGGTAGCTCTCTGATATTTTAAAAAATATCCTGTTCGGTCACAAACACAATGCATGCAGGGCATCTGCTGCATTACTAGGCCTCTCGTGAGCAGTGAACAGACATGTTTTATGTGGTGCAGGACAGCACTGTGACTTTTCACCTAACTGAAAATGTAAAATACTGATATACCCTCTGTAGAACAACTGTGGGTGCAACCAATAAATTGGTTTTGAAACAGAAGTTGTCAGATGTTCTGTATCTACATCAGTGGTGGAGGCTTCTACTGGGTATGGTTGTATTTCTCTTATCTTTTCTGCATGGAGTATAGAAGGTGGTGAAAACGACTGTTAAGTCCATTGACATGATTAAGGCCAAAATTAGGGTGGCACTGTATACATGAAAGATTAAGGCATGATATGGCAAGGCATGCAAGGGCAAGCTAAAGAGTAGGCAGATGAGCAGTCACAGGTAGCAGACAGACAGATGAATAATCTAACAGATGCTAGGAGAATCTGTGGGGCTGCTGTACTGCAACATGCTGCTCAGACTGAAAAACAGCTGTAACCCATGTGGGCAACTTAGAATCATAGAATCATAGAATAGTAGAGTTGGAAGGGGCCTATAAGGCCATCGAGTCTAACCCCCTGCTCAATGCAGGAATCCAAGTCAAAGCATCCCTGACAGATGGCTGTCCAGCTGCATCTTGCATGGCTCCAATGTGGGAGAGCCCACAACCTCCCTAGGTAGTTGGTTCCATTGTCATATTGCTCTAACAGTCAGGAAATTTTTCCTGATGTCCAGGCAGAATCTGGCTTCCTGTAACTTGAGCCCATTATTCTGTGTTCTGCAATCTGGGATGATTGAGAAGAGATCCTGGCCCTCTTCTGTGTGACAAACTTTAAAGTACTTGAAGAGTGCTATCATATCTCCCCTCAGTCTTCTCTTCTGAAGGCTAAACATGCCCGCTTCTTTCAGTCTCTCCTCATAGGGCTTTGTTTCCAGTCCACTGATCATCTTTGTTGCCCTCCGCTAAACCCCTTCCAGTTTGTCTACATCCTTCTTAAAGTGTGGTGCCCAGAACTGAACACAGTACTGAAGATGAGCCCTAACCAGCGCTGAGTAGAGGGGAACAAGGCAGTACAAGGTGGTTGGTTCACCATGATCACCTGACACCTTGGCTGAAGAGGGCTCCACCCAGAGGTGCCTTTTAGCTGACCTGGCTGACTTTATATTTGTTGATGGCACAGCAGATAAGCAACTGTTGCTTGATTCTCAGTACCTGAGAAAAATAGGTAACTGTATGAAGAAATCAAATTTGTGAAGGAGTGCAGTTTAATTTGCTATATCTGTTGAAGCCAATGGGATGAGAATTATTTCTCCACATTTCCTCAAAGCATCACAAAACCAAATAGGCAGTTGAACAGTATATATTTATGGCAGAAAGCAAAAAAAAATTTCCTCTTGAATAAACTCAGTGGATAAGTTTGCTTCATGCTCATATAATGAATCCTGTCTTGAAAGCAATTTTTCCAACCCAGCTTGACACATTTCTGCAGCAAATCTGTCTGAGCATTAGGATTTGGGTTTTCACTTGTAGCTATGTTCCAAACACTAAGGATTGGGACATTTTTGGACAAGCATATTTCAGTCACAGTTGCACTTTACCATGGGTTTTGTGATCATAACACTGTTTATCAGAATTACTATGTAATTCTAGCCATACTGCATTATAGTAGAACATGATGATTTTCAAACTGGTCTTCACATTAAAATAGGTTATTTCAGAAGGTTGTATAAGAACAAAAGCAAATTCAGGAATAAAGTTTTGCAATTTAGAATTTATCTCACTGATATATTTTTAGGGAATTCAACAAGACTGTTGCAAAATGGCTAAGATATGACAAAATAAAATACAAATACAAAACTATAGATTGTTTATTGCCCTGATGCTAAAAGCAACAGAATCTTTTCTGGACAACTATGCTGTGATATGACAAAAACATTATGCCTGCCTGCAGTTACATAAAAATGTTTTCCTTCAATGAAACCCTACATTTTGATCCAAATTCTCTTTTAGGGAATTTTAATCAGCAACCTTAGTAATTACTATGACCTGAATTGACATCAGTGTGGATGTTCAATATATCTGATTTGATTGTGTTCTTAGATAATGCAGCTGATTGGATTTACTTCTTAAGTAAAACAAATGTTATATTATTGTGCACATTTCATACTGTTTTACAATTCATAGGAGGGGTCAAATATCAGCAGCAGGGAATTCCTGCGTATGGTATGGAGTATACATGGGAGATGGTGAGGAGGATGACTGAAATATGCCCACAATAAATAGTAACTTCAGGTTAAATAAATCTCCTTTCATTATAATATGCTAAGACAAATATATTAGATTTTTCAAATGTCAATGCCACCCTCCTGTGTAAAACTGGATGAACTACATCACATTATAGCCTACATTAACTGAAGCTAACTGCTTTAAAAGAGAACTCTGTAGGCCTTCTTTTTAACTGCAGCTTCCTGGTGTGTAATTATTCTGCTTCATCTCCCAACTCTGAAAAAATACTGCTTAACCTTCCCCATCATTTTGGAGGGATACCAAAAGATACTATAGGATAGTTTGCTTTCCTTTTTATTTGCTGAGCAAGGGAGTGGAGTGGATCAGTAAAAAAGAACTGTGAAACACACAACCCGCATAAATCAGGAAAAAAGTATATCATTAAACCTTTTTACCTAAAATATTTTTCCTCTTCTTTTCTAATTTAGATTCAATAATTTCCTGTGTCCTTATTGATGAAGTCTGAGCAGAGAAATTTAGGTAAACAGGAACATAGCCAGCTTCATCTTGTATTCGGTTTAGCAGTGCCCTTGCGACAACAGACTTTAAGTGACAGGAAAGTGAAATAAATAACAGAATGCAATATAGATACAAGAACTGCCTATAACATGTTCTAAATTTTCAATACCACCTCATATAAACAGCATTGTCCTTTGAACTGTACACAGAGAAATCTAGATTTGTTTTACTGTGTGAATAAATTGTTCCCTTAGGGCGCAATCTGGACAGTCACAGGAAAAGTCAGAGTCCCAGCTCCAACCTCAGAAAGTGCTCCGAGGACACAGCAGGGACTCTGACTTTGGAGCGCCCTTCCTCTGCCCTCACAGTCAGTGCAGTTCTTTCCACACCGGCTGTGACTCCAAAGACGGAAGACCAACTTCAGAACCAGTGCTGGGGGGGAGAACATTCTGGGGGGCGGGATGGGGGGGAGAACATTCTGGGGGGCGGGATGAGGAGGAGCGAGGCTCCACCAGGATATGAAGAATACTGGCAGTTCCTCAGCCTTTCCTCCTCGTAAGCCAGGGTAAAAAACTTAGATGGCCGAAATCAGCCGTCTAAGTGTTTTGGAGGGCGAGGGAAGCACAGAGGAAATCCTTGCCTCCATGCTCCTCCCACCTTCCATTGGATGCCTGTAATCCTCCGAATTCAGAGGGTTATGGGCAGCCACATTGGATGGCGCTGTGAGTGTCATATTATTTTAAATATATGCATGTACAATCTTACTACTATCAAGTTCTTAATTTAGCTAGCTTGATCAGGTTTTTCATAGTCACTTGCAGAACTGATTTCAGAATTTCTTCCTTCTGAAAAATGTGATGGCCCAGTTTTCCAGAACATCAAATATGTTAAATAGCAGAATGTTTATAATGCAACATTTGTTCTAGGACCTCTTCTTCCATTTTCACCCTCATCACTAGATTAGGGGGTAACTTTTATGGTAAAGATTAATACAGGAATAATTAATTTCTCCAAGTGTACCATGCCCCTCCCTGCAACACTGTCCACCTATCCTTTGCCTTCTCTAGAAAACTCTAGTCTTAACACCAAACTAGATATGACTTCTATTACATAGTCTGGCATTGAATAACTAATTTTTGTTTAAAGAAAAGCCAGTGTGGGAGGCCCCCAAGCCAAACTGGAACATGGTGTGGAGGGAGGGGGGTTAACTCTTTGTCTCCGCTGTGATCCTGATCAGAAGCCAGAGGCGGCACACCTGTTATTTACATTAGGAAGAAAGTGATTGGAACTGCATTGGGGCAAAGAGTTAAAGCCCCCCCCCCCTTCTCCCAACACCATGGCCCCAATCTGGCTCAGTACCACCCATTGGTTATTTGCTAAACAAAAAAACAGGTATGTAACACCAAACTGTGTGACAAAGAGTCACATCTATGTGGGCCCTTATTCAAAATAATGTCTTAACAAATGTACCCTAAAATATGTATTTAGTAACTCTTGGTGTATTTGGTATCTTTTGGTTTATCCAAATGATCCCATTATTTTCTTATGCAATCAAAGAATTCTTACCTTTCCAACTCCAGTTATTCCTGTAAACAACACAGAATGTCTGACAGCTAGCAATTTTTCCATTAGAAAGCCATAGCGCACAGTATCAGTGGTAGGAACAAGCATTTCAAAAAATGGCATTGTATGACTATATTTAAATGTAGGTATAATTCGCTCCCAAGGATCCAGACGCTTTGTATCAAAATCAATGTAAACACTCCACAGATCACCAGAGGTTGGAAGCTAGAAAGATGAAATAATCACGTTTGTTTTTGCCAAGGAAGGAAGAAAGGCAAAATGGGGAAACAGTTCTCTTTGTGTAGATGTATATGAGTTTTAAAGAATTATTTCCCATAAATGCACAACCTATTCAGATTCTTTCAGATTCCTAAATCACTGACAGAAACTATCAATACATTCTCAGGTGTTTCCCCACAATCATGAAGGCCAGAACCTTACTCTGGAATGAAAGCCATTCAGAATTCAGGACATGATAGTGTGTATTCCATGTCAGATACCATACTGCACAGTTTATATCACAACAGAAGCCATGAAGATTCATAGATATTTGTTTTAACACAGGGCCTAATCTCAGCCAGGGCTTGGTCCTGGAACCTGTTCTCAATACCTGGATTCAGTCATACAGAGTAAATAAAGAAGTGGGTGCATTTCCCTCGTCACTGAGTAACTATAGCCACTGCCTCATACCTGTCCAACTGTCCCCACAAATACTATATATGAAAATATGTTAGCAGTATAGTATATTTCATACCTTGGCATCTGGATTGTCCTCAAATTGCTGTCTTATAAATGTATCAAAACCATCCCAATAGTTCTCAGTTAAATTTCCACCCACTGACCACAAATAACAGAAAACGAAAGTCTGGCACACAAGAGAATTCAATCTTGACTGTTCCTGCACACATAGGAAAAAGAAAGCAAAATAATTTTAAAAAACATACATGTGACTATTTTTTCATACCAAAATAATGTAGGGGGAAACTCTACCTATTTGCATTAGGTGAATTTAAAATCCTCTTCCCTGCAGAATGACATGATAATACACTTTACAAATGAATGCATTTTACAGTGGAAACTCATTTGCGCGGGTAAGAGGGGAAATGAAGAGACGAGACAGTAGTTATGGTTTCAAATCAGGGCCACATTTATTAAATTCAAAGGTCTGCGAAGGGAGAAGTGCGGGATTAACTAAGGCCGGCACAAAGGCCAGTGGAGCATATCAGGGCGAAAGCATCCAGAACTCGAGGGTGGCGCCGTGACTCGCCACTCTCGAATTCCGCACACTTGGTGCTGGGGGATCTACACAGTGTCACCGCCCCACGGCGCCACAGGAACACCGATGTGGGTGAGGAGGGTAGACCCCAAAGGCGGACCTATCTCCCACAAATGGAGCCACAAGGCATCAACATCGGTGAGGCTCGGGTTCTCGCCCATCACCCTCAAAGGTGCCATGGGATGCACACCGAAACCCTAACCCCCACTGCCTATTCTCCGCACTTACCGCCTAACCTAAAACCAAATGCGACCGAAATAAGTAAGTAGCCCAAAACAAAAAACCCACCTCCGATTCCACAGTGTGGAGTAGGCGAAACACGCACATTGCCCTGAGCCAATTGGGACAATGAGACAAAATTCCTACTCGGCCCTGTGAAAGGCGACCAGAGGAGCCCACACTGCTTCATCGGGAGTGGAGGGAGGGAGCTGCGAAGAAAGAGGCATTGGGTGGGGTCCACTGTGCTTAAATACTGCCTCAGGGCCCCACCCCATGTGCCAATCCCTGTCGGACAAACAATTTACCCGTGCCCTGTGATTGGAAGGTGAAATCACCTCATTCTGGTCTCATCCTCCACTCCACTCCCCATGCAAAATTCTCTCCCCCCACTACAGAAGCGTGGGGGGGGGGGGAAGGGAATTCTGGATCAAAGCCAACATATGTTTGCAATATCATCCAAGAATTGTTAAGAAGTGACAAGCAACTCATAAGGTTACAATTATAGTCTGCTGCCACTCTATTTACATCAGGCATGGGGAACCTCTGTCCTCTGGCCCATGGAAGTTCCCCATCTGGCCTGTCAAGTTTCTTTCCCAAGCACTGTCCCCTCCATAAGAGCTTTTCCTTGCTGGGGAGAGAGGACAGGGCCTGGGGAGAAAGCTGCTGCATGATTCAATTTGGCTTACCTCTAAGGCTTGTCCTGCTTACTTCTGAGTAGACATGCTGCTCATGCTTACTTCTGAGTAGCCATACAAAGGCTTATTCTGCTTACTTCTGAGTAGGCTTAAAATCACTAAGGATCTCATTTTGGCCACAGCCACTTTGCCTTTGGTTATGCCCACAGCTGTAACATGGTTCCCAAGACCTTTCCCAGATTAGAATTCAGCTTTTGGATTGAAAAAGGTTCCCCGCCCTTGATTCAGGGAAATTGGACCTGGCCTGAGTTAAGCATCCCCTAGTCACATCTGGACTGGATGACTGTAATTCACTTGATGTGGGGCTGTCTTTGACCTTTAAAGCCCTAAATTGTTTGGGTCAAGGTTATTTGATCGACTGACTTCTTTAGAACTTCCTCCTTTTATCCCGGAAGACAATCTTACTCGGTCACGAGTGATCGCCTGATGATGATGACAGTCATAGAATCATAGAAAAGTAGAGTTGGAAGGGGCCTACAAGGCCATCGAGTCCAACCCCCTGCTCAATGCAGGAATCCAGGTCAAAGCATCCCTGACAGATGTCTGTCCAGCTGCACCTTGAATGCCTCCAGAGTGGGAGAGCCCACCAACCTCCCTAGGTAGTTGATTCCATTGTCTTATTGCTGACAGTCAGGAAATTTTTCCTGATGCTTAGGTGGAATCTAGGTTCCTGTAACTTGAGCCCATTATTCCGTGTCCTGCAAACTGGGATGATCGAGAAGAGATCCTGGCCCTCCCCTGTGTGACATCCCTTCAAGTACTGGAAGAGTGCGATCATATCTCCCCTCAGTCTCCTCTTCTGAAGGCTAAACATGCCCAGTTCTTTCAGTCTCTCCTCATAGGGCCTTGTTTCCAGTCCCTTTATCATCCTTGTTGCCCTCCTCTGAACCCTCTCCAGTTTGTCTACGTCCTTCTTAAAGTGTGGTGCCCAGAACTGGACGCAGTACTCAAGATGAGGCCTAACCAGTGCTGAGTAAAGGGGAATTATCACTTCCCGCGATTTGGAAGCTATACTTCTATTAATGCAGCCCAAAATTGCATTTGCCTTCTTTGCAGCCACATCACATTGCTGGCTCATATTCAGTTTGTGATCTACTACAATTCCAAGATCCTTCTCACTCGTAGTATCGTTGAGCCAAGTGTCCCCCATTCTGTAACTCTGCATTTGGTTTCCTCTCCCTAAGTGCAGCACTTGGCATTTATCCCTATTAAATTTCATTCTGTTGTTTTTGGCCCAGCGCTCCAGCCTATCGAGGTCACTTTGAATTTTGTTTCTGTCTTCCAGAGTATTAGCTGTTCCACCCAACTTTGTGTCATCTGCAAATTTGATAAGCATTCCCTGTACCTCCTCATCCAAGTCATTAATAAAAATGTTGAAGAGCACTGGGCCCAGGACCGAGCCCTGTGGTACCCCGCTCGTTACCTCTCCGCAGTTTGAGAAGGAACCATTGATAAGCACTCTTTGAGTCCAATTCTGTAGCCAATTGTGGATCCACCTGATAGTTGTTCCATCTAGCCCACTTTTAGCTAGCTTGCTAATCAGGATATCATGAGGCACTTTGTCGAAAGCTTTGCTGAAGCAGTCCACAAGGGAGGTTACCCGATCAAAAAATGAGATCAGATTAGTCTGGCAGGATTTGTTCTTGACAAATACATGCTGGCTTCTAGTAATCACTGCATTGTTTTCAAGGTGCTTGCAGACTGACTTCTTTATAATCTGCTCCAAACATTTTCCCCGGGATTGATGTCAGACTGACTGGCCTATAGTTCCCAGGTTCCTCCTTCTTGCCCTTTTTGAAGATGGGAACAACATTTGCCCTCCTCCAGTCATCTGGCACTTCACCTGTCCTCCATGATTTCTCAAAGATAATAGACAGTGGTTCTGAGAGTTCTTCTGCCAGTTCCTTTATTACTCTAGGATGCAGCTCATCAGGCCCTGGAGATTTAAACTCGTTCAGAGTAATCAGGTGCTCCTTGACCATTTGCCTATCAATCTCAAGCTGCAATTCTGCCCCTTCAGTCTGCACTTCAGGTTTGCCAGGGGACTCATAGACCCTCTTTTGGGAGAAGACTGAGCCGAAGTAGGAATTGAACACTTCTGCCTTTTCTTTGTCTTCTGTTGTCAATTTGCCATCCTCATTGCGTAGTTGAACCACCATTTCTTTCCTCTGTCTTTTACTGTGCATGTATCTGAAGAAAGCTTTCTTGTTGTTTTTAGCATCCCTCCCTAACCTTAGCTCATTCTCAGCTTTAGCCTTCCTGACACTATTCCTGCAGTTCTGTGCTACCTGCCTGTACTCTTCCCTTGTAGCCTGTCCTTCCTTCCACTTCCTATACGTGTCCTTTTTTGTTTTCAGGTCATCTTTGAGTTTATTGTGAAGCCACATTGGCTTCTTCTGTTGCCCTCTGCCTTTTTTCCTTGTGGGAATTGTTTGCAATTGCGCCTTTAAAATTTCCTTTTTTAAAAACTCCCACCCCTCCTGGGCTCCTTTTCTCATGAGAGTCGCTTGCCATGGGATCTTACTAATCATTGTTCTGAGTTTGTTAAAATTGGCTTTCCTAAAATCCAGGATACGTGTTTGGCTACACTCAGCTTTTGCTTCCGTTAGAATCAAGAACCCAAGTATAACATGGTCACTTTCCCCAAGAGTTCCCAAAACTGCCACTTTATCCACTAACTCGTTTCTGTTGGTTAGAATCAGGTCAAGGATAGCCGATCCTCTAGTTCCTTCCTCCACTTTCTGTAGGAGGAAGTTATCAGCAGCACAGCTCAGGAATTTCTTGGAGGGGCCATGTTTGGCTGAATAAGCCTCCCAACAGATATCAGGGAAACTACTACCACATCGTGCCTCCTTGAAACAATGGCAATTTGCTTTTCAAAAGTTTCATCCTCATATGTGTACCCAGAGTTTTAAGATAATCTTCAGATGCCCTACCCCAGATTGGTAAGGCTGGTGGAGATAGAGACTTCTCAGTGATGGTTTCTACCCTGTGTGATGCTGCCTTCTGAGAGAGATATGGCTAATCCCACCTGTGGCTGCTTTTAAGGTGATTTTTAAAAGCTTATATTTTCTCCTGGCTTTTAACTGAGTTTTTTATGGTATTGGCTGCTAATCGATTTTTTGAAATTGTATTTTATTGTAACTGGTTTTATTTAAAATTGTTTTGACATTGAGAACATTGGTATTGGGTGGATTAAAACATAATTAATAAATAAAAATAATCTGATTTTATTAGTATTGGTTTTTATGTTGTAAGCAACCTTTGGAAGACTATAGTCTTGAAAGGTGGCTAACAAATTGATTAAATACAATAAAATAAATATCAACATCCCAAAGTTACTACCAAATTTTGCCTAAAGTGAAATTTGAAGACAAATTGGGAGGCTCCTGCTTGGACTAATTTCTAAGGAAATGGAAGAGAAGATGATGAAATATCAGTATGACTACTGAAAATTCTGAGGGGGGGTCTCTTTTGTTTCCCATTGTACAAACAGGTCTTTCCCCACACATATTATTTATAACATTGTAATTATTTATTTAGAAACTTAAGATGAAGGACTGTATGCATGTGTAGATGGAATTTTGTCAAGAAAGAAAAATGATGCTTATTTACTTAGAAGATGTATAAGCTACCTTTTAAGGTAAATGCTTATAAAGTGACATACAACAATAAAAGCAATTATAAAAACCATGATAAAATCAAAATTATGCATTAACATTGAATAACACTATATCCACAACAGCCCCAATAGAGTCCTAACTCAGTTATAGACCAAAGTAAACAGATGAGTTTTTTGGGCCTGCTTTAAAGCCTGGACATCAACTGGAACAGAGTTCCACAAGTCAGGGAGAGGGCACTACTGAGAAGACCCTATCTCTTGTGTCTGCCAGCCTAATTGCTCTTACAGGCGAGCACACGAGGAAGGCTTCTGGTGCTGATCTCAGAGTGCAAGCAGGTTGGGGTAAGTGAAGACGATCCTTCAAGTAACTTGAACCTAAACTGTTTAGGGCTTTAAAATCCAAAATGAGCACTTTAAATTGGCTCTAGAAATGCAGCGGCAATCAGTGCCACTGGTACAATTTATTTATTTATTTTCCTTATATTTATTAATCGCCCATCTGGCCGGTCACCCGGCCACCCTGGGCGATGTACAATTAAAATACAATAAAACAATACAATAAAATATAATAATAGTTAAAACAATATAAAAAGTTCTTTTAAAAACCTAACCCACCCCATATTCCCGCCTGAACAGCCATGTTTTTAATGCACGGCAGAAGCTCATCACGGAGGGGGCATGGCGAAGGTCACTAGGGAGGGAGTTCCATAATGTGGGGGCCGCCACAGAGAAGGCCCTCTTCTTAGTCCCCACCAGCCTGGCTGCTCTGGCTGATGGGATAAGGAGAAGGCCATCCGTGGCAGACCTTGTTGAGCGGCCTACTTGATGTTGCTGGAGGCGCTCCTTGAAATAAACTGGGCCGGAGCCGTGTAGGGTTTTAAAGGTCAAAACCAACACCTTGAATTCGGCTCGGCAAGCAACTGGTAGCCAGTGCAACTCATTAAGCACTGGCGTGATATGATCACGCCGGCGGCCGCCCTTAATCAGGCGAGCCGCCGCGTTCTGTACCAGCTGAAGCTTCCGAACCGTCTTCAAGGGTAACCCCACGTAGAGCGCATTACAGTGGTCTAGGCGAGAGGAGACCAAGGCATGAACCACTGATGGGAGCAGGTGATTAGGAAGGTAGGGGCGCAGCTGCCGTATCAGATGGAGTTGATACAGCGCCGCCCGGCTCACAGCTGCCACCTGAGCCTCCGTGGACAGCTGGGAGTCTAGAATGACAAACAGGTATTATATTATCCAACCACCAAGCACCTACCATTGCTCGAGCAACGACATTTGGTACCAGCTGAAGTTTCCAAACCATCTTTAAAAGCAATGCCACATGAAGTACTCTGAAGACTACAAGCTATTTGGCAGCAAACAGTTAAAAATTCAGGATTTATCTATCGCATTAGCTATAGTATTATATTTTTGTTAGTCCCTATCTAGTACCAGCAATACCATAGGTTTTCTCCACATAATGGATTGCATTAGTGATGACTGCACGGTGTGAAATAGAAGACAAGTAAAGCAATTTTGTTCCTATGGGCATATAAAGTAGGTGCTGGTGAGAGTGTGCAACCACAATGCAGTGACTTCCCACTCACTATCATCATGTGAAGCCCTATTCCATGTGCCTTTGCTCTCTGGGGTCAGATTGGCATATCTGAGAGCCAGGGTCTTTCCAGTGGTGGTGCTCTTGTTGAAGAACTCCCTCCCAGAGAGGCTCGTCAAGCTCACTCTACATCCAGTTTTAGAAAACTGATGAAAATTGGTGATCTAGCAAGTTTAGGGAGGGGAGGCTATGTTTGACATTTTTTGCCATATAATTTTCCTGAGATGTTGGCCCTTTTGTTGCTGATTAAAGAAAAACAAAATTAATATTTTATTGTATTCTACTTGATTTTAACTATTCCCCTATGGTGCTTCGAGACAGATTGGCTCTTACCACTGCCAATCAAAATACATTGTGCAGCTATTCTGTCTTTTCTTCCTTAATGGTTGTTGTTGTTGTTGTTGTTGTGGAAAGAAAAAAGATGGAAGAAGTGGTGGGAAAACATGAGAGGGTTACAAGTGGAAGATGAAGGTGTCTGAGCGCCCCAGAAAATTCGTGAATGAGGCTGGGCAATTCCAAATAAAAGCCTCATCTGGATGCACCCATTTTTATAATATGCTTATTGTTATGTTATTGAATATGCATCCTTAGTATGAGAAATATGATGTAATAAACAATTTAAGATAAAATGAATATAAATAGCAATAGCCACTCTGGCTCAGGGAAGGATTGCATTTTCTCATGACAAAACACTGTGGTTTAAAGTGCTTGAAATATCTAGATCCCAGCCAGCAAATGAGCAATGAATGTGCATTTATTTTGTTTATATGTGGGTTACCTGGTGGAGAGGGCAACAGAGAGAAATGGGTATCTAAAATGAGAATATAATACAGAGATGACATGATATCCTCCTATAGTGCTTTCCAGCATGTGACTGAGGCTTCACCATTTAGAGAACATACTAAGCCACTTCCCCATATCCTTCAAACAGAAACAGCAGTGCATACAAAGAGTAAAGTAAACAGTTGTACCAATTTCATACTGGGTCCTCCCTTTCCAAGAAGCAATGATTCCAGTAAACAACAGAGAGCAGTAACTTTACTGATGTCCACTTGTGATATAGCTTGCGAACACTTTTTGTGAATGTATTTTAGACCATCTTCAACATAACGACAAAAGAGTTCAAACAAATATGTTCTTGTTTCTTCATTGAGCTAAAATAAAAGTATTTGTACACAGTAAATATTTTTAATTACCCATTCAAATATATGTACAGCTCAAAAGATGGTGAAAACATGCTTGACATATTAATCTATATGTAAAACGCACAGGTAACTCCTTCTAATAGCCCAGTGTCCCCATGCTGACAGAACTGGAGCAAAAACAGTGCCACGGAGAAACAAGAGGGAGGTATCGGCATGCTCATGAGGGAACCCCAAAGTTTACAAAAATCTTTTAAAAAACACAAATGGGGCAACTCCTCTTTCCCTAAAAACACTGCCCAATGAAGACTCAGTAAGTTCAGCTATCACAAGGAGGCACAGAATGCTGACTGTAAATTGAAAAAACTGGAAAAGTTGCCTTTTGCTTAAAAGTGTTTTTGTAAAACCTACTTTGTCTTCAAGGCCTGCCATCCATGTTTTTACATAGGGAATCCACTTCAGTTCTTCAGGGTCAATGTAAACCATTCCACATCGGCTAACTGTGGCAGGTGAAGCAACCCTTAGATCTTCCACCTAAAAGTAATGGATATTGCACATATTTCCACTTCAGCATACACACACACACCCACACACACACCCATGAACGAAGAATATAAAATAGGTTATGTGTTAACTTTGATCCAGCTTTTTTGACCCAAATAATCTGTTGTCTCCCTTTTATCCTTAGAACTTCTTCCTTCTCTTTTGTTATTTTATTCTATAGTAGAGACTTGGGGGGAAGGTATTTCCACTATATATTAAAGCCTGCCCTTAGCTAAAGTCCGGTGCCCTCCCAAAGTTTTACACTACAACTTCCATCAGTCCCAGCCCGCATGGACAGTGGCCAGAGATGATGGGAGTTGTAGCCCAAAACATTTGGAGGGTACGAAGTTGGGGAAACCTAGTATAGACAGAAGCCTTATTGCAATTAGACTGGGAAACAGTCACATCAGTAAATGGGAAAACCTCAATTAATGCCAAGTCACAACAGCATGCAGAACTGTATTTCAGTTAAATAAGAACAAGACAAGCAACAAGAGTAAGGCTGTATGGGCCTACATCATGTTTACTCTCTCTTGTGAAGGGAATATAAGAAGCAAAAAGCTTGCAAACAATAAAGAACAAACCCATTGATAAATTTAATGGGTAAAAGTAAAGCTCAGCTTTCTGTACTGAGACTGGGTAGGTGCATGTGCACTCTTCTACTTGACTCAATCAAATTACTCTTGAGGAGGCTTGAACAATGATTCCCCTGTGTTTGGGAAGATCATTGTGACAGGTTTTGACAAATCTAGCTGGACATTGAAAGAAGTATTAGAAAACAATTTTCTAAATAAAAGTACCTCAAACAGCATGTGAATGGTAGGTGTGAGTTTGATTCTTTCGCTGTTAGCCAAACAAAGCATCTTGTTATCATCCAAAACAGTGTTTAGGTTTTCAATCCATAAAGCATCTACAGGCCCATCACTGATGATCCATTTATGATCTTCAGAGGTGTCAACCACAGCAGCTCGAACACTAAGAGCCATTAGGCCATCTTTCCACTCCAGGGTTAAATTGTTAACTTCACCATATAGTTCACCCATTGTAATTGATTTGGGATTCAGAACATATGTTTTAACAGGCTGGTAGAAAGGATTTTCCTCACCCGCTTCATGCAAAGTTCCTAGAGTATCTGCCAGAATTTGGTAAACTGTAGTTTTTCCACCTCCTGTTGGTCCAACGAGCATGACACCATGCCTTACCAACATAGTTTCATAAAGTTGTATGACTTTTTGAACCATGGTATTTTCAGGCTGTAATCCTTTGGAAAGCATGACATCTATTATTGTTGACTGCAGCACTCCATAATCATGCTCTGGGATTAGTACTCCAGGAAAAAGGTCAGATATAATCCCACTAACAGAAACAAAAACAAAATAAAAGCTTTGCTTGTTTGTTTACAGTATTTCTATCCCACCTCTCCTACATTCAAAGCAATATTTAAACAATCAAACAGAACAATTAACATCCTAAAACATGTACAGGCCTTTGGCTCATGCTGGCTCAGCTTGTCTGAGCGTGGAAAGCTAAGCAGGGTCAGGCCTGGTTGTTAGATGGGAGAACCCTCCTCTAGTTTCCTGCATTGAGCAGGGGGTTGGACTCGATGGCCTTGTAGGCCTCTTCCAACTCTATGATCCTATGAATCTATAAACATTTAATGTAGCAAAAAAAAAAGGAAATATGAGTTTACTTGTTAATTTTCCTTCTCTGTTGTTTAGGGGTGGGGCAGTCTTGCAAGTTGGGATGCTGACAGATATGGTCACATGCAAAGCAAAACCTGAGGGGCAGGATCCCCTCATTGTCAGACCATGACTAGAATCTAGAAATGGATCTAGTTCATAAATACTAAGCTTCTAACTGTAACTATTCAAGGAAAACATAAGAGGACAGGAAAGAAGAATCTCACCAGATTCAAATGGCCTAAACCCACAACGGACAAGTGTGGACTCTTCCATGTATTCAACTGCATCCTCTCAATTCCCCCCTTTTTGGAGTTGGGGTGGGTGGAATGTCCCATCCTGGAACCACAGAGAAGGGAAATTCACAGGTAAACTCCATTTTCCCCTTTCTTCTGTGGTTCCAGGGTGGGGCATTCTTGTAAGTTGGGATGTAGAAAAGCAGTGCATCCCCAAGGGCAAGACTAATGTTAATCACACTGCTACCAACTTCTGAATGGCCCTTCTATCAAAGGCAGCATTTGCAGACGAGAAAGGGTTGATGCAATGTCTAGTGAACGTGAATACTGACCTCCATGTTCCCACCCTGAAAACCATTTCTAAGGATGGGCAACTTGTACATGCAGCCGAGGCAGCTCCACTTGATAGGGAGTGAGTGATAATACTCTCTGGATATCCTCATGAAGGATAAGGTCATCAATGGCTACTAGTCATGATGGCTATATACTCCCTTCAGTATCAGGGGTAGTATGCCTCTCAATACCAGTTGTTAGGGAACACAAATGGGAGGGTGCTATATTGCACTTATGTCCTGTTTGTGGACTTCCCATGGGCATCTGGTGGTTCACCACCATGGAAATAGAACTGCTCAGGGCACCTACTGACACATCTGTCAGTGGAATCTTAAGTCTGTCCATGGCATCAATTGATATAGAATTTTGAGACAGTTCTGATCCTATAGCCTTTGATACTTAGCCAGGATGATGGTTTCAGAGGAAAAAGGATCCTATACGCAGAGTCTAAGTGCCTGAATTGGTCTGAAATCCTATACCCACTTAAATGGGAATAAGCCCCAGTTAATTCATTGAGTACTTCTGAGTAGACATGTATAAGTTTGCACTGTTACTGATCCTACAAATTATTCTTAGGATCTAAGAATTGTTTGTTAGCTGTACAATTAAAGTAAAACTAAGATCAAATATTCTAATTATTAAAAATAGTTGTGTTTACTATTATTTCAACCTTAGCAGAAATAACAGAAAAGTCATGTTCAGTTATGGAAAAATAAAGATCTTGTGATCAAATAAAGTTAGACAATTAGCACCTGCACTTTTTATCCCTTCGTAGATCTCCAATTGATGTTATTCAATAAATGTGGCCCTTCATTTTACCACCAATTGTACCCTACAACCGTGTCTGACTCGTTATTTCTCCTCTACGCACGCAAATAACAAAAAAGTCATGTTCAGTTATGGAAAAATAAAGATCTTGTGATCAAATAAAGTTAGACAAGAAAATACCTGAACAAAAGAGCATCATCTGCAAGAAATTTTGGGAGGTTGGAATCTCGTAATGCTCTTATTAACACAACATCCTCGTTCAGAGTTGGATTCTCTCTCTTTAGTGACCTAAATGTACAGAAAAAATAGTAATTGTTTTAAGTATGCATTAATTTATAACATTATCGTTATTTAAATTATATGTCAACTGACAAACAAATGTATAGTAGGTTAACAAAGAGTCTCCCTAATAATTACAGAAAAACAAATTTGTAGTCTCCAGTTAAAGCAGTGAATAAGATCAGTAAAATAGCTTTTATAATATAGCAATTTCCTACATCCTATTTGGAAACTCATTTTGCAAATCTTTGCAAGAAATAAGAGTGAAGGATTTTCAATGTACATATATAAACCATCATGCCTACAGAGCTTGTGACTCACGAAGCCAAACATAGCATATTAGCCATGTATTATAGCCTGCCTGGTGCTTAACAGATTGTTTTCACAATCTCAGGCAAGCAGCAAAATCGGGAGGTGAATTGAGGCTTCATACAAGACTTGTGGGCTACATTCTTCTTGTTGTGTTTATAACCCTGTTATAAATCATAGAAGCTTTAAAACATACAGGTGCACTGATCCAGAGACTTTGCTACACATATAGAGGCTTCCCTGCACACATGGAGCTCCACATAAGCAGGAGGTCTCATTTCCTGCAGTGTCAAGGTATTTTCCACATGTGCAGTCCCATTGAGCTTTTCCCCAGCAATTAAGAGAACATATCATCCCTTGCATGCTGAGAGCTCAATGTGTGCATCAGAACCTCCCAAAACTTTAAACATCTTGCAGCCCGTATCTGTGAAAATTCACATGCAATAGCTGTAATCAAAATGGCAGCCTTGTAGTGTTGGGGTATGTAAAACTATTCATATTTTAAACTTTGTAAAAGAATAGTCATACTTTTATTATGTCTCATACAGCATGTCTTGTCCCTGTAATAATATGGAAGTTGAAACTGTGGGTCACGTTCTTTTATATTGTTCCTTCTATCGGGACATTCAAGAACTTATTCTACCTACTTTATGTAAATTCCCGGGTAGATCCGAAGATTATTACATATTGCTATTTGCTGCTACTTTCTGACAAGGTCCCCTATATTACTAACAAACTGGCCAAATTCTGTGCAGCTGCCATTGCTTGCCGCACTTTCTTGTTAACACAGTGATCTTTTATCCTGGTTATGGTTTTTTGATATAAAAATCTTGATATAAATTTTATACACTTTGGGATGTATTGTTGATGTAATGGTGTTATGTACGTTATATGTTTTGCTGTGATACTGTTTTATTATTGGGTGCTGGTCGCAGACCGTAATAAATATATTCATATGGCTTCTTACCCAGCCATGACTAAGACAGATTTGACAGCTCTCATTCCAAAATCATAGTGGTCCTGTTGAGAAAGCTGCTCACTACAGAGTTTGTACATTTGCGTCATCTTCCTTGCAAGTGTTTTACTTGATTCAAATCCTTCAGAATACAAAATGACCTGTATAATAAAAAGGTATGCTGACTGTACTTACACAACAAAAGAAAACTTGCACATAACCAGAGCACCAACAAGCACACCATCTGAATCCAAGTGAAAACATGGTAATATGCAATAAAGATAATACAATTCATACATGTTATCTGCTTTCAAACATGGAGTCTCCTTTCTATGAAATGTAATGGTTTAAATTAATTTACCAAATATAAAATCTTATGTGCTAGATGATACCACTTATAAAAGAGTAAACTTCCACAAGTATTTCCATTTAATAACAGAGAGCGTGCTTCTGATCAATGAAGAAAAGGATACAAGGCTTAACAAGAAGGAATGGAACAAGATGGAAAGACCCAGAAAACTCTGAAATCAGGCAACAACTTCTATCTAGGACATAGGGACAAACAAAAAACAAACGGAAATAAACAACATCCTTTCCTTTCTATATATAATAATTAAATAGCTTACAAGGAGCACATCCCCATCTGAAAGGCATATTAGAACAAGGCTCATAGCAAGGATGTAGGTAATCATTAAGCTGGGAACAAAACTGATTCTGAAAGTACACGGGCTTTAGTAATAGCGTGAAGTCATTATGCAGCCAAACCCACTCAGTTTCTTTGAGGTAGAGCGTCCACAGACCCCCATTCTCAAGGTGACTCAAAAGTCAACCAGTGGAAATAAATGACAAAAAAATATAATGTGAATTCACCATCAAAACTCTAGTTGTGCCTCTGGTTCTCTGACCTATATGGTGAATGCACCAAATTATGTGCCCCTCTTTCTGAGATGAGATTTCCTATAAAAAGCACTGAACAAAGTATCAGTTGAGTAAAAAGACAAAAATTGTGATGTTAAAATCTAGTTTTGTTACAAATAAGGCACAATAATAGAGGTATTAGAAAAAGATATACAGTCATGTGAAAAAGAAAGTACACCCCTCTCGAGTTCCATGGTTCCACATAACAGGACAGAAGAAAAATCATCAGGCCTGTAGCAGGTCTCAAAATAAGGTAAAGACAACCGCAGATGAACAACAACACATGACAGAGTACACCGTAGCATTATTTATTGTACATAAATACAGCCAAAATAGAGAAGCCATGTGGGAAAAACTAAGTACCCCTTATGATTCAATAGCTGGTAGAACCACCTTTAGGAGCAATAACCTGAAGTAATTGTTTTCGGTATGATGTGATCAGTCTCTCACATCGTTGTGGAAGAATTTTGGCCCACTCTTCTTTACAACTTTGCTTCAGTTCATTGCAGTTTGCGGGCATTTGTTTATGCACAGCTCTCTTAAGGTCCCGCCACAGCATTTCAATTGGGTTGAGGTCTGGACTTTGACTGGGCCATTACAGCACCTTGATTCTTTTCTTTGTCAGCCATTCTGTTGTAGATTTGCTGGTGTGCTTGGGATCATTGTCCTGTTGCATGACCCAATTTCAGCCAAGTTTTGCTGCTGGACAGATGGCCTCACATTCGACTCTAGAATACCTTGGTATACAGAGGTGGTCATGGTTGACTCAATGACTGCAAGGTGCCCAGGACTGGTCAGGTGTAACAAGCCCAAATTATCACCCCTCCACCACCATGCTTGACAGTTGGTCAGAGATGTTTGTGTTTGTGCTGATATGCTGTGTTTGGTTTTCGCCAAACGTGGCGCTGTGCATTATGGCCAAACAGCTCCACTCTGGTCTCGTCCGTCCAAAGGACATTGTTCCAGAAGGCTTGTGATTTGTTCAGATGCAACTTTGCAAACCCAAGCCGTGCTGCCATGTTCTTTTTAGAGAGAAGAGGCTTTGTCCTGGCAACCCTTCCATACAAACCTTACTTGTTCGGATTCTGAGCCTCTGGAATTTCAAGAAGACTTGCCAGAACTATTTATTATTTCAGGAACAGGTCTATTGCTTGAAACTCGAGAACTGTGATTCAATGACCACGGCTAGTCGTCTTTGAAGAGTAAGTTTATACCTTGATAAAGAAGAGGGAGTTGATTTATGTTAGGTATAACAAGTGAAGACTATTAGAACGCTCAGATACTCCCTTGCTAAAACTGAGCTGAGCCTGTGGTGTGGAACGCAGGAAGGAATTCTGAAGAGGTTTCAAGAGGCTTGAAGAAGACGTAAAGGACATTGTTTTTTTGGGGGGGTTGACTACGTGTATTTATACACTTAAAAGCTGGTGTATCCCTGTTATTACTTGGAATGCTTACTGAAAAGGGTCCTAGGAAGCGCTCCCGTAATAATTCTAATTTATCCTCCCCACCCCATACTAAGCAGTTTAAAATTGATGAGTTTTTCAGATCTGAGCGGCCCATATTAGATGATAGAAAGTTTACAATTCCTACTTCCAATAGGTTTGATGTCTTAGAAACTGAAAGTTTAGAATTTCAGTCACCATACATAGAAAATTCTACTGCTATTATTAATAATCATATAAGTGGGAATAGCCATGAGAATATTAATGAGACTACTACTCTCCCTAGTGATCGTGTAATTTTAGCAGAGCAATGTAACTTGGTGGCTAAAACAGTTCAAGATATTTATAAACAGCTTAATGTAATTTCAAATAACATAGATGGCCTTATATCTATTATAACAAGGGAGAATACTGCTACCCTTTCCAAGACCACCATTGGGAAACGGGTTGGCATTAATGCGTCAAATAAGGATGAATTTAATCAATTTTCTGAAACTATTGGGGTTGGAAAGAGTCCATTCATGGATTCTAATTTACTTCTTCAGACTCACCAGGTAGCTTTAATGGTTTATCCCTATAAAGGATGTACATTATTGTGGAATACGACAACCCAGGTTTTGAAACATCTCAGTGTTTTATTATGTCTACCGATGAAGGATATTGATCTTTCATTTATTAAAGTTTTGTATGCTCCCCCTCACATGCAAAAATGCATTTTAGTATTTAAGTCTGATAAAATTCCATCTTTATTACTTAGGAAGAAAGACTCCTTGGCTATGTTAGAGGTGTTACCTACTAGGGTTTTTTTGGACACAACGCGGAAACCACTTCTGACCTTAAATAATTTCCAGGGATTGAGAGGTTATTATTTTGGGCCACCCCAAAATAAGCAGTGGATCCCAAAGGAAATACCCTTGATTTCCTCTAATAATGAAAATCAAGATTCCAGACTACATTTGGCATCAATGAATAATTTGGAGAAAGACTGTCTTCCAAGTTTACATAGTAACTCCAGGGCCACTGAAGAAGAACAGCTAATGGACTCATTCAACCTACTGCCCCAAATTGAGCAAAAAGCTATTATAAATAGACTAGATAGCCTAAGAGAAAGACTAATCTTGCAGAGCAGGGCTGAGTCGGACCTAGACCCCAAGGTCTTACTAAGCACTACTTGTAAACTCGATAGGAATGATAATACTGTGTCCAAGGATTATTTGATCTCTCACGAGGTCTCTCCCAGGGAAAGAAATGTTGTCTTTAATAAATCACGTCAAATTACGGACAACTGGTTACAGATGAGAAGGTTGGAGTCTAACGAATTAGGAGAAGAGAAAGTTGACAGAAAACTTACCACCTTTGTGGAAATACACCAACCACAACATAATCTCTATCTCCCTAAAAATGGGTCAGTAGTATTCGCAGAGCAGGCCATTGAAATGGAAGACACTACACAACAATGACAACCAAGACAAATTAAACTTGGACTTAGTTGTTTATCCTGGAACTTGGCCGGATGGAGGAATAAATTAGAGGATGATGATTTCTTGCAGTATATAATGACTTTTCAAATTTTGCTGCTGCAAGAAACCTGGTTAACTCAGGAAATTTGGCTACCAGGATATGTGGCTTACTCGAGCTCCGCACTTCATTCCCCTAAAGGAGGTAGACCAAGCGGGGGATTGGCTATATTAGTAGCTACTTATTTACAGGCATCAACTACTCACCTTAAAGGGTTGGCTCCATGTGCTATGGCAGTCCTTATTAAAAATACAGTATACTCTTATATTTTTGTTAATATTTATGTTCCCCCTAGGAATTCACCATACTACGATGTAGATTGTTGGAACAAATTAGAAAATTATTTAGGAGAACTTGAGGATGAATTCCCCTCAGTTCCTTTAATAGTGGCTGGAGATTTTAATGCACGTATGGGCTCAACTAATCAGGCCATTGTTAAGGTTTTAGGAAGTCCAATGGAGTTATGGGATGCTCTAGAAACTCGGAAATCTAAAGATACAAAGATCAACGACTCTGGCCTTGCCCTTTTTGCATTAGTTACTAAATTGAATCTAATACCAATTAATGGCTCTCAATTTGATAACTCACAAGGAGAATATACCTACATAAGCAATCTTGGTGCAAGTATTGTTGATTATGTGATGATTTCCTATTTGTTTTGACTATCAATTTTGTTTTTCTCAATTGATTTAGTAGTTGGTAGCGACCACCAGCCTCTTAAATTCCTTTTGCAGTGGCCCAATAGTGTGATTATAACTTCTGATGCTTTTTCAAATTCTGACCAAGCACTATTGACATCAGATAAGCGGATTAAATGGAATCCCTTATTACAAGCAGATTTGGAACAGAAACTTTATTCAGAAGAATTATTGAAATTAAGAAGTGATTTGGTCCAAGTGTCTAATATTGAATCAGCAATACAGTTATATGTAGGACTAATAGATGCCCTTAGACCCCTCCTTTTAAAAAAAGGGGCACTTTCTTCAGGCAACTATCAAACCAGAAGGGGTAATGCCTGGTTTGACGGGGATTGTAGGAATTTAAAAAGACAGATGAGGAAAGTAATAAGATCTTATCGTACTAGTAGTTCCCCCACAATTCCCCCACAATTCTATGAAATGCGTAGGGAGTATAAAAGGTTAATCAGGGGGGGAAAAGGATCTATTATGAGGAGCAATGGAAGGAACTAGGTTTGGCACTCCTGCAAAAGAACCCAAGTAAATTTTGGGAGATACTTGCAAGATTGGAAAAGAGATCGGCCCCTGTTCTGGAAGGAAATATTGCTAAAACTGAATGGGAAAACCATTTCAGGAGAACATTCAATGAATCTAATCCTTCTAGCCCTTCTTCTGGGGCTTTAGTCAAATGTAATTGGGAACATTGTTGGGAGAATATTTCAATAGATAGGGCCAAATCATTAATTTTAAGACAAAAAAACCGGCAAAGCCCCTGGAGAAGATGGCCTTCCACCAGACATCTTTACTACATTCCCTGATTGGTGGGCTCCAATATTTGCATCACTATTCTCCTTAATCAACACCACTGGGACTGTGCCCCCCAGTTGGTTATCAGCTATTGTGGTTCCAATCTATAAAAAAGGGCCTAGGAGTGATCCAACAAACTATAGGCCAATCAACCTATTGGATGTTCCAGGGAAGATCTATGCCAGATTTCTCCTAGAAAAATTGGAGGGCTGGGTGGAGGATCATGCTTTGCTCGTCCCAGAACAAGCAGGTTTCCGACCAGGTCGGTCAACTTTAGATAACTGTTTTATGTTGAAATACATCATTGATAAGTATTTGGCTGGAATTGTAAAACATGTTTATGTAGCTTTCATTGATTTGAAGGCTGCATTTGATTCTATTTCACGGGAACGCCTTTGGAGTAAACTACAATTAATGGATATTGACCCACAGCTTTTAAAATGTATAATGACCTTATATTCTGGGACATCCCTGCAAGTTAGAATTGATGGAGGATATCTATCTGATTTTGTACCAGTCACAAAAGGAGTGCGACAAGGGTGTTTACTTGCACCACTTCTTTTCAACTTGTTTTTAAATGATGTAGTAGAGTTTTTAAGAGGTGACTGTTATTTCCCAGTTAAAGTGGGAAATCGGAAGTACTCAATCCTCCTTTATGCAGATGATGCCATTTTGATTTCATGTACCCAGGTGGGCTTGCGTAGACTGTTGAACCAATTCAGTTTATATTGCAGGAACGAGCTTCTTTCTATCAACTACCAAAAAACAAAAATCATGATATTTGGTAAATCCAAGAAAATTCTTAACTGGTCACTAGATGGGAACAAACTGGAGCAAGTGTCCTCTTTTAAGTATCTTGGTGTGGTTTTCCAGTGGACGGGGGCATGGTCCCTACAGGTTCAGTCAAACACCCTGCTAGCTGGAAGAACATTAAATGGATTATTACGATTTTATCATACAAAAGGGGGTAATTTGGTCCAGCCCATTTTAGAAATATACAAGACCAGGGTTTTGCCAAAATTATTATATGGAGCTCCACTATGGGCTATGGCCAATTTAGATCCACTAGAGAGAGCTCAAAATAAATTTTTGCGTAGACTGTTGGCAGTTCCTGTTTCTACAAAACTAGAATTGGTTCGTGCAGAACTGGGTGTAATGACCATAAAGGCTGAAGCCCTCAGATTAGCCTTGCTTTTTTGGTTAAAAATCATTTTTAAGCGGGTGTCAGAATTTATTTTGGGGTTATTAGAAGAGATGGGTCAAAACTCATGGAAGCAAAAGATGCAATTGGCTGTTATGAGTCTGGGATTCTCTACTTCTTTTCTTTTAACTCAAGGATATGATAGAGCCAAAGTGATATTGATTCAAAGACTTAAGGACACTGAGATGCAATCCCAGATTGCTGGGATTATGGTCTGTCAGTCAAACACTTTTTATGCCTCTTTTATCCCATCATATTTATCCCTCCCAAAATATTTGGTAGACTTGCCAAACATTAAAATGAGGGTAGCCTTTACTCGGGCAAGATTAAATGTTTTTCCTTTGGCTGATTGGGTGGGCCGTCTTAAAGGGATTCCTAAGAAGGATAGAGTATGTGATTGCAATTCAGTATCAGTTGAAGATATAACTCACATACTCTTACAGTGTTCAATTTATAATGATCTTAGAATTAAATATATTGCTCTATTGATAAAACCATTGAAGGGAAGGTCATCATTTGCAAAGGTATGTTTCCTGTTGTCTAATGTTGACAAGTATATATCCTATAGAACATCCAAATTCCTTGTAAATGTTTTACAAATGTATACTGTAAAAACCTAATGTTATACGGGAAATTATTTAATTTCTGAAGGTCTATTAACTAAGTTTTGATCGTGTATAATGGCAAATTGCTATGATACAATAAAGTTGTTGTTCTTGTGATGCTCCCTTCATGCAATTCATGCGTGAAGGGGACTCTGACAGCCATAAATGTGAAATTTTTAATCAGTATTTGTAATGATGTCACTGTTTTAGCCTGTCTGTATGTGCATATGTATGCTTTTTAAACTTTGGGTATCCAATGTTTTAACCCTTTTTTCCCTTTTAATTCACCTGTACTGCTGGCCCCAGCGGGGCGTGCCACAGCCTGGTTGGCTAGTGCACATACAAATAAAATTGAATTGAACCTTACTTGTTCAGTCTTTTTCTAATTGTACTGTCATGAACTTTAACGTTGCACCTGCTCACTGCGGCCTGTAGAGCCTGAGATGTAACACTTGGATGTTCTGCAATGTCTCTGAGCGTTGCACAGTCTGCCCTTGGGGTGAATTTGCTGGGATGTCCACTCCTGGGAAGATTGGCAACTGTCTTGAATGTTTTCCACTTGTGAATAATCTTCCTCTCTGTAGAATGATGGACTTTAAATTCTTTGGAAATGACCTTATAACCCTTCCCGGATTGATGGGCAGAAACAATTGCTTCCCTAAGATCATTGGTGATGTCTTCTCTCCTTGGCATTGTGGTAACACACACCTGACTGCTGGAGACAAGCAAACTCCTGACACTTTTACAGAGGTGGTCACACTTGCTGATGATCAATTCATCAAGGGCATTTGCTTAGCAGCACCTGGCTGCTCCTTAGCCTCTTCATACCTATGGCAGCAGTAAGGGTGTACTTAGTTTTTCCCACATGGCTTCTCCATTTTGGCTGTATTTCTGTACAATAAATAATGCCACGGTGTACTCTGTCATGTGTTGTTGCTCATCTGAGGTTGTCTTTACCTAATTTTGAGAACTTGAGAAGGGTGTACTTTCTTTTTCACATGACTGTATTTTGTTTCTTGATGTGTAACTATAACTCCCCTTAAAGGAACTGTTACATTACATTATTCTCACCTGGTAATACTGCTCTCGAACATTTTCTGCCTACTTATCATATTATTAAAAAGGTACCTCAGCGATCAAAGCATAGTTGGGAACCATCATTGAAAATGGCCTGAAGAGTGCTTTTAGATTGTCAGGTAATTCTGTTCGTCCAGCATAGCCAGGATTCATTGTAATGAAGGCTGCACAAGTCATAATCAATTTTATTTCACGCCCCTCAAACATAAACCGAGTGAGCTGTTTTGAAAGAAATAAGAGAAATTACATTTTTTAAAATATTAAAAACATAAAACAGAGCTTCAGGTATCCAGAAAGCATGGATATTACCTTTGCAGCTTTAGCATTCCTAATAGTAATCAATTGTTGGGCAATAACTGACAGAACTTCAATATCAATCCGGTTAAATTCATCAAAACAGCACCAGGCACCAGACTGTGCCAAGCCACTGAAGAAACGCCCCATCATCTGAAACAACATTAGTATAGCCTAGTTAGCGTGTCTCAGTCATCTCTCTCCCATCAGCTGTAGTTTCAGGCAATAAACTACTAAATTGTAGAATCAAAGAGATGTGTATATGCAGCTCACATAGGACTGTGTTATCGGTCCTCAGTTCTGTTCCTGTGGTGGTATGAGGTCCAAACCAAATACTAAAAAAATGTTCTGCTCTAAACTGACATAGCTATATTGTTTACTGGAATAGTATATTGAAATGCATAATTTGTCAAACATAAAAATAACCATAATGGCTAAGATAAAATATCGCTTTACTGTAACACTGGCCCAGTTCAGCCTTAATGCTAAACCATGGTTTGTTTAGCTTAACTCTGGCTTGTTTGTACATCTTACCCGGTTCCCGCTTGCCCCTCTGCGTGAGCCGCCGTGCTGCCACACCGGGTCCTGTCCCATCATTTCTGGGCCCCAGTTTTAAGCCATGTTACCCTGGTTTCTACGCAAATAACGCGGTGCAGGGTTCCGTCGCGTCGGCGCAGGGGCCAGCCGGAAATGACACGACGGGACCCTGCACTGCCGGCGTGGCTGCTTGCGCGTCACGGAGAGCGGGAGGAGAATCACTCCGCGCTGCGGAGAATCCAAGCATCGGGGAGGCAGGCGAGACGAGGCGCCCCCCCCAAAGGTATGAAATACACTCCTAGCCCTGGGAATGAACAGGATTCCATATGACAATCATAGAATAATCCATCTCTCCATCACTCACTCTCCGTTCCTAGCTATCAAAGATTGAGGATATTATGAAAATGTGAAGTAATTTCCTTAAAATACTATCTTGTCAACAGTCAATGATGGCCACATTCTACATAAATTTGACTACAGCTTTTTTGAGCATAGTTTCCCTATTGGCTTTCCCCCCCTCAAAATCCCCCCCCCCCTACACTGGACATGACATTCAATGGTTAATCATGCATTGTGTGAAAAATTACTGGCTTATGTTTGATATAACCATTGTTTATTTATAGAAATCATAAATTATAGGTCCCTAGTGAGATCCATTAATGTAAAATGCTACAGAATATTAACTGTTTACATGCACTCATTTTGTTAATGAGTGCATGTGAACTCATACAAGCTCCATACCTTGTAATCCAAGCCATCTGAGCAGTTGAACACAACACACTGGATGGCAAGTGCTTTTGCAAGGTCTTTAGTAGTCTCTGTTTTGCCAGTACCAGCAGGTCCAGCTGGAGCTCCACCTAGATCAAGTTGCAATGCTCCCATAAGGCAGAGGTAGCAACGATCCTGATGAAAGTCAAGGAGTAGAAAACTACATATGCATGCATAGGTACTGAATGACAGAATTACAATAGCACAATTGCATTATAGTATAATCTTAAGCAGTATGCACATTCTGCCTCTAGAAACTAATAGGTTTACTACCTATGATTTAGATCACTCTCAGAAAGGCTCAGCTATTAATAATAAAATTCCTTGAAATACATTGCTATATGTAAGTATGGAATACCACCAACAGAAACTACTCTCACATACCAGGGACAGGGAGGGAGAAAGAACAGGTTGCTTACCTGTAACTGTGGTTCTTTGAGTGGTCATCTGTGCAATCACACATATGGGCTCTGCACCTGCATGGAGATGATTTGGGAAACTTCTAAAGCTGAGGGAAATTGGGTGGGAACCGCCCCCCCCCCCACCGTCTCACTGCGCATGTCTGTGAGGGTTCCCGCCTGATCCCTTAGTTCCCTGAAATTGTCTATTGTGGAGACTTCCGGTGGAGTTTAATGTCCGCCTGATGCTTCCGCAGAATCGGGGGAGACCGGTGCGGCGCGGCGTGAAATCCAGTCAAGAGGTTATCCTAGCTGGTTAATCTCCTCGGAATAAGAGGATGATCTAAGAGTGATTCCCAGCATATCTCTAAATTCTCTCTCTGTGAGTTATTTGCAGTGACTTGGGCTGCTGCAGTTTCTCTCGGGGAGGGGTAGAGAGTGGGAGTATCCATCATCGCTCACCGTTGCGTTTGGAGTTCTTTTTTTAAGAACCTGAAGATCGACAACTCCATTTCTTAAAGATTTATTGCCAATTAGCAACAAAGAGAAATTTTTTCCACAATCAGGACTAAATACCGTTTTTTGGACTTCCGGGTGAGGTTTTTCGGCAGGCAGACGCTCTCGGAAGACGGGAGGCTGATAGCGGTAAAGAACCAGCTGGAAGAAATTTCAGCTGACATAAATCACCCCAGTTTATTGGGGAGAACGAAGAGATTAACCACAGACACCCCGGGCGATCAGTATTTGTGTATTCACTGTTTAAGCGAAGGCTTGTTCAGTGGAGACACTACACCGGTCAGGGGGGGTGGAATTTACATCTTGCTCAGACCGCTAATCAGAGCTTTAAAAGACACTTAGCCTGCAAAAAATCTTCATTTCCCAATGATTTATGGATTACAAACTATCTATGACGAAGGGAGTTTCCTACTACAGCAATTAAGGACTATATTATGGTGAGATAATTCCTTTTTTCCGGGACTAAAAATAAGGGAGGTTGCGAAGAACACAAGACGCTGGAGGCTTTAATGGCTAAAAAATTCGGGCAAAAAGTTAATTAAGGAGAAGAAGAAGAAAGGAGGTATTCTATTATGACTATCCTTTCTCACTATTTGCATTTTTTATAATTTTATTATTGACGAAAGTTTGGCTGTGAAAAAGTTGCTAGAAAAGAGATGGCTGCTGTGGGATTGTTGCTGGATGTTTTGGTTATGACTTATGACTCATGAGTTCCATAACAACCAGATAAGAAGTCTAAGCCTGCTGTGTTAGAGACGTGATTCAAGAGGCCTTGAAATCTGAGCTTTTACTAGAGGAGGGTTTTTTTCCCCCCCCTTCTCTTCCTCACTTTTTCTTTTTCTTTTTTTAAACTTGGCTCTTCGATTGTATTATACAATGGCTGCGAAAAAAGGTTCAGGAAGTAGGAAAGCATCTCTGGATCTAGGTTCAGATAAGATGGTTACGCCAGAGTTACTTCAGAATTTATTTGAAGAGTTGGGAAATAAACTGGACAGTAGGATGGATAAGATGGAAAAGGATTAATGCCTTTGAGCAAAGTATGGATGAAAAGATCTTGAAAATGAAAATGGATATGACTGATGCAGTTAAAAAACTGGATGGGTCAGTAAAGCAAATCTCGGGTGAGGTTAAACAGATTGCTGATAAAGTTGAAATATTAGAGAATAAAACTGAAGTGATAACCAGAGAAGTTGAAGGGGAGCTAGATCACATGTCCTTACTGGAACTGAGAGCAAATGAACACTGTCTGAGATTTAGAAATATCCCAGAGAAGGAAGAAGAGGATACTAGAGATAGAATGATTAAAATTTTGGCGGATTTTCTGGCCTTGGATGAAGGAGATATGGAAATAGAGCTTGACAAGATTTATAGAGTTAACTCTGCCTATGCCAGAAATAAAGGAGTACCAAGAGACATCATGGTTCATTTTGTTAGGAAGAACACAAGGGATCAGGTTCTTCAAAAACATTTTGCTACAGGATTGAAGGAGGAGGATAATTCTATAATTGTTCTGAAAGAAGTACCTATTAGATTTTTACGTAAACGGAAAGATTATGCCTTTTTGACTGTACTGCTGAAACAGAAAAAGATTGCTTTTCGTTGGGAGATTCCAGAAGGTGTGGTTTTTTCCTTCAAAGATCAGAGATTCAAGCTGAATTCAGTTCAAAAAGCCAGAGATTTCCTAGAAAGATTTAAAAGAGATTTTGAGGAGATGAAACGGAGAGAAGAAAGGACGGCCTTGGCCACAGGCACAGATTAAGATTAATATATATATGTATATTTTAAATTTCTACTGATTATGGATTACAAATGTTTAACATGGAATATTAATGGCGCAAATGCCCCTCAAAAGAGGAAAAAAGTATTTTACTATTTGAAAAAATTAAAGCAAGACATAATTTGTTTACAAGAGACTCATATCAAGAAAAAAGATATAAAGTATTTGGTCTATAAAACATTAGGTGAAGAATTTATCTCGGCACATGCTAAAAAGAAAAATGGAGTTGTTTTGTATATTAAATCCCATTTAAAACCAAAATTAGTATTTGCCGATGAACAAGGTAGATTTGTGGGAGTAGAAGTCAACTTAAATGGATTTAAGACAATGGTGGTGGGAATTTATGCACCTAACCAAGATAAAGCGGTGTTTTATAAGAAGCTTATGGATATTCTAATGGATTTATCATATGAAAGTTGGTGTTTGATGGGAGACTGGAATGGGGTCATGCTTCCACAAATGGACAGAACTTCAGAAAGAAATATTACAAGGTACCAAGGAAAACTCCCAAAAAGCCTTTTTGATCTGATGGAAAATCTGAGACTGGTGGACTTATGGAGGCAAAAGAATGGTGATTCAAGGGAATATACTTATTTTTCTGAGAGACACAGATCATTTTCGAGAATAGATATGTTCCTGACAACTAAAGACTTTGTTACTAAAACTTCTAAAATAGAGATTTTACCAAAGACTTTCTCGGATCATAATCCTGTGACTATGGTTTGCAAAAGAAAATCCACTGTTTTTAGATGGAGATTAAATGAAACGTTATTACAAAATACAGCTGTGTTGGAAGATTGTAAAAAGAAACTAAAAGAATTTTTTGAAATTAACTTAGATAAGGGTACAGATCTGAGAATGGTTTGGGATGCAAGTAAAGCTTTTATTAGAGGTTATTTTATACAATATAATACTCAACTTAAGGCCAAGAGACAAGAGAAAATGCAAAAAATTCTGGAGGAAATAAAAAAGGAGGAAGAATTAAAGATCTCTCCAGGAAACTCAAATATTTTCCAGCAGATTAAAATGTTGCAACAACAGTTATCTATGGTAACAACAAGAGAAATGGAAATAAAATTGAATTATATGAAACAGAGGAACTTTGAATTTGCAAACAAACCTGGGAGATGGTTGGCTTATATGGCTTATAGATTGCGAAAAGAAAGAGAAAAGAAAATGATAATAAAAGTACAAGAGGGCGATAAAGTATTAACAGACAATAAGGAGATACAAAAATCATTTTACTATTATTATTCGAATTTATATAAAGGACATAATGTTTCATCAGAAAAAATAGATGAATATATTGAAAAACAAAAGTTACCTAAGATTACAGAGGAACAGAGACAGATTATGAATGGTCCTATAACAATAAGTGAATTGGTGGGTGCTATAAAAAAAATTAAACCAGGAAAGGCGCCAGGACCGGATGGACTTTCTGGTAAATACTATCAGAGATTTGACGATGAACTCATACAACCTTTACAAAAAACGATGAATTCTATTTTGCAAGGAGGCCGGATGCCGGAGACATGGAAAGAGGCAAATATAACATTAATACCTAAAGAGGGACAAGACTTAACCTTAACAAGAAATTATAGACCAATATCATTACTGAATAATGACTACAAGCTGTTTACAATGATATTGGCGGAAAGATCATAATAATTCTTCAAGAATTTATTCATGAAGATCAATGTGGTTTTTTACCTAAAAGACAGCTGAGGGATAATGTTAGAACAGTCTTAGATATTTTGGAATACTTGGAAAAGCATAATGAAAAACATGCTGCATTGATTTTCTTAGATGCAGAGAAAGCGTTTGACAATTTAAATTGGGGGTTTCTATTTAAAGTACTGAAGGAAATGGATTTTGGAGAGAACTTTATAAAATGGATAAAGTCAATTTATACTTCACAAACAGCACAAATAATTGTCAATGGCGATATGACGAAACCGTGTGGAATACATAGAGGAACAAGACAAGGTTGCCCATTATCACCTTTGTTGTTTATTCTTGTGCTTGAAATATTGAACAGAGATATAAGACAAGATGATAGAATTGGAGGCATAAAAATTAAAAAAGAGTCTTATAAGCTGAGAGCTTTCGCAGATGATTTGGTGTTAACTTTGGAAGATCCTCTGAAAGGAATAGAAACGTTAATGGTTAAATTGAAGGAGTTTGGTGCTGTAGCTGGTTTTAAGGTTAATAAACTAAAGACAAAGATATTAACAAAAAATATGAAAATTCAAGATCAAATAAAATTGTCAAATAAATCAGGTTTTAAGGTTGAAAAGAAAGTAAAGTATTTAGGTATCACATTAACAAATAAGAATTGTATGTTGTTTCAAAATAATTATGTAAAGTCTTGGAATGAAATGAAAAAAGATTTAGAAAGATGGGATAAAGCTCAATTGTCACTTTTGGGGAGAATAGCCACAATCAAGATGAATGTATTACCTAGAATGTTGTTTTTGTTTCAGACTATTCCTATTGTGACATCGCAAATATCATTTAAACAATGGCAGAAGGATATATCTAGATTTGTATGGCAAGGGAAAAAGCCACGGGTTAAGTTTAAGATTTTACAGGATGCAAAAGAAAGAGGGGGGTTGGGTCTACCTGACCTGAAGTTATATTTTGCTGCTTGTTGTTTAGTATGGATCAAAGAATGGGTTTTGTTGAAAAATAGTCGATTATTAGATTTAGAGGGATATGATTTGAGATTTGGATGGCATGGGTACATGTGGTATGATAAAGTTAAAGTGAATGTAGAATTTAATAATCACTGTGTTAGAAGTGCCATTTTGAAAATTTGGAATAAATATAAACCTAGGTTTTGTCAGAGAGCACCATTGTGGCTATCAGCACAAGAAGCCCATCATAGAAGAGAAATGTTAAGTAAATACAGTTGGTTGACATATCGTGATTTGCTGAATTTTTCACAAGATGAATGTAAAATAAAATCAAGAGAAGAACTGATAAAAGAAGGTCATACATGTCAATGGTTCTCCTATTTACAGATGGTAGAAAGGTTTAAAGTTGATAAAAGGTTGTATGATTTTGAACAGAGGGTATCTGACTTTGAAAGGGAATTATGTCTAAATGATGAACATCTTATTTCAAGAATGTATAAGCTTTTGTTGAAATTTGAAACTGAGGAAGAGCAAGTGAAGGAATGTATGATAAAATGGGCTCAAAATTTTGGTTATAATATACTAATGACACAATGGGAAAATATGTGGTTAAAAGGTTTGAAATTTACTTTATGCTCTAGTCTTAAAGAGAATTTTTATAAGATGATGTATCGTTGGTACTTGTCGCCGGAGAAATTGGCTAGAATGTATAGCAGGTGCATCAGATATATGTTGGAAATGTGAACAACAGGAAGGAACCTTTTATCATATGTGGTGGACATGTAAGAAAGCTAAAAGTTTTTGGGTTGAAATTCATTTATTAATGCAAAAGATTTTAAGGATTACTTTTCAATTGAAACCAGAGGCTTTTCTATTGGGAATAATGGACAGTCAGCTAGAAGGAAGATATGGAACTTTATTTTTATACATGACAACGGCAGCGAGACTACTATATGCACAGAAGTGGAAAGGTCCAGCAGTGCCTACGATAGAAGAATGGTTGGTCAAGATGCTGGAGCTGGCAGAGATGGCCAAACTTACATCACTAATTAGAGAAAGGACAACATCTGCATTTATTATTGAGTGGAAACCTCTAATTGACTTTTTGCAGAGACTGGAAAATAATGATTTGTTTGTTTGTGGATTTATGGAATAATAAGTGAATCTGGGACAATGGGAAGAAAGAGATTTCTCATTTGGATTATCGAGTAAGAAAAATTATTGTTACCTGTATTTGCTGTAGAAGAAAAATCGGAGGTCTATTTTGTTTTGTTAATTGTTATATGTTTGATATTATGTGTTTGTTTTATATAGAAATAAAAAATTGGACAAGCAAAGGACTAAATACCGTTTTTTCTGGAATATTAAAAAGAAAATATGCTTTAAAAACTTAAAAGCCAGTGTGGCGTAGTGGTGAGAGTGTTGAACTGGGACTCGGGAGATCCGGGTTCTAGTCCCCGCTCAGCCATGAAACTCACTGGGTGACTTTGGGCCAGTCACTGACTCTCAGCCTAATCTACCTCAACAGGGTTGTTGTGAGGATAAAATGGAGAGGAGGAAGCCGCCTTGGGTTCCTTGCAGGAAAAAAAGGCGGGGTATGAATATAATAAATAAATAAATAAAATAATGGGAAGATCAACAAATGTGCTTTGAAACGAGAAAGAAAGAGGTACTGTAACACTTTTTACTTTGGATTCTGGAAAAGTCTAAAGCAGTAGTAGGTGTCTGTTAAATTTATACTGCGTCACAGACAAGATGGCTACTCATGATTTGTGGCTGAAGTTAGCCGAAGAGCTGATGGTCATATTTGAAGCATTAAAAAAAAAACTGCTGGGGAGGTTGGTGAAATCAGAAGTGCGGAATATACAAATAATTCAAAAATTCCAGGATAATACAGAGGGTGAATGATTGTCTGTGAAGTTTGAACAGAACAGGGAAGACAAGGGGAAGATTGATATGCTGCAAGAGATAACAATTGAAACTTCAAAGAGAGAAAGGAAAAAGGAGGGGATTACCATTGAATTGGATAGTGAAGACGCTTTCGGGAATGTAAGGGGGAAGCCATTCACGGAGAACTGTAAAGGTGATTGCTGCCGGGCTATTTGGAGGAAGTCAGCTACGGGGGCTTACAAGAAAAAAAAAGTGTTTTGTGGAACATGAGCCTGAAAAAGATGTATATTGTGAATACTGTGTTTGATTGGGGGAAATGGTTTGCTGATTATTGGATGGGATAAATGGTTTGACCCATGTTATGATAATTGCTGACTCTTGGAATGGAAGGGAGAGGTTCTAATGAAAGAAGTAAGAGGGTTTAGTTAGTTCCCCAAATGGATTGGTGGGAGGAATCCAAATGGGAGAAATTTAAAGGGATCGCTGACAGTGATCCAAACAGAACATTCATAGATCTGAACCTAAAGGGGTTGGTGAGAGGAACCTCTGAGAAAGGAGAACTTCTCCAGTCTGAGGTGGTTTTTCTTTGTATTTTTCATTAATGTGGTGACTTTGATCCTGAAGGGGCATACTTGGGAAGGATGGGACAAGAAAAAAGATTAGTTGCTGAGTAAAATAAGGATAAGGTTTAATATTGAATTAGAATCTGATTAGTACAGTCATGCCTTGGATTGAGAGCATAATTTGTTCCAGAAACATGCTTGTAATCCAAAACACTCTTATATCAAAACGAAATCCCCCCAAAAAAATGTGTACAGAGATTTTTAATTTAAGCCGTACTACAGTACTTGTATTACAAGACATCGCTTGTATATCAAGTAAAAAAAAATTAAATACATATTTTAAAATTTGCTTGTCTTGCAAAACGCTCCCAAACCAAGTTACTTGCAATCCAAGGTATTACTGTAATTGGTTATTGCTAAAACTGTATTGAGCCTGGATGAAACATAGCATTGAGAATGAGTAATGGAGAAGAACCAACTAAATATGGGCTAAAATTTGGGATGTGAAGTAATGTAGAAAGGTGAAAGTATTAAAAAAAAATAATTAGGCTGTTTGTTTTTATAAATAGAGGGAAAGAAGATAGAAATTTTATTAAATATAAGTAGAAACATTAAATATTGTTCAAATAGAAGGATTTCTATCTATGTTTAGGAGTAAAGTGTTGTAAGGTTTCGAGGCTTTGTGAATTTGTGAGGTTGATAAATAAGAGAGGGGGGATTTTTTTTTGTTTAAAAGAAAAAAGAAAGTAATTTCTTTATAATTATAATATAGAATATTTGATGTTACTTATACTTGTTTGTGGAAAAATTGGAAGTCTTTTTTAGTTTAATGTTGTTTGGTTTTTGTAGTGTATGTTTGGTTTTTATTTTGTTTTTTGGGACTTTAAAATTCAAATAAAAAATTTACGGGGGGGGGGAAGAGATGGTCTATTGTGGCCTCAGAACTCCTGGTACGCAAGCATCAATACAAGGGATCTACATCGATACCAACGGCAGACCACTTCTGGTAGCCCCATTGATATTGACAGTGACACCGAAGCAGGGACAGTGGGTGGGTTGTGTGACTGCACAGATGACCACTTGAAGAACCACAGTTACAGGTAAGCAACCTGTAACTCTTTGTGGTCTGTGCATCACACGATACATATGGGTGAATTACCAAGCTGACTTACCAAAGGTGGGTCGGTGTTGTCACGGTAAATAGAAGAGAGCACAGCCCTGCCGAAGGCGCAGCCCTCTCAAGCTTGAACATCTAGTTGGTAATGCTGGATGAAGGTAGACATAGAAGACCACGTCACAGCTCTGCAGAGGTCCGGCAGGGGCACCCCATGCCCAAATGCCACCGAGGTGCAGAGTCCCCTCATAGAGTGGGCATGTACTGGTCCTGATAGAAGAAGGCCAGTCAGGTCATAAACTAGCCATATGGAGTGGACAACCCAGGCTGCAGCAGACCTCTGTGTTGAAATCAGCAGCCCAAGGCTCTTCTTCCCATAGCAAACGAACAGTTTCTGGGACCGATTGATGGATTCAGTCCGAGCCTTATAGAAGGCTACACTCTCCTAACATCGAGAGCGTGCAAAGTCCGCTCAAGCTGAGTTGAAAGCGAGGGGGGAAAGGCCGGCAGAACGATGTCTTGGTTCAGATGGCAAGAGGAAATGACCTTAGGCAGGAAAGCAATATCTGGCTGCAGCACCACTATGTCCCTATGGAAGGTTAGATACGGAGGATCGACGCAGAGGGCGCAAAGCTCTCTCAATTGCCAAGCCAAGGTAACCGCTACCAGGAAGGCCGTCTTCTAGGTTACAAGTTGGAGGTCCACTGTCACCATCGGTTCAAAGGGCTTGGCCATAGGAGAGTGCAGGACAACAGTAAGACTCCAGTTCAGTACCACAGAACAAACTGGAGGGATGAGGTTGTGGAGTCCTTTGAGGAAATGCTTGACCAAGGACTGCCCCCGATGGTAGGGTGATGGGCGGAAAGTGCTGCCAAGTAGACTTTGATCGAAGAGAGCTTAAGCCCCTTAGCCATCAAGGTATGGAGGAACTGAAGGACATTGTGGAGAGGGCAAGATATTGGATCCAACCCCGAAGCAGCCGCAAATGAAGACTGACCACTTTCTGGCATAGGACCTATGGGTAGCCCGTTTCCTCGCTGCATTCAAGACAGCTTGGACTTCAGCCAAAAACTGATTTGGTGTAGGAGTCCGTGTATCCTCCATGCCGTGAGGCGAACAGTGTCGAGTTCTGGATGACGAATTCGACCTCAGTCTCTAGTCAGCAGCATTGGAAACAGAGGGAGACGACGATACTCCCCTCTGGTCAGGTGTAAGAGTGGTGCAAACCACACTTGCCTCAGCCACCACAGGGCAATGAGGATGCAATCCGTGTTGTCTGATCAGATTTTGGCCAGAACCTTCGGCAGGAGTGGCAGCAGAGGGAAGATGTAGAACATGGTTCTCGTCCACGGATGCAGGACGGCATCTCTGAGGGAGTCCAGGTCCAGTCCAGCTCGGCTGCAGAAAGTGGGCAGGCTGTGTTCTCCACCATTGTGAATAAGTTGACAGTGAGGGGGATCCCAGAGACTGAACACGTAGTTCTGGATTCAAGGGTGTAGCTGCCATTCATGTGAAGTCAGGGTGAACCAACTGAGAGCATCTGCGAGCACATTGTCCTTCCCAGCGATGTGTATGGCTGTGAAAGACATCTGGAGAGGGATGGCCCAGTAGAAGATCTGGAGCATCAAATGGGTGAGCCTGATCGACTGGGTGCCGCCTTGTTTGTATAAATATGCCACTACAGTCATGTTGTCTGTTATGACTTGTATCTTGTGTCCTTGCAGGTCGAGCTTGAGGACCTGTAGAGTGCACCAGACAGCCCAGAGTTCCAGCAGGTTGATGTGTTGCAATTTCTCCGGATGAGACCAGAGGCCTTGAACTGCCTTATTCCTGCAGTGTGCTCCCCAACCAAGCAGCGGCGCGCCTGTGGTTAGAGTCCTGGTCAGTGTAGGAGGAAGAAAGAGGAGACCTCCAGTCAGGTTGCCCTCTAGCAACCACCACCAAAGGGAGAGGCAGATGGCAGGAGGAATGATCAGATACGTTTGGTGTGCATTTTTTATTTATTTATTTATTTATTTATTTATTATATTTATACCCCGCCTTTTTTCCTGCAAGGAACCCCAGGCGGCTTACAGAATCCTCCTCCTCCTCCTCCTCTCCATGTTATCCTCACAACAACCCTGTGAGGTAGGTTAGGCTGAGAGTCAGTGACTGGCCCAAAGTCACCCAGTGAGTTTCATGGCCGAGCGGGGATTTGAACCCGGATCTCCCGAGTCCCAGTCCAACACTCTCACCACCACGCCACACTTGTTCAGGATCGAAGGAGCACAGGAACCAATTCTGTAACTGCCGCATTTGTAGATGCACAAAGGCTACGACCGACACCGTGGATGCCATGAATCCGAGAAGACGCTGGATAGAGTAAGCAGTGGTTTGGTTGGCAAGGCAAAGTCTCTTTGATAAGGTAAGTATCATCTGCACTCAGTCCCGAGGCAGGAAAGCTCACCCAACAGAAGCGTCAATGACAGCTCCGATAAACTGGAGCTTCCTCGCTGGCACCAGGACAGATTTCTCCCAGTTAACATAGAATTCCAGTTCAGCCAGAAGAGTGAGTGCCTCCGTAAGAGCTTGTCGCAGTCCACGCTCCATCGAGTCCACAAGCAGCCAATCGTCGAGGTAGGGGAAGATCTGGACGCCCCGGGATCAAAGGTGGGCACATACTACCGTGACGCACTTGGTGAAGACTCGAGACGCAGTGGAGAGGCCAAAGGGGAGCACTGTGAATTGAAAGGTGTCATGACTCATGACCAATGCTGAAGTGGAGAAAACGCTGGCTGTCCTGGTGAATGGGAACATGAAAGTAGGAATCCTTCAAGTCGATGGATGCCAGCCAATCACCCTTGCGAAGGAGCGGCAGGATAGACTGCAGCGTAGTCATCCTGAATTTCTTTGGGGAGATGTATCTGTTGACTCCCCACAAATCCAGGATTGGTCAAAGCCCTCCATCCTTCTTCGGCCATGAAATACCTCAAGTAGAGGCCTTCCTGCAGGCAGTGAGCAAGAACTAGCTGTATCGTACCCTTTTGTAGCAAGGAAGTCACCTCGTCTCGCAGTGGGATGGACAGCTGCGTGATCTGGATGCCAAGAAAAGGAGGGAGAGCTTTGAACTCGATCCTGTACCTGTGCTGGATGATGTTGAGTACCCAGCGGGCTGATGTTATCTGCTCCCAGGATGGTAGGAAGGGAGCCAATCTTTTGCTGAATCAAAGAACAGTTGGTGCAGGCAAGCGGATTAGAAAGTCAAAACTGATGTTTTGAGGCACAGTCATCTCCTTTACGGAAGCCTTGGTACTGACGCCGGTTGTAAAAGAGTGTCTCGGTACCGTAGGCTGTTGTGTCCGAGGCTGACGATGCTGCTGCTGCTGCTGTTGACACTAAGGAAAGGCAGGCGGAACCACCACCTCTGGCGGTATGGACGTGCGGGAGGCGGTGGCCCAAGTCCCATCTTCTTAGCGGTGGTCTTCGCCTTTTGGACTGCGTCCAGGGACTCATCTGTCAAGGCATTGAAGAGCCCTTCGCCGTCGAATGGGAGACCCTCTATCCTGCTCTTGGTCTCCTGGGTGAGAGCAGTGGAGCAGAGCCAGGCACACCATTGAAGCGTGGCAGTCAGCCTGGTGTTGAGCCGTATTAATTGTTGATGGGCCAGCTTGGAGGTCTCTTCCCAGAATACCGTGCCAGCTCCTTCTTGTCCTCAGGCAGGTAATCACACAAGGAACCAACCTTTTCCCACAGGAAAAGTTGATACTGAGCCATTGTCGCCTGGTAGTTTGCCACCCGAAGACCGAAGGAGGTAGATGAGTATATCCTGCATCTGAAGAGGCCGAGAGGGTGGCCCTCTTTGTCCACAGGTGCCGAGTGCTGTTTGCCAGATTTAGTTTGAGCTGATTCAACAATCACCGAGTTCGGCAATGGGTGCAAGAATAAGAACTTCGCGTTCTCCTCCTGGATCTTATACATCACCTCAAGCCTTTCGGCGGTGGCAGGCGTGGAGGCTGGTGTGGACCAGGTCTGTTGGGCTATCTGCAACAGGGTGGGGAGTAACAGAATTGAAGTCGGTGTCAAGGACTCCCAGTGTCAAACACTGGGTCTTGAATCTGTTTTTCCACCCACCTGGTCTCGATCCTGAGAGACTGGGCCATTTGTTGGACCGGATCCACGAAATGGCCCAGAATTTAATAGGGTTGTATGAGAAATCCGAGGTGTGTGTGTGGAAGTTCGGCGAACTTGCCCCGCTCACCCTCCCAAGCTCCGTGCCAACTTACCTTTCCCTGGCTCGGCATATCTCCCTGGAGAGGAGCTGGGAAGAGGTAGTTCCAGGTCCCCGGCGCCGCGTCTTTCATGTAAGTGCCATAGAAAACCACCTTAAAACGGCTGCAATTTGCTATTTGCAGCCGTTTTAAGGTTGTTTTCTATGGTACTTACGAGAATAACGCAGTGCCGGGCGGGGTCCCGTCGCGTCACTTCCGGGCACAGCGCCGGGACCCGTCACGTCACTTCCGGGCGCTCGGAAGTCCGCCGGGCAGCTTGCTGCCGCCGCGGGACAGATCACATGCCACGGTGGTGCTCACCGAGCGCTCGGCAAGGCAAGCACCAGGTAAGTTTACACCCATAGCCCAGATCCTCCAAAGGAGAGTCCATTTGCCTGGAAGCAATACATGCATCCAGCGAAGGCTCTGTCGATGGGTAAGAGATCGCAGAGAAAGAATCTGACTTGTAGTCTTCCGGGGAGGACCTCGAAGTTGGAACAGGTGATCTCCTTGCCTCCAGAGGTGGCTGGGTTGCCAGTGTTGTAGGAGGCAGTGCAGGCTGAAGAGGCTGTTCACGAGCCCGCTTCGGAGGGGGAGGAGACAGCAAACAGCTCAGGGGTCTTCCGAAGGAAGCTGATGGAGGCTGCTTTTGTGGACGAGGCTTGTGAAAGAGGGGGGAGTCTCCCCGCACCTGAGAGGGATGCTCTCTGAAGCGAGGGAAGTCCCTGCGATCCCTGGGAGAATACTCTCTGTAGTGCCCATCCATACAATGGGCCAAAAGGGTGCCTAAAAGACCAGGCATCCCAATAATAATCCCTCGGTGGGGTGCTGACCACTCCAAGTGGCCTTCCTAGTCCAACATTGGAGATCAGGAGTGGTTTGCCGATCAGTATGGTGGCTATCTCTCGAGACTGATCTTCGATCTCGATGGGAATACTTTATGGCCATCTAGGTGAGCTGGTGGCGGGCTCCTTCTCTGCAGTTCGAAGGAAGAGTGTGTGTCTCAGGACCAAGGCCTGTCCGTAGTGGAGGAGACATCCACTATCTCCCCCTCAGAGACAGAGAGCTGGAGGTTGCGCAGGCTGCCTCAAGATCGACGTCTCCTTCAGTACCAAGGGAGGAGATGGAGACGGGCTAGGAAGAGTCTGTGGAACTGGTGAGATCAGCTCGGCTGGAGGCTTCATCCTGTCGGCCTAAGACGTTGTCTTCTTCGCCTCCTTTTTACACCTATGGCTCTCGGCATCCTCCTTCCTGGATTGAGCCTTTTTTGCCAGCTTCTTGGCAGAGGAGAATGAAATATTGCGACCCGGAGTCAACGGGGCCTCCATGGCCTCAGGCTGACTTGGTGGAGTGGCCGGAGGGTTGACTCGAGGTGGCATTGCAGTCGACACAGTGGGGGCATCCACCACCTCCAAGGCCTTGTGCCACAGGATCACTTTTAGCCGATCCACTCTATGTCTGCGGGCCTGCCTTGTAAAGGCCTGGCAGCGGGGGGCACGCGTCCACCACATGCCCCTCACCTAGGCAGAAAGAGTGGCCGTCCGTCGATGGAAGCTTGGTGCCACACTTCCCGCACTTGTGGAAGGGGGCCTTTAGAGGCACCCGCCTCAATAAGGCCCCGTGGCCTGATAGCCGAAATAAAAATTTAAAACGTAAAAGAGAAAACGATAGAAGAGAATAGCAAGAACAGGGGGGGAAATATACAGAATAGTAAATGCCTCAGCACCAAAAAAAGCTCAACAAGTCGAGAGGAGTTCCCTATCGTCTGGCCACAATGGCAGTCGAAGAGGAACTGATGGATTGAGCGTTAACCCTCACAGACATGTGCAGTGAGACGGTGGGGGAGGGGTTCCCGCCTGATTTTCCTCAGCTTTAGAAGTTTCCCAAATCATCTCCGCACAGGTGCAGAGTCCATATATGTGATGCACAGAGACGACGGAGAAGAATCTACACTTTCACACATATGGTCAAGATCCAACAATCCTAAGTCACTTAGACCAAGGCATGCCATATGCATACAGTATTTTTCCATGTATAAGACTATACTTTTTCCTAAAATTGTTAGACTAAAAATTGAGGGTCGTCTTATACACGGAAGTAAGCCAAGGAGAGAACCGCGCAGTTGCGAAACTGCCCAGTGGGGGGCGTCTTATACATGGGGGCGTCTTATAGACGGAAAAATACGGTATATGCCTTTTGGACCACTGTGAAATTTGTCACTGTTGCCTCTACTTTACTGTACCAAGTAAATTAGGAGAAACATCTGAGGATGTGGACCAAACCTTTTGCTTAGCTTGGATTATTAAGAGATTCATATGGAAGATGTTCCCTGAAATAAACCAAACCCAGACCGTTTATGGCTTCCTAGGTGAAAACTGGCACCTTGACAACAAACTAGTAGTGGGGATGTTTCAAAAAAGGTGAAATATGTTTATGCCAATTTATGCACATCAACTATCCAGGAGTGGTATTCTGAACCAATTGATGAACCATCTTCAAGGGCATACCCACATAGAACATATACAAGTTAAAATTGTATTTTGGATTCACTCCTTCAAGGCTCCTGCTTTGTGATACTGTGCTGCTACAGCAAAAAATTAACTGGATCTAGAACCGTATTTCTGTCAGAGCACCTACAATAGTAAGCAAAATCCAAATACTAGATATGGAATATTAGTTAGAAACCTACTGAATGAAATACTGGATAAAAGCTCTGGTTAGATGTCAAGATGAATCAGCTGACATGCTTTGCTGTCTTATGAACTTGGTGGAGCTTCTCTTAGAGCTTGCAGCCAGTAGTTACATATGTGCAGTTGCTGTTGAAACTGCTCAGGATTTATACACTATGCAATGGCATAATGGCAGGAGTCATGAAGGAATAAATTCAAATAAGAATTTGAATATTCAGAGCTTGTTCAGATGATAATTTAAACTGAGTAGCTAACTTTGCTCATAGTTGAGTTTTCATTATTCAGATATAGGCTGAAGACTGACAGTACATTTTAGACAACTGAAGGTGGTATGAAGCAGCCTTTGCTCCCCCTGATTAATTTATTTTGTCCTCCCTGTCATCACTCTGGTGAAAACAGGCTTTGAAGATTTTGTAGTGCTTCACAACCTGCAAAGACAGCCTGAAAAGAGATACTAGTCTTTATCTTCACGTCTCTTGAAAATTATTCTCAGTCTCGAGGTCTAGACCAGGGATGTGCAATGTGTGGCCCTCCAGATGATTTTGGACTGCAACTCCGATATCCCTCACTATTGGCTATGCTGGCTAGGGCTGATGGGAGTTGCAGTCCAAGAACATCTAGGAGGGCACATATTCCCCATCCCTGGTCTAGAAAAAGATAATTCTTACATTTTAATTCTTATATTTTAAAGTACATGCATGAAGATAAGAACAAGGTCTTACCGTGAGTGGGGTTATCACTAACCTCGGGCATGCACCCAAGTATTCATAGGCATAGGTGTACTGTGATAAAGCCATTCTAGCCACACAGTTATCCAGATCGAGGTCCCAATAGTAACGCAGTTGTCTTTGCCAATCAAAATTGTCAACACAATCCACCTTTATAATTAATATAAAATATTTATTAGAAGTTTATTTTAAAATGGAAATCTACAAATATTATTTAAACAATTATAATGTACCTTTTGGTATACAAGTTCAGTAACAATGTCTCTTGCATGTACATCAATAGTTATGAGTGCTGTTATGATATTTCTGTGCAGTTTGGGAAGGATGCCACGGACTAGGGAAGCCAATGCATTTAATCTCTATGAAATGAGAATAAACAAAATGTTAACAGCTATTTTCCTATTTTATTCAAGTTAGTAACGTTTTAAGCTGAAAGGATCATATCTTGAGCTGATGTAAATAGGCTGAGCCAAATAAGTGAGGAGGGATTATCACAAGCGTTTTCATCAGCATTTAAAGGTGACCCCTCTGTTCGCAACTTTTTAGGATGGGATCATTGTGGAAGGGGATAAAAGTGGTCACCTACTTTTGTAGGTCACTCAAGGCTTGAGTGAAGCATTGCTGTCACTCTGAACAGAACTGGTTTGCTCTCTGTGATGTTAGTATATAGCCAATTCTGATGATATCACATTCACTATGTGATCCCTTTCTGGCTGGGAACGAAAAAAGTAATCCCTAACCAGGGGGGAAATGGTACAGCAGCAGACAGGGCACACAGAGACAGTTAACCCCTTTTTAAGGGTTTGCGGGATTAAATATTTCTGCCCCCACAAAAGTTGAAACAGATTAAAATCCTGCATTACCCTAGATGTAAGGCGCTATCATTTTAAAGTCAATTTAAAAGTAGGACTACTTTCCAGTTGAGAAGTATAGTTCTGGAACAAAAATTAAATATTTCTTGAAATATTGTAGCTCATTAGAATTGCAGTTTAATATTTGGGTCTCATTGAAAGGGGTACTCACTCTCCTCTCATGACTCTTTTGTTATTGTATTTTTTGCATAGATAGGAATACAGTAAAACGTTCTTATGTATTAAAATCATTCTACCTATATTTGTTTCAGACAGTTACAGCACTTTGCTCTAAAATGCTCTTGCAACATTGGCTACACCAGGAGTTGCAGTATCTTACAGCTTGCTATCTCTCTAGCATTTTAAACATTTGTGTCAAAATATCTAGCTGTGATGCTGTCACAACAGAGTGGAAACACCAGCATCTTACTATATTTTGTGACACTGTACTGTTACAGATTTGCCTTTTCCTAAGCAAGCATGTGACATAGCAGTAGGAGTTAGGATTGGGGTATTATTTGAATAAAGAATCCATCCCCCCAAATCACTTTGCATTAGACACATCACACTTGAGTGTTACGCAGATAAAAAGTGCTCCATGCTTTGTATTAAAAAGGTGTTACTCAGGACATTTTTATTTTAAAAATTATGTCAGTCATGACATGGAAAATCCGTATCATCAGTTTCAAAAAACCCATCAAAAAGTATGAATACTGACATCAAAGTTGTCATTTTCAAATTCTTCCAAAGCTTCCAAATGATCATGATCATCTCCTTCTAAACACTGGGTCAGATCACGACACCACATGAGCTGAGAAATGGTCAACACGACCTGTATAAAGAAAACAAAGCAGAATAAAGGTAGAGACATCTTGTGTCCACAGGTGATATCTGCTTTCATTAACTATATTTTTATTACATATACCCACTGGGAAATTCTGGTGGACAAGCCCTCTTCTGCAGAGAGCATTTGTGCAATAACTATCTTGTGCAATTCCCATTCATCCCAAAAGGGCTTGTGCAAGAGGATTTATTTATTTATTACATTTCTATCCTGCCCAATAGCCAAAGCTCTCTGGGCAAAATTCACAAAACTTAAAATAATAAAATACAACAATATAATAAAATATAATCTAAAAAACTTTAAAACAGAATAAAACCAGAGTAAAAACCAGTGTAAAAGCCAGCAGCAATATAAACATGTAAAAACACAATAACCCTTTTAAAAAAACTCTGAAGAACTACAAGGCCTTGGAGAATAAAAAGGTCTTCATCTGGCACTGAAAAAAACACACAAAATGGGTGTTAGGTGAGCTTCCCTGGGCAAGGCATTCCACACAACTGGGTGCCACCACTAAAAAAGCCCTCTCCTTGGTAGCCACCTACCTCACTCCATTTGCTGGGGGCACCCAGAGGAGTGTCTCTGAAAATGATCCTAGGGTCTGGGCCAGTATATATGGGAGGAGATGATCCTTCAGGCAGCCTGGCCTCAAGCCGTTTGAGGCTTTAAAGGTTACTACCAGCAAATTTAATTGGGCTTGGAAATGGACTGGAAGCCAGTGCAGATCACAAAGCACTGGCCTAATAGGATCATATTGATCAGTCCTTGTTAACAATATTGCTGCCCTATTTTGGACCAGCTGAAGTTTCTAGACCATTTTTAAAGGCAGCCCCACATATTATGAATTGCAGTAATCCAAACATGAGGTTACCAGAGTGTGGATAACTGTAGCTTAACTATTTCTGTCCAGATAGGGTCGTAGTAGGTATATATCAGCCTAAGCTGATAAAAGGTGCTCTGAACCACAGATACCACCTGTGCCTCCAGTGATAATGTCGGGTCTAGGAGCATCCCAAAATGATCAACCTGATCCTTTAGGGCAGGGATGGGCAACCTGTGGTCCTAGGGCCACATACAGCCCTCAGCCTAACTTCAGGAGGGCCCCAGATTAATTTCAAAAGCTCTCTATATTCTGTTAGTTCAGATCTCTGGCAAGAGTGATCATCTTTCCATGGCAGCCCTCTGTGTGGAAAGGAAGAGGGAGAAAAGAGAATGGCAGAAAGAGATAGAGAAAAGAGAAAGGGGGTGGCCCACCGACATTTGGCTCTGGCACTGTCCAACGCTGGCGTTGGCACTGCTCACCACCAACATGTGTCCCCGCTAGAACAGGTTGAACACCACTCAGCTGGGCAGATGAACCATCCACTGAGAGTACTTCTGTCTTGTCTGGATTGAGTCTCAGTTTACTGGCCCTCATCCAGTCCATTACTGCACTCAGGGACTGATTCAGAACAGCCACTGCCTCACCGGAATTTGATGAAAAGGAGAGATAGAGCTGAGTGTTATCCACAGATGGTGACACCTCAGTCCATATCTCTGGATAACCTCCCACAGCAGTTTCATGTAGATGTTGATCAGCATGAGGAATAAAATAGAGCCCTGTGGTACCCCATGCCAAGGGAAAGAGCAATAATCCCCCAGCACCACCTTCTGGAATCAGCCATCCAAGTACAAGCAGAACCACTGCAGTGCAGTACCTCCAACATCCAGCACAGACAGTGTGTCCAGAAGGATACCATGCTCGATGGTATTAAAAGCTGCTGAGAGGTCCAAGAGAACCTTGTCCCTCTCTAGGCAAAGGTCATCCCACAGGGCGACCAAGGCAGTATCCATTCCAAAACCTGAATAGACTGAAATGGATCTAGAGACTCAGTTTCATGCAAGAGTGTCTGGATTGTGCCCTTGGTCTTTGCCACCTGTATGATTCCTAACTTTGGCTTAATATAACCAGCTGCATCTACTAACCAGGCAAGCTACAAATGGAGAGTACTTGTTTCGGAAATTCCAATTCTGGAAATATGGATATGTTTAACTTTAAGCACATAATCAGCACCAAGAAGCAGTATTTACTGCACTCCCAAGATAAAGCAACGAAGGGCTTGCAAGCTCAAAGCAATAAATAAGTGTGGTTACCTGAGACGGATGTCCAGCAACAACCCACTCTACTCTCTCTTTGGTCTGATAATCAGCAATGGCAGCTTTGCTCAGGCGTCTAAGGGAAGTGAACATTGCTTCTTCAACTTTACCAAGCCAGTCTTCGACATTTCCTCTGGCCTTAAGTCCTTTTCCTAAGCTGACCTAAAAAGGCAAGTCTTGCGCTTATTGTGAGGATAACATTTATGCTATTTTCCCCTCAAAATTAATAGCTTCAAGGCATGTTTCCCCCATGGCACAATGAAAGCTAACAGGCTGACTGCACTGAAAATCCTTTCTAAACTTTCCTCATTGTGTGTGTGTGTGTGTGTGTGTGTGTGTGTGTGCTTAAAATACTCTACATCTGGAAGTATGATTATTCCAAAGAAACTGTTCAAATAATTATCTAGCAGCCAGTTCCCATTATTCTGGCCATTCTTCCACAGTCCATCATTCTCTGGTATTACCAAGAAATTAAATTCAGCATGGGACTATGCAGATGAAGAGATGGGGTTGTGCAGAGGAGCAGGCCTGATTTTCAAAAGCTGGGTTCATCAAGGACAGGCAGTGAGTTTACTGAATTTCCCCAATATAAGTGACTGGTTGCCATTCTCTTCTACGGGAAAAACTAAAATGTTTGACTTTGGGATAACATTGCACCGACAGCAAAACCTGCCTTTCACTCCTGATCTTGGGTAGCCTGGGTCCCACTGACACAGATTCCACAGGGGTGTACAATGTGTCTATATACAGAAGTGCAATATACCCTCCTCCCCATACAGAGGTCCTTGCAATATAGAAACCCCCCTCCACACAAACATACTATCTGTTAGGATGGGCATTTTACTAGAATTAAATAATTGCTTACCCTTTCACCTTCAGGTGACAGCATTGCTAAAATATCATTGGTAAGAACCTTTTCTTCTCCTTCAGCTGGAGCCATAAAGGCAAATTCTAGTTTAGAGATTGAATCAAAGCACTTCCTTAAATGAGGCTGAACAGCTTGAGGATTACGGGTCTGAGCCAAAATCTCCAAAAGCTCATCATTTGATAAAAAGTAAAATCTGTAAATAATATTGGAAGTGTTAAAATGTAGAAGTATTTTTATATGCTTAATTTCAAAGTGTATTTACATGGACCTTGGAGGATAATTTTAGGCAGCAGTCCTAATTTATTTTAAGATAAAGGGTAAAGCCCATTTATTTCAGTGAAACATATCATTGATGAGAACTTTATATAAACTTATATAAGAATGAGGAATTAAATAAGTAATTAAGGGCACAATCCTATGACCACTAGATGCTGTCTAGACAGCCAAAGGGTAGGTCGGAGTCCCAGCTCTGACCACAGAAATGTGTTCCGAGGTTGGAGCTGGGTCTCTGACCACGAAGTGCCCACCCTCCACCCTCACAGCTGGCGTGGTTCTTTCCGTGCCAGCTGCGGCTCCGAAACTGCAAGTACAACTTTTGAACCGGCATTGTGGGGGCATTCCAATGGGCAGGGAGGGGAGGAGTGAGGCTCCGCCGGGATACGATCGGCCGTCTATGTCTTTTGCAAGGCAAGGGAAGTGTGGAGGAAATCCTTGCCTCTACGCTCCTCCTGCACTCGATTGGATGCCTGTAATCCTCCGAGTTCAAAGGGTTACGGGCAGCCACACTGGATGGTGCTGCCCATATAAACTTATAAACTTACAGAAGAATGGGAATTAAACAAGTAATTAAATTGTGCATTTCCCCCAACTAGCATCACTTTAAATTTAAAAAAAACTACAGACACCATCCAGCCAGAGTTAAGTTTTAAGTCCTTATTAATTTAAGAGGAAGAAAGTTAACGCTTCTGTTTACATCAACAGCACTCAAAAATGCTTAAATCTGATGAAATTCTGCACCTAGATTATACTGAATAAAGCCATAGTATAGATGGCTTAATTATCTTCTTACTGATTCTTAACTAACCTGGGGAAAATAACTCTCTTGGACTCCAAATAAGCCTCCAGGCATTTCTGAATTTGATCAAGAAGGGCATTGTTATTCTGGAAGGTCTCTAAAAGGCCTGTGTAAGAAAAAAAAAAGAATAATCTGCACTGTGAAAACAGGTGTGTGCGCTGGGCTGAAAGAGAAGGGTAAGAACATGGTTTGCAAAAGCAAAGCTTCAAATTTTATACACTGTATTCTAAAACTTTCAGATAAGACTAAACATTCTGAGAAACAACAGGCAAACAATTCCTTGTGTCAGTACTGCTTCATCAAGTTGACTTGGATAAGCAAGCAGTTTCTAACTCAACAGAATACAAGTATGTGATGTGGCCAACATTTTGGAAGTTTTCACATGGGGTGACTCTAACATGTATAGAGTCTGTGCATGGTGGTGGACTGTGACTGTTCACTGAATGGGGCGGTGGGGTTGAGGAAGGAGAATCAGTGAGAAAGTCTGAAGACAAAATGAAAGGCAGGAGTAAAATAGACACTGGAAACAATACATGAAGCAAATTCTCAGTCAAAATGAGATAAGAATATGTAGGGAGAAATCGAGGTGAGTGAGTGAGTGTGTGTGTGTGTGTGTGTGTGTGTGTGAGAGAGAGAGAGAGAGAGAGAGAGAGAGAGAGAGAGATTAAAATACCTAAGACAAATGGGGGGCTTAGGTATAATACAGGCTTTTTAAAATATCATACTAGTAGATTGAGGTTTAGACACTGTATCCTAAGCATACTAGTCAGGTTTCATGCAAATAACACATATTCTAGACATATTAATACCAGGCTGTGTAGCTGCTCGGAGGGCATTAGGTAGACGATTAACTTTTCTCATAACTTCCTTCCAGGACTTGTCCACCTGCAAGAACATCTTGGCTTCTGCTGGTAGCTGTCTTTGAATATCAGGAGCACTGAAAATACTTTCTAGGTAGAGCCAATTTCTCTGACATGTCAGCCATTCTTCCTAGAAAACAAGAACACCTTTTAAACAGCCTTCTAAATTAGAAAAACATAAATCATGAAGAAAAATGAAGTTGGCTTTGTTGTTTATTCCTGTGATCCTCAAATGACTGTCTTAAAAAATACTGTTATGTGAAAATCAAGCCAATGTGGTTGCTAATGTCTCAGGCTTTTTGTTTTCTTTACAAGACAGTTTCCCAATCCCTGCTCTTGTAGATCAGGATGGAAGGAAGTGGTTTAGTGCACAGATAATACTGAGCCTTTCTAACATTAAAATATTAATATATATCTCTTAAGTTTATCACCAATTATTTATAAGCTCTACAGACTTTTCAAGTCTATAGCAAAGACCACTGCGGTATTTATACCCATATCCTTCAAGTATAAGAGGAATACAGGTATAAATACCACTTCAGTTTATAACTGGACATTCCCGTTTTCAGCATGGTTAACATTCCCTAATACTATTATGTCCTGAATGTATCATGCAGTTCTTCTTTTAATACAACCCCTCTTACATCTTCTCCTAATTTCTAATATGTAAAATCCTAAATCTTTTAGCTTTTCCTTAAGCAAAAATTCCATTCTCCTGATTATTTTTGACACTGGTAAAGCTATTTTTTTTTAGTTTATCCTTTCTATGGTAGGATGACCAGAAATGCACACAGTATTCATCCATCCCAACGAAGTGATTTCTTATAAGCAAGGACAACTCACTCACTTCTATACAGAGAGATATGTGCATGTAACTGTGCTCTCTACCAAAGGGGGAATGGGAAAGTAAATGTGTTCAGGTATTTCATGTGTTCACTGTATAGCTTAAGTGATGTTATGGATCAGAGTAATCATGACAATTATAAAAATTTCAAGGTGTAGATGTTCTCAGTAGTTCTTTTCTATCCTGCTCTTAATTAATCTCTGATTTTGGGGGTATTCTTCTTGAAGGCTGCAATATGCTACATTAATATTTTGAGGAAAATGCTATTCACAGTTCCTCCAACACTACTATCAATATTACTTCACCCCCTCTACTTTTCTTCCTGTAGTAAAAGCTAAACTGAAATACAGCACCTCATAAGTAAAATCGGGATAATTTCCCTCCAAAACGTATTACTTTGCACACTAATGCTGAACTATAGCTGCCACTTTAATATTGACTCTAAATATCACTTTCACACCCTTGTGTAACTTTTCACATAATTAAATAAGCCAGTATCCTCTGCAAATACTGCCAATACCCTACTTACACTGTTTTTCAACCCATTAAGTAATAAACTAAGAAGAATCAATATTGCTACTATAGAAAGACATGGATTATATCAACCTTCTCCAATGTGGTGTCTTCCAGATATTTTGGACTAGAACTCCCATCATTTCTGACAATTAGCCTTGCTGGCTGTGGTTGATAGGAGCTGTAGTCCAAAACATCTGGAAGGCTGGGCTACATGAACATGGAGAGCCAGTCATATATGTACACCTAATTGAAATGTAAACATTATCTTGGTAAAGGTAAAGGTAAATTCTCCTTTCTAGATTGGAAAGGCCACTCCACTGAAGTATCAGAAAAACATTCTGATGTACCAAATTCTTCTTACAGGATTAATGGGACTTCTGAGTTACTTCTCTCAAATGGAAAGTCAAGATAACCCTATTACTAAACCCACTTGCTATGCAATTTATGCCAATCTGCAACCAACACGTAATTACAATTGTTAGAAACTATTTAAGTGGAAGTTAGCTAAAATGTTCAAGGTTACCTCTCTCTCTTAAGACAAACACCAAAGGCAAAAAGAAATTCTTTTATATTACTCACCAATGTCTGACTGAATAAAGAAAGCTGCTTTTGCCACTCATCAACTCGTGCCTTAAGAGGCCCTACATATCGTGAAGAGGCAATTGTTGCAACATTAATAGTACTGTCATCTAGAATGACCTTGAAGAGAAAGTAAAACAGCTTTCAGAATTTTGATGATTGAGTTTTGCAATGATACATTGATTTTCAACTGAAGTACGCTAAGGCATGAAGCTTTAGTTAAGCAGGTATCAGTGATATATTTTCTAGGGCTGTCAACCAATTAAAGAATTTTCAGTTGATAAACATTAGTCTTTTAAGCTAGCCAACAATCAATTATTTAAATTGATTAAATTTACATATTACAAAACCTCAATATAGTTTTTAAAATACACAAAGTGTATGAACATATAATTTAGACTGTAATCCTATACACCACGGGTAGGCAATGTGGTGCCCTCCATGTTTTGGACTACAACTTCCATTAGGCCATCCAGCATGGCCAATGATCAGGAATTATGGGAGTTGTAGTCCAAAACATCTGAAGGGCACCAAATTGCCTCCCCCTTTAGACACACAAACCTATGAGTAAGTCCCATTGAACCCATGGGGCTTCTGTAGAATATGATGTGTATTAGATTGCACTGTCAATAAGCAAATACGTAACATTCACATCACATCACTATTAGAAGGGAAAACAATCTTTATTATTTTTTCATTCCCCCTTATGCTAACACAACAGTACAAAAATTGCCCAAAAATATTAAACAAGCATGATTTTAAACTCTTACTCCAACAATTAAAATGAGCCTTCAGGAATTAAAATTAGGCCCCACCAATTAATCAACTAAAGTTTTAGTTGACAGATATACACATTAAATCATTAAAGTTTGCAGCCCTAATCTTTTCCAAATAACAGGGGGGAAATACTTCTCATAGAACTGTCAATGCAAGTACAGGGTTTCATCTGTATTTAGAGAAACATTAACTCCAAAAAGGATAGATGGGAGTTTCCTACTGTTGAATCATAAGAACACAGGAAGCTACCTTATACCAAGGCAAACCATTGGTCCATCTAGCCCAGTATTGTTGATACTGGACCAGTTCACATGATTGCAGGGTGATTAATAAGCTGCGCTGGCTTGTTAACCACCCTGCGTGTAGAAGTCCCATGCTGGACCGATTTACATAATTACCCTCACCAGCGTGGCTTGTTGTGACATCTGAACCTGGCTAGGGTAAATGGTTGGGGTGGTTAACAAACCACCCAGCAACGCTAAAACAGAGTGTGAGTTCTGGGTGGTTTGTTAACCACCCCAACCATTTACCCTAGCCAGGTTCAGATGTCACAACAAGCCACGCTGGTGAGGGTAATTATGTAAATCCAGCCAGCATGTGACCAGCACAAATAGGGTTGTTAACAAGCCACCGTGGCTTATTAACCACCCTGCGATTGTGTGAATCGAGTCACTGTCTGATAATGGTCTGGTTCTCACGACACAAGGGTGGTTCATAAGCCATGGTGGCTTATGAACCACCCGCAAGTATGCCAGGTATGTGCTGCCCGATTTCCCTAATTACCCTCACCGAGTGTGACTTATTATTATGTGTGAACCCAGCAAGGGTGGGTGGCTGGGGTGGTTAACAAACCACTCAGAACCCACACTCTGTTGTAGAGTTGCTGGGTGGTCTGTTAACCACCCCAGCCACTCACCCTCACCGGGTTTGCATATAACAACAATCCACGCCCAGTGAGGGTAATTAGGGAAATCAGGTGGCACATGCCTGGCATGTGCAGGGGTGGTTAATAAGCCACCATGGCTTATTAACCACCTGTGTGCATGCAAACCCGGTCAGTGGCTCTCCAGAGTTTCAGACAGGATTCTTTCCTAGCCCTACCTGGAGATGCTGGGGATTGAAACTGGGACCTTCTGGATGGAAAGAGCATGGAAAGCTAAGCAGGGTCAAGCCTGGTTATTACTTGGATGGGAGACCCCTCCTCTAGTTTCCTGCATTGAGCAGGGGGTTGGACTCGATAGCCTTGTATCCTGCTTTGTTTGCAAGCGAGGGAGACATGTGAATAATACAAATGACTTAAGGAGGACTAGATTGAACACAGTTTTAAAACATAGCAGCTAATAGAATAGGACTGAAAAATTGATTTTGCAAAAAATATAGATAAAATAGATATAAAAATAGATATGAAAAATAAAATTACTGGAATTGTCACGTGAACATAGAAAACTGAGAGAGTTCTATAAAGTTACAAGTTTTGTAATTGTTAAATTTTGTTTGAAAGAATCCAGTACTGTGTTTATACATATTTTCTCCTTAACTTTGCTTTTGATGGCTATGTTGACAGTCTAGCCACACACATCTTTGCAATTGTTATTCAAGTACATATTTAATTAACTAGCCTGTTCTGGAGATTTCATTTAGTTATAGAAGTGTTTTATTTAACATGTTGATGATTGAAAAAAGTGACTAGTTTCAGATCTTCAATTGTAAGGGACTGTAGCTCAGTGGCAGAACACATGCTTTCCATCCAGAAGGTCCCAGTTTCAATCCCCAGCATCTCCCGGTAGGGCTAGGAAAGAATCCTGTCTGAAACCCTGGAGAGACACTGACAGGGTTTGCACGCATACGGGTGGTGCACTTATTTTCCCAATATATCACTTGGGAAAATAAAAAACCCAAATGAAATGCACACACACACACACACACACACATTATTTATTTTTATTTTATTTATTTATTATATTTATGAATCGCCCATCTGGCCAGACATCCGGCCACTCTGAGCGATGTACAATCCAATAAAATACAAGGGGGGGGGGGGAGACACACACACACACACAGTATAAAACACAATTAAAAACAGAACAACACTTAAAAATCCTAACCCACCCCATATTCCCGCCTGAAAAGCCACGTTTTTAATTCACGGCGGAAGCTAATCAAGGAAGGGGCATGGCAGAGGTCACTGGGGAGAGAGTTCCATAAATTGGGGGCTGCCACAGAAAAGGCCCTCCTCCTAGTCCCCACCAGCCTGGTTTCTCTTGCTGATGGGACAGGGAGAAGGCCGTCTGTGGCAGATCTTGTTGAGCGGCCTACTTGATGTTGCTGGAGGCGCTCCTTGAGATATATTGGACCGGAGCCGTACAGGGTTTTAAAGGTCAACGCCAACACCTTGAATTCGGCTCGGCAAACAACTGGTAGCCAGTGCAACTCTTTGAGCACCGGAGTGATGTGATCACGCCGGCGGCAGCCTTTAATCAGGCGAGCTGCTGCATTCTGTACCAGCTGCAACTTCCGAACTGTCTTCCAGGGTAACCCCACATAGAGCGCATTACAGTAGTCTAGGCGAGAGGAGACCAAGGCATGAACCATTATAATTCTCTCTATATATATAATTACTGGAATTGTCACGTGAACATAGCACCCTGAGAGAGTTCTATAAAGTTACAAGCTTTTATTTGAAGCTGCCCTGTCAGCTTTTAAAGTACTTTCTAACCTGAATGTCATCTGTTCCACCAAGGATGAAAACATCTTTTGAATCGCGATGAGGAAGAACAATGAATTCTGTTGTTTTCCAAGAATCTTCCACCTGGTGGGAAAAACAGGCATTTAAAATATGGTATATAATACTGAAAATAGCTTTGACAAACTGAGTTATATAGATAGACAAACTCATCAGTTAACAATTCTTTCAGGAAAATCAGACTTTCAAATACACTGGAGTTTGCAATACCTACTCTCTCATATTCCACATAAATAGCAAGATTTATTAGATTTTTAGCAGAACTGAAAGAAGCAGATGATCATTTTCCATTTTTATTTCGCTTTAAAAAAAAAAAACTAGTTCTACTATTTTTTAAAAGAGATTTGTTAGTATTACTTTGCCCACTTGAGGCAAAAAACAAACACTTGAAGAATCCATATTCTTACACAGCATTCTTTAACCAAGGTACTTTATGGGCTAAAAGCTTCTTCACTGGTGTGGTACCCCATCTATATTCAACCTAATACAGCCACTCTCCTTACTTAAACAGTACACTACTCAATAGTTGCTTGGGACATCCGGTGGGGAAAATGGTGATCTGACACCTTCAGCTGAGGGCACAACCTGGCATAAAAATCGGCTGGGAGTGATCCCAGTCGGCATATATCTTCCTGGATAAGGGAAGATTCTTTGCGATAGGCCTTTCATACTCTAAAGGTCGCTTCTTCATGAGTCATCTGCTGTCCTGACAGTTATTCTCATGGGAGGTGCCCAGAGTGAAGGATTTACATCTTGCTCCAACGCCATGTTGGAGATCTGAATGGTCTTTAAGGTCTGCCTACCCCCATTTCTTTAATATTTACTTAACTGTTTAGGAACGAAGAGAGGTTTTCTCAACAAGACAACAAAGCTGACTCTTAAAGTAAAGATTTTTTCTGTGACTACAAGAGATTTTGGAAAGTCTTCTAAAACTAAGAATTAAGGTTAAAAGCTTCACAGAGTGAAAAAGTTTGAAAACGGGAAAGAAAGAGGTTTTTTAATCCTATTATTCTTATTTCTGCTGAAAGTATAGACGGGTAAAGCTGCCAGACAGTTACACAACAGATTAGACCACTTTCTGTTTAGGCTAGCAGGGAGAGCAGAAAGATAAAGCTCGCCACATTGGATTTGGTTTACAATTTACTTAATCAAACGGAGGAGAAAATGGTAGTCAGGATTGATGCCTTGGAGAAAATAATGGTTGTGAGGTTGGTCGATACCAAGATGGAAATATTACAAGAATTTAAAAATATAAAGCAAACACTTGGAAAAGTGAAAAAGAACAAAGATAAGACTGAAACCTCACAGAACAAAATACAAGCATGAAATAGAGAGTTTGAAGGAGAACAAGTTTTGGTTCTATTGGTTTTGAGACAAGAAGAAAAATGCTTGAGAGAAGAAGAAAAGTGCCTGAGATCTGGAATTATTTCAGAGCCTGATGAAATAAGGACTTTACTGGTTCCTTTTGTTGGAAGGGAAACAACAGATCAAGTTCCCCGGCAATATTTATTTACTGAAAAGGATATGGCTGTTTGGAAGGAGATGTCAATTGCTATGCGTAATAGGAGAGATTGTGTACTCTCTATTCTAAAGCTGAAGTTGGAGAAGATTGTCTTTGATAAAGGAAGAGGATTTTGGCAAGAAAAATGGTTGGTGAGTCCAGCAAAGATGGCGTATGATTAATTGAAGAAAAGATAACATCCATCCTTATTGCTGAGTGGAATCCTCTAATTGACTTTCTTAAAAAGAAGCAGAAGAAAAAAAGGATCTGTTTATCTGTGGATGGGGGGAATAAGAGGGAACAATTCTTGGAGATGTCTTTTTTCTTTTCTTGGGACTACAAAATAAGAATATGTGAATTAATGTATGTTAAAATGGGCCTAAAATCTGGGTTATAAGGTATTAATGGATTACTAGAAAATATTTGCTTAAAAAGTTAAAGAAAATTTCTTTTATAAGGGGAGGTAATGTGGGTTTATGTTATTGGGAATTGGCTAATATGTATAAAGGCATTTGGGTGGTTGGATATATGAATAACAAAAAGGAATGTGTATCCTAAAAGGTGGGAATTGTATTTTTAAGGGGTATGGGTTTCTTTTTATTTGTGGATTTGGAGGAGGACTACCTTGAAATATGTGATCTTTATTTTAAAGGGAAAGGGAATTAAACTGAATTTATTTTTTAAAAGGTGAGGGATCTAGCAGAAAGATTTAAAAGAGAATTCTAGTAGTGGGAAGGATTTTTGAATTTCTGTTCAGTTTGGCAATGTGATTAGTTTATCCTTATATGTTTAGTACTGTTTATAAGAAGTGGGATGGGGAAGATATTTGCAGTAGTATTGATTAACCTATGATATTAGATTGTTATATGGAAACCTCTAATAGATTATGTGAAGAGAAAAATGTTTTCTTTATCTGTGGGCTAAATGAATAAGAAGATTTTTTTGACAATAGAAAAAAAGAGAACTTTTCTGTATTTTTGGAGTAAGAGAAAGTATTGTTACTTATATTTGTTTTAGAGAAAATCGAAAGTCCTTTTTAGTTTTAGTTTGTGTTGACTTAGTTACTTCGAAGTAAGTCTCATCGAGTTCTTAAGATTTCAATCTTTTATCCTATGCATTTTTATCAGAGCTTGTTAAGGCCCAATAAGATCAACTGAATTGAATTGAAGCCTCAGAATTGAAGCCTCAGTATAGTGAACACGGACAATTTCTTTACTCTTTATCAGTTCAAGTTTAGGGTGTTCACTAAACATGTAAATTTTATTCAAAAGTACCTTTTTGAGAATTATCTCCAGGGAAGCTTCTCCTGAAGCTTGTCCAGAAACATCTTGAAACTCCTGAGTGTAGTCAAAAGCACAGATCTGAACGAGTCTCTCCAAGGTTAATGGATTTTCCATGTCTACTAATTGTGCACCAACTATTTGTTCCAGAATTGCCCAGTGTCTGGGTTTCAAGAAAGGGTTTCTTAGGTCTGTGATAACAGGAAGCTAAAAGAATAAGGTATGTACAAGTATAACTTAACTTGAACTTTCTCCTGTTAAAAGAGCACAGATGATTAACAAACTGGCTATTATATATAGATACAAGATTGAGGATAACATGTTACACAAGTAGTCTCCTTTGACACTTCCTATTCTTGTTACACCATCATAAACAGCAATTATTTTGTATCAGGGAATGCTTAAGGAATTCCTAAAGCTCTGGATAGGTCTTTACACTGATGAAATGGACTGTGGCATGGAGGGGAAAGTTACTAAAGCACCGAGATATAGTAATTTATTCCTTTCAATCCTAAAGTCATTGCACTAATTTCAACACTCTCTACATTAAGGATCTGTCATTATTTTTCTGGGAGCACCAGAGATCTCTTATTATTACGCAATGACATTGGCTTAAATCCAACATCGCACAAGCAGATCTGCTCATGCAACAGGACCTGCCCTTCTTCTCCTCCCCACTGCAGTGCTCCTCCCCACTGCAGATCTGGTCTGGATGGTTCTCCCAACCCTCAAGGGCAGATTTGAAGGGCAGAGGCTGCAGGGAGGAGGGGAAAGTGTTCACCAGCAGAATGGAAACTGAATGGTAGGACAGTCAGGTTTTGGTGGGACCCATTATGTGCAGCCTTTGCAGTTTTATTTTCTCAAATCAAAGAAATATACATCACATAAAAAGAGAGAAAATCAGTTTTGAAACATAACAAAAATATAAATATAATGGGTTGGATCTAGACTTACTCATGCTTAGAGCAGACCCATTGAAATCAATGAAATTTGAGTTCAGTAAATCTACTCTAAGCATAACTAGGTCTGGATCCAACCCAAAGAAAAGATACATGCAAGATAGAAGTCTATCACCAGTCATTGATAGCAAGGAGGGCACAATCTGAATTTTTCATTTGAAAGGGGTTCTTAAATTATGTATTTCCCCCCTTGAAATGTGTCTGAAAGTCAATTTCAAGTAGTTATTTGTACCTTTTCTTTCATTCTCTCCACCTTCTCCTTGAGTTGTGGCACAACATTATTAGGAGGCAGCCCTTTTTCCAACTGATTCACAAATTTAGCATATTTGGAAACCTGACTATTCAATAACTCTGGATCCAAGCTATCAAACTTACACTGTGGAAAATAAACATACAAAAAAAGTTGTTTGGCCTATGAGGAAAACTTTCTTAATGAATTAATTCTTTCATTTCTTTAGAATAGAAATAGCAAAACAAGATCCATACTGAACACAATAGGCACAAAAAAGCAAACACAGCCCTATTACAGTCAATAAGATCCTATGCATGTTTACTCAGAAATAAACCCGACTGTATTCAATGGGGCTTACTCCAAAGTAAGTGTGCATGGGTTTTCAGCCTTAGAGTGAGATCCTAAGCATGTGTACACAGAAATATGCCCCACTGAGTTCAATGGGGCTTACTCCCATGTAAATGTGAACAGGATTGTAGCCTAACCTTAAACATTTAGCTCTATATTTAAATGGGCAAGATTATAATAAATTCAGTGAAGTACCTAGGATGGAATCCAAAGACCTTCTTACATGAGTCAATGGCACTTCTGCTTGTACAAGGGAGGAGGGTCCCTGATTTCCACCAATTTTCCACTGCAACTGCATCTACCTCATGCCACATCCCATGCCATTCTTCGGGGCTCCTTGATGGTCAGGTGTGGTTTTTCAGGGGCAGAAGGGGTAGTACTGAAATTTGGGAATGGGTCACTGAGAACTTACCGTGAAGGTCTGTTCAGGTATAGTGTGATGGAGGTGGCCAAAAGACTGAGGTTGTTTCCTTGGCACTGCCCAGGAAGGCAGGGATCACATGATTGTTATCTTTTGAGTGCTTCTTCCTCTGGCTCCACCCCCAGTTTCTTCTATGGCCAAGCAAGGAGAAACAAGAGTCTAGAAGCGAAGCAGTAAGTACCGTATATAGAGAGTACACTGAGAGGCAAAGGAGGATAGACACTCCCTCTGAGGAGCCAAGTCATGTGATAATGATGGGCTATCTTGAGGTGTATGTCAGCTGTACCTGAGGTAGGTATCCCATCAGCCACCTGAGGTGTATGTCAGGTGTACCTGAGGTTGACATCCCATCAGCCACCCATGAAGGATAGGGTTAGACACCTCCATCACACCATATCAGAATGGACCTTCACAGTAAGTTCCCAATGTCCCATTCCCTGTATGGTGTGAGGATGCGTCCAAAGGACTGGGGCATGCCAAAGCTGAATTTGATTAGGGAATGAGTGTGGCTGACCTCAAGGTGGGGATACCACCCACTGGAGCATCCTCCTGCTAAAAGCCACTTCAGCTGAGGCAAATGAATCCAATCTGTAATACCTCGTGAAAATGTTATGTGTTGACCAGGTAGCCACTCTACAGAACTCTGATAGAGGAACATTTGTGAAAAAAAGCAGTGGAGGCTGCTGCGGTCTTAGTGGAGTGTGCCATGAGATGTAGAAGCCTAGGAATGTGTTGTGCATCATATGCTAATGTGATGCAGGTCTTAATCCAGCATGCTATGGTGGCCTTGGAGGCCTTTTTGCCTAATTATATTGGGTGGAAGGACACGAATAGTGAGTCTGTAAGGTGTAGGTCCTTGGTTCTATGTATGTAAATTTTTATAGCCCTGAGGACATCCAATTTGTTCCATAGCTTCTTGGAGGGAAGAGGAGGGTTTTGACAGAAGGATGGAAGGTCCAGTTCCTGGGACCGGTGAAACACAGAGTTTACTTTTGGTATGAAGGAAGGGTCAAGTCTGAGTATTACTGTGTTGTTGGTGAAGACACATAGATGGTCTCGGATAGAGAGAGAACCCCCAACTCAGAAACCCTTCTGGCTGCAGTGATGGCAATAAGAAAAGCCACCTTAAAAAGACAGGAGTTAGAGCAACACAGTTTGTAGGGGTTCAAAAGGAGCCTTGGTGAGCGCTTTTGGAACTGTGTATAAATTCCAGGATGGGAATCTGTGCAGTACTGCAGTACATAATCACTAACCCTATGCACAGGGGTGGGGTGACTGCCAGGCAAGAGGCGGTGAGGTGGTTGGGAAGCCAGCTCAGATTCTGCCGAGGAGTAATGGTGGCAATTGAGGTGGTGGGGGGGCTGCTTTTAGTGGCTGTTTAGGAGCTCTTCCTTTAACTTACAGTTCTTTTCCCACCATCTTTGATTTAGGCATGGCTCTGGGTGGAGAAGAGGAAGGCGAAGACTGAGGGGACCGTGATGCCCTTGTTTTCTTCCTTGGAGTACCCGCTGTGGGTTGCCTCAGGAAATGCCTATCAAGGATTTGGTTGGTAAGTTTGCTGACTACCATGGCTCTAATCTTTCGGATAAATTGATCCTCAATGAAGGGAGGGGAGGAGAGGGTGCAGCCTTGAAGAAAGGATTAGGCATGGTAGTCTGTGGCTGCTGAAGAGGTAGGGTAGGCCTGAAAAACAGAAGATGGCACTGCCTGGAATTGGTGGGAAGATTCCAGCCAGATAAAATGGCCATTGCACTGTTCTGATCTCCAAACCTCGTTTATTGGCTGTGGCATCCTCCACTGGGGTGGATTCAGCATTGGGGGCCTCAGAAATCACCACTTCCTGGTTGACAGGCTCTTCAGCCATGTGGCAGGGGCATGGTCTCTTCGGAGCCTGGGGACATATCCATCTCCTCATGCTGCTAGTGCTCATGGCTGCCCTACCTGGATGCAGTAGCACAATCGTGACGCTCAGGAGATGCAGCAGCTTGGCTGTCAGGAGAGCAGTATGCCAGCAAGCTCTGTGAGGAGGCATACTGGTGCATGCATGGAGCCTTGACAACCTTACTATGTATAGTCTTCTTTCCAGGCTTCTTTGATGCCATTGCTTTCTCTACTGGAGCCATCAGAACAGAGATGAGAAGGTAAGGAGAGATTTTGGGGGGGGGGGGTAGGGGTAGAACAGAGGGTAGAAGGAAGCCTGGGATTGAAAAACAGTAAGAAAAGGATTAAAGAGAGGTCAGAAAAAAGTGTTTTAAATGGAAAACTGGAGAGGAAGCTCGAGAATGACTGTCCTGGGCAAAGCAGGGAAGGAACTGGGGGTGGAGCCAGAGGAAGCAGCACTTGAAAGATCACAAACATGTGGAAAGATCACAAATATCCCTGCTTTCCTGGGCGGTGCCATGGAAACAACTTCAGTCTTTTGGACACCTCCTCACACCATACAGAGAAAGTCCCCTTTTCTGGATCCAAGCCATAGGGCATAAATTGGTGCACAATTAAGAGATAAATGAGGTGTCCTACTGATATCAGTGTTATTATTTAAGATAAAAATATTACACAACTTTGAAGCCATTAAAGCATGACAGATTTGCAAATGACTTTATAATATTTGGAGGGGGACGGTGTTAAGCCCCTGCACAGCAGATGTCCATGCTATTGCTTTGATACATTAGCACTAATCCAGGAACACACAAAGTTTATGGTGGTAATAACATGATGAGGATGAGGAGGAGGAGGAGTCATGCAGTCTGTACAATGGGCTTTCTGATTTGGAAGCAGGAGAAGAGTACCTTGCTAACTGCAAAGCTTCCACTATTGTGTGTCCCTGGTTAGTGCTAATTTATCAAGACAACAGTATGGAAATCTGCTGTGCATGTGCCCATATATATATATATATAGAGAGAGAGAGAGAGAGAGAGAGAGAATTTATGAGAAACTCAGCTATTCCACTTTTGAGATTTTATAAGCCTACTTAAACTTCCACTTTTCATTCTCCTTTCTCAGATCAAATGTAATATATGAACTAAGGAAAAAGCTAAAGAATAATAGTAAAGAATGACTTCCTTTGATCTAGCCACTTAACACATAATTATTTGTTTCCCAGTAAAACCAAACATTTGTACATTTTTAAACATAAACAATTATACTCATAATTCTAGTTCAGGTTGCTTATATTCCATCATTTAAAGAATAATGCATATAATTTACCTCCATCCAATCTTCTTCAAGTATTGACCATTCACAAAGGGAATCCCATAACAGTTGTTTCAATTTCAGCTCTGCACAAACTTCCTCTAGAGCATCGAATTTTGTCACATCCACCTTTAAAGAAATAATTAGAATAATTTCATTTTCTGAGAATGTACATTACAAAATAACCTACTATGCATGTTCTTTAAGAAAATAACCTACTATGCATGTTCTTTAAGAAAATAACCTACTATGCATGTTCTTTAAGAAAATAACCAACTGCTAAATGCTGTGGAATTCATTTTAGGGAAGAAGGATGGATCTCTCTCTCTCTCTCTCTCTCTCTCTCTCTCTCACACACACACACACACACACACACATATAAAATGTATTTATTTTAAATATTTCTTGGTCACCTTTCAGGGCAGAAGCCCTCCCAAGGTGGTGTACAGCAATAAAACACATAAAACTGGTATGATATTAAAAATCATAAAAGCAGAATAAAACAGTAAGAATACAATAAAAACACCAATAAAACTACAATAAAGAAAGCAACAAAACCAGCAATAAAACCAACAACAAAACCAGCAATACAAGCAGCAACAAAAACAATCATATTAGGAAAAAAGCAGTAAATAATGTGTTTTCAAGGCCTTCTTAAAAGCCTGCAATGATGGAGCATGGCGAACCCCCCGATGGCAATTTATTTCAGAGGTGCAGGGCCACTGCAGAGAAGGCACTCTCATGTGTGGTCATCCACCTAACTGCTCCCACAGGTGGGCAAATGAGAAGGACCTATCATATATATCAAGTTGTTATTTCTGTAACCATAATTTATTAAGCTGGCTTCTTTGGTTCATACGTAACAAGACAGGATTATTTTCAAGTAGAACTATATGCTAGCAAAGTCCCTCTGTTGGTTGTGCAGGAAAAGGGAGGAGGTAGCATGTAAGCTGGAGTATTTGCATGGGCCTATCCTAGCTTGTGCACAGCATGCTAAGCCATGGTTTAGCAATACATGTGAATGCCAAACCATCTCAACATTGATGAAAAGAGCATTAGCACAGTTATAGTGAAATAAAGGCACGCACCACTACCAGAACTCAAATTAAGCCTGTAGGAGAGTCTCCTATAATCTCACAACAGCTATTGCTAATAGGACATTTGTTTTTCAAAACCCTTCACTATAACTATGACTATTACAAGGCTGGTGGTTCCAATGTCAGCGGGGCTGTGTATTCGCTCCGGATTTTACTCCAAACTTTAAAGGAGCTATCCATGCTGCTGAACCTATTTTGGGGAGAGGGTTCAACACTATGGATAGCTCCTTAAAAATTCAAAGTAAAATCCGGACTGGATACACAGCCCCGCTGACATTGGAGCCACCAGCCTCCACTGGTTTAAGGGCACAATCCTGTGCAGATGAGCATAAGCCCCTCAACCCGGAGGCTCACACTCATCCAATGCAGAGTGGAAGGAGCGGTGGAGGTGAACTTCACATCCTGCCTCCTCCCGCTCTGCATTTTCACTAGCTATTTTCAATCATCTAGCAACAGTGTTTCAGAGTGGGAGGGAAGGGGACTGGAGAGGCCCCAGGATACCTTGTATCCTGACCTCCCCAGTCTCCTTCCCCCCATCCCTTTTTACCCCTCTCTAAGGTCACTTTCCCGACCTCGGAGGGCAGCTGGTGTAGTTCTTTACATTGCAGGGAGTGGAGGAGGAGGGTCAGAGCTCCAATCCTCAGCTGCGCTCTGACCCTGGGAATCCGAAAAATCCTATGGCCCCTTCAAACAATGTCTAGGGGGCATTGCTCCCTAACTGAACCAAAAATACAGCTGATCAAAGTGACTTCAGTTCAACTTGTGTTAACTTGTAGAGGTTTAGAATAAACCATCTATTAACAAAGAAAAACTAGATGATAAGCTCTGGAAATAAAGATTATATTTTTTACAAATTTCTCAGTGCAATATTACAACATTTAAGCATACAACCCCCCTTTGACCCTGTCATCCACCACCACCACTCCTGGCAGGCAGGCCAGGAAGGAAAATCGGACAACAGCCAGGCTGCCCAATGGCAAGATGGACAGGTTGCTTACCTGTAACTGTGGTTCTTCGAGTGGTCATCTGTGCAGTCACACACATGGGGGGGGGGCTCTGTGCCGCTTTGGGAAGATTCCATAGCTGAGGCAAATTTTGGGCGGGAACCCCTCCCCCCTGCGTCTCTATTACGCGGGTTCCCGCCCTCTCCCTCAGTTCCCCTGAGACCGCCATCGTGATCCCAGTGCTAAGGAAGAACATAGGAATAATTTCCCTAACTTTTTGACATCAATACCGAGTGTCGAATTCGATGGTACTACACGGCATCGACTAGCGTGTGCCCAAGGGTCCCAGTCCAGCACACCATCGAACTCGACAGTGACACCGTAGCGGGGATGGATGGGCGGGTTGTGTGACTGCACAGATGACCACTCGAAGAACCACAGTTACAGGTAAGCAACCTGTCCTTCTTCTTCGTGGTCTCTGTGCATCACACACATGGGCAGAGTAGCAAGCTGACTTACCGGTCGAGGGTCGGTGTCGGCATCATTGTAGGACCGAGGAAAGGACAGCTCTGCCGAACGCATTGTCCTTTCGGGATCGGACATCGACACAGTAGTGCGTAACGAACGTCGAAGGCGTGGACCATGCTGCCGCCTTGCAGACATCCGTCAGCGAGACCCCTCTTGCGAAAGCCGTCGAGGTTGATACTGCCCTGGTAGAGTGGGCTCGAATCGAGTTCGGCAATAGTTGTCGCTTGAGATCGTATGCCAACTTGATACAGGCTACGAGCCACGAAGACAAGCGTTGGGTTGATACCGGCATGCCTTTGGAGTGTCCTCCGTAGCAGACGAAGAGGCGGAGGGACTTCCTGATGGATTCGGTGCGGGACTTGTAGAACAGTAAAGCCCTTCGCACATCCAACATGTGGAGTTGACGTTCTAAAGGAGTCGACGGGCTTTGAAAGAACGCTGGCAACACAATGTCCTGGTTAAGATGGAAGGAAGAGACCACCTTCGGAAGGAAGGCTAAGTCTGGACGTAACACCGCCTTATCTTTATGAAAACTAAGGTATGGCGGATCTACTCTCAGAGCCGTTAATTCTGATGCCCTGCGGGCAGAGGTGATGGCGACAAGGAATACGGTTTTGAAAGTTAGTAATCGAAGGTCTGATGTCACCATTGGTTCGAACGGGTTAGACATAAGTACCTGTAGAACCAGCTGTAGATCCCAAACAGGGGTTATCGGTTTGAACGAGGGGTTTATATTTTTTAGACCTCTCATGAAGCGTTTGCCCAACGGGTTCGAGAACAACGTATATCCGTCCTGGCCCTCATGGAACGCCGATAATGCAGCTAAGTAGACTTTCAACGAGCTCGTCTTGAGTCCTTTGTGTTGCAGATGGAGCAAGAACTGCAGCACACAATGAATAGGCGCTTTAGGATAGGGTACCTCGATCTCCCCAAGGTACTCGCAGAAGGCTTTCCACTTTCTTGCATAAGAGGCTCTAGTGGACGGTTTCCAGGCTTCCCGCAGCACGAGCTTGACTTCTGATGGAAGTGAGTTTGGAATTAGATCATCCAGGCAGTAAGCTGCAGAATGGACGGATTCGGGTGAAGAACCGAGCCTCGAGCTTGAGAAAGGATTGTTGTCGAGTTCGGTAGGCGGAGGTACTCCCCTTTGGACAACCTGAGAAGTGGCGCAAACCAGGCTTGTCTCAGCCACCACGGGGTCACGAGTATACAGTTCGGTAGGTCGGACTGGATCTTTGAAATGACTTTGGTCAATAACGGGATCGGAGGGAATATATAAAACAGGGTCCCTGACCAGGTTAACAGGAACGCATCTCCGATCGATAGGCTGTCGTGACCCGTTCTGCTGCAGAAAACCTGACACGCCGCGTTGGCTGCCATTGCGAAGAGGTCCACCGTCGGGGTCCCCCATCGCCGAAAAAGGGACTGACGAATTCGGTCCTCGAGTTGCCACTCGTGAGAGTCGAAGGATATTCTGCTGAGAGCATCTGCAAGAGAGTTGTCTTTTCCCGTGATGTGGATGGCTTTCACGGAAATATGGCGGGGTATCATCCAGTTGAATATACGGAGGGTCAGGTTCGTCAGCCGTATCGAGCGGGTACCTCCCTCCTTGTTCAGGTAAGCAACGACAGTAGTATTGTTGGTGACCACCTGTAGGTGCCTGTCCGTAAGTATGGATTCGAGGGACTTCATCGAATTCCACACAGCTTTGAGTTCGAGGACGTTGATGTGGTTTCCTCGGTCCTGCGGGCCCCATTGACCCTGCGCTGTGTGGTCCCCACAATGAGCTCCCCAGCCCAGAAGAGACGCGTCTGTCGTTAACGTGATCGAAGGCACAACGGGTTGGAATGGCAGGCCTTTTGTCAAGTTGTGCCGTGTCGTCCACCAGAGAAGCGACTACTTTACAGTAGACGGGATCGACAGGCGGGCTCGATGTGCATTCGTCTCGGAATCGAACGACCTTATGAACCAGTTTTGGAGCTGGCGCATGTGGAGTCGAGCGAGAGGGACGACCGATATGGTTGAAGCAATGAGGCCGAGGAGTCGCTGAATTGAGAAGGCTGTGCACGAGGTCGCCTTGTGTATTTTCAAGGCGAGGGTAAGTATTTTTAGAGTTCTGTCCTCTGGTAGAAAGGCGCGACCGACAGTAGCATCCAACAATGCTCCGATGAATTGGATCCTTTGAGTGGGGAAGAGTGTGGATTTCTTTGTATTGAGGCAAAGTCCGAGGGTGTTCAGAGTGTTGGTAGTCAAGTGTAGAGCGCTCCGAAGATCCTGCGCAGAGGGTGCTACGATGAGCCAATCGTCCAGGTAGGGGTAGAGCGTCACCCCTTGAGTCCGAAGCGAAGCACACACCACTGTCATACACTTGGTAAACACCCTCTGTGCCGTCGAGAGTCCGAAGGGGAGTACCTTGAACTGGAAGGTATCGGGTCCGACCTTGAATCTCAGGTATTTTTGGCTGTCCGGATGGATCGCTATGTGGAAGTAAGCGTCCTGAAGATCGATGGATGCAAACCAGTCGTTCTTGCGAAGGAGAGGCAGGATCGACTGGAGCGTGACCATCCTGAACTTCTTGGGTGGAATGTAGAAGTTCACTGAGCGAAGGTCCAGGATTGGTCGGAGTCCACCATCCTTCTTCGACACCGTGAAATACCTGGAGTAAAGGCCGTCCTGCGCGAGGTGTGGAGAAACCACCTCGATGGCTCCTTTGAGCAACAGGGAGTAGACCTCTTACCGCAGTGCTTGAGATGGTTGTGTTGTGCGGATGCCAAGGAAGGGTGGGAGGGAGGCGAACTCGATCTTGTAGCCGTGCTGAACAATGTTCAGAACCCAACGATCGGTGGTAATTTTCTTCCATGATGGTAGGAAGAGGGATAGTCGAGTTCCAAACTGAGGTCGAGCCGGAAGGATCGGAGTCGGAAGGATCGAAATCGAGGCGTCGGTCGTGCCTTGGGTCCCGTCAAACCCGTCGCCTTTGAGAGTCACCTCCTTTACGGGAGCCCCGGTACCGTTGCTGCTGGTAATTACGGCTCGGGGCTGCTGTGGACGAGTACGGCTGTCCTGCCACTGCTGGTGCTGTTGTCCTTGCTGGGCTGGAGCTATCGGAGGTAAGTACAGGGCCCATCTACAGCGCCTGTATGGCCGAGCTGGTGGCATTGGAAGGAGCCCCATCTTCCTTGCGTTCACCCGGGCTTTTTGGACCGCATCGAGAGAGTCGTCTGTCTTGTCATTAAAGAGACCAACTCCATCGAAGGGCAAATTCTCGATCTTGGCCTTAGCCTCAGTAGTTAAGGTTGAGGACCGTAGCCAGGCGGGTCGGCGGAGGGCGACTGCGCTCACCAGGGATCTCCCATGACAATCCCCTTGGTGTCTGGCAGTGTGGATCTGCTGCCTGGACGTGTTCATTGCTTCGGCCTGGAAGACTCTAGCCAAGTCTCTCTTCTCATCCGGTAAATAGTCTATCAGACCGCTCATCTTCTCCCAAAGGAAAAGTTGGTACCTTGCCATTGTAGCTTGGTACCCGGCGACCCGGATCCCCAGGGAGCTCGAAGTGTAGACCCTTCGTCCGAAGTTGGATTCGAGCTTTTTCCCTTCGGGGTCTGATGGAGTCGAGTGTTGTTTGCCCGACTTGGACTGGGCTGACTCAACTATCATTGAGTTCGGAGTTGGGTGTGAGAAGAGAAACTTGGCTGTGTCTGGCCTTACTTTGTAGAGTGCGTCGAGACGCCTTGCCGCGGGAGGAGCTGTGGATGGGGAGCTCCATGAACCCTGCACCGTCTCCAACATTGTGGGAGTAATTGGAAGCAGTGTCGGGCCCGAAGATGATTTCGAGACCGCATCAAATAGGGGGTCTACTGCTTTCTTCTCCTCAACCACCGTCTCTAGACCGAGGGCTTGGGCCATTCGGAAGATCTATTCCTGGAAGGTGCCCATATCTTCGGAAGGGGATACCGCCGACTGGGTGGTGACCTGTTGGTCCGGAGATGTGGAAGATGGAGAGAGAGAAATGATCGAGTCCGAGTTCGAAATAGGTGAGCCCGGAGTCGACGATCTACGGGACCGGGAAACGGCCTCCAGCGAGAAGGTCGTTAGCTGGTCCTCTCTTCCTTCACTGCATGCCGGGAGGGCCAGGAGTCGAGTCGGTGGAGACCTCCTGGGGCTCGCAGGTGTTCTCTCCCACCTTGGTGGGGAACGTCCCCTAGGCGGAGATCTATCTCGGGATTGATAAGTTCTTTGGTATCTATACCCAGACACCGGAGAACGTCCTCGACGGTAGGTGTCCCGTGATCTCGAAGAATATCTCGAGTCCCTGGAATCGCGGGATCTCTCCCTGTAGCGTTGGGGATCTCGTTATCTTGAAGCTGAGGATCTGGATGAAACCCGGTCCCGGGTGATCAGAACCTCCTCGATCTCGAGTGATCTGGATCGAGTTCGTGGGGTACAAGCCCGTACTCCACGAACCGGGGAGGCGAAAGACGGCGGGGCAGAGGTCTGTGCCAAAGGTCTCGAGTCCGACGGCGAGTCCACGATCTCCCCATCCGAACACGAGATGGCCTGTTCAGCTTCCTTCGAGCCCGAAGGAGCTTTGGGAGCGGAGCAAGGCGGAGGGTCCCTCGAGCCCGAGGGGACCGAAGCTGGTAGGAGATTTATGCCCAGCCGGGCGTTCAGTGGCCACGACATCCGTCAGGTCCAAAGCTAGCGTCGATCTCGATCCCGAGAGCGACGAAGCCAGTTTCTTTGCCAATCTCCTCGCTTTTTCCTTTCATTCCTTGCTTTTCCTTTTCGCTTCCTCTTTCTCTCTGCGTGCCTCCTTGGCCTTACTCTTGGATATCATAGTGGTCATGTAGGCCTCCTGAGCGTCTGCTGAGGAGACCGTGTGTGAAGGGGGCGTACTAGGCCTTGGTAAAGTGGAAGGCTTTTCCGCGGGCGGTTGAAGGGCTTTTTTATAAAGAATCGCCGTCAATTTGTCCGCCCTATGCTTTCTCGCTTGTTTCGTGAATGCTTGGCAGTGATGGCAAGCGTCCACGTTGTGGCCTTCTCCAAGGCATGAGAGGCAAAGCGAGTGCCCGTCCGCCGGGGGACGCTTGGTCCCGCACCTCACGCATTTGCGGAAGGGGGCTTTCAGAGCCATAATTAGTTTAAAGGATCCCACGAAGAACGGGGGGAAAGAAGACAAGAAGAAGAATTCTCAGCTTTTTTGTTGGATTCTATGAAGAATCGAAGAACCTCTTGAAGGAACAGCCACACGCGATGGCGGTCGAAGAGGAACTGAGGGAGAGGGCGGGAACCCGCGTAACAGAGACGCAGGGGGGAGGGGTTCCCGCCCAAAATTTGCCTCAGCTATGGAATCTTCCCGAAGCGGCCTCCGCGCACGCGCAGAGCCCATGTGTGTGATGCACAGAGACCACGAAGAAGAATCATGCCCTATGCCTCCACCAATCCTATTCAAAATGAATAAAGTTATTTATTTATTTATTTATTATATTTATACCCCACCTTTTTTCCTGAAAGGAACCCAAGGCGGCTTACATAATCCTCCTCCTCTCCATTTTACCCTCACAACAACCCTGTGAGGTAGGTTAGGCTGAGAGTCCGTGACTGGCCCAAAGTCACCCAGTGAGTGAGTTTCATGGCCGAGCGGGGATTTGAACCCGGATCTCCCGAGTCCCAGTCCAACACTCTAGCCACTACGCCACACTGGCGTAGTGGCTAGTATTAAATTGTGTATTAAATTGTGGCCAATTTAATAGCCCATTTAAGTGGTGTTTCTGGTTTGTTCCTTTCATCTGCCAAACAGACACAATGAGGCGCTGCACCACAAAAGAACAAATCCTCATCATCCTCAAAATTATGTGGTGTCTTTAAAATGCTATGTTAATTATTTCCATAGTGGTAGCTGTGTTTGTTACTTGTGACTATTAAAGATAGTGGCCATTTTAAAAGCACTTTCATTTAGCTCTTACTTTAGAGAAATGGAGAGGCAAATTACTACATAAGGTATAGTAGTTTCTGCATTAAAATGAGATTGCAATGCCCTTGAAGCTACGTACAGATACTTATTTATGTGGAACAATAAAACAAACTTGTTCATACTGTAGCACGAGCGAGAATTCACCTTGATACCTGCACAAACATAACAGAGGAATGGCCTCACTGTAGGGGGAAAGGCCTATTTGCTCAGTTTTCCTAAATCTTAATTTTAGCTGCTTCTGCTGCTCTAGTCCATCTAAAAGAACAGTGAAATTGACTGGATTGCAAATTGATTGTAGTCAGTTTCTTGTTTACTCAAAGCCACCCCCAAAGTGAAAAATAAAAGAAAATTTAAGTTCTTCAATATTGGGACACTGCTGGGAGCTAGAAAGGTGTTTTGCACTGCATTTTTCCTATCACATTTATTTATTTATTTATTTATTATATTTATACACCGCCTTTTTTCCTCCTCCTCTCCATTTTATCCTCACAACAACCCTGTGAGGAAGGTTAGGCTGAGTCAGTGACTGGCCCAAAGTCACCCAGTGAGTTACATGGCCAAGCGGGGACTAGAACCTGCTTTTCCTCCAGAGAGCTTCAGGGCATCATCATACATAGTTCTCTCCCATCCAACCTGACCTCCATTTTATCTTTAAAGCAACTCTGTGAGGTAGGTTAGGCCAGGGGTCCCCAACATGAGGCCCACAGGCACCCGCAACACTTCCCCCCCATTTTTAAATATATGTACATGGATTTGTATATATCCATAGCAATGAATACATATGAAATGCATGCAACGTTTTACCAATTACATATAGACTTCAACAAAAGTGGACCAAATATCCAAATAAGTATCCATTTAAGGTGGCGTCTATATGACACTCTTCAAATATTGAAAGTGTTGTAAGGTCCTCAATCCACTGCATTACAGGAAGTGGGTGTTTATCCTTCCAATGTTGTAATATCAGCCTATTAGCTGTCAAAAAGGCATGAAGAATCTGTTTACGCTGAGCTTTTGTTAATTTCCATGAAACAGGTATATAATTTAAAAGAGCATGTACATCAGTGAATATTAAAGACTGTTTCAGTACAAAATTTATCTGTGTAATAACCTCCTCCCAAAAAGAAGCAACGACTGGACACTGTCCAAAATGTATGTTTAAAAGAAACATTAGCTGTATTGCACCACTAGCAATTAGCCAAATTAGACAATCTCTTATTAAAGAGACGTTGCAGTGTGTTCAATATACATGAAACAAGTGTTTTTGCTGAATAAGACACAGCCTAAGATCCATAGACATGACAGGCAGATGCCAAAGCGGTGATCCGCTGATTAGGAATTTTGTGATGGTGCCCACAGCAGTTTCTCAAATTTCCAAATGTACCCACAGATCCAAAATGCTGGGGACCCCTGGGTTAGGCTGAGTGATGATGACTTGTTCAACACCACCAATGAGCTTTATGGCTGAGTGGATTGCAAACCAGGTCTCCCTGATCTAAGTCCAACACCCTTACCACTAAACCATTTTTGAAAAGGCTACATAAGCAGATAAATGGGTATGTGCAGTGCTTGTCCTTTCACATACCTTAAGAAAAAATAAAAATAATCACAGGCACTACCAAGTAAGTGCCTATGACAGTCATGTCAAAACAGCTCCCCGGACACATACATACATCTGCTGCATAGTACTGGTCAAGCCTCTGGGTGTTAGTTTTAGCTCTTCTTGGGTAAAACCTGAAGAGCTACAAAAGCTTTTAAAACTAGTTTGAGCACAGATTATGGTGTGTCACAAAAATGTGTGAATGTCTGCAACACAGGCTTTATATGATGGACGGTAGAGAACATTCACGGGAATGCATCATTCCATGGCAGCACAGGTGAAAGTCAATACTAATTAACTAAGAAGTGGGGCTAATATGGGCTCAAGAATATTTGTGCATGAGTTCTATTAAAACACACCTTGAACTATGTATGGATATTTTAAATTTTCCACAAATACGCTTGTTAAAAATAGCTCCACTAGCAAGCAAAAGAAAGGCAAAACTGACAACAGGGGTTTATATTGCATTTTTTTAGATTAGCCTTATGAACATCTTTAAACCTCTTATATTGACCACTGATATTCTGCTTTCCATCCTTGAGTTGGGAATAAAATAACTGCTTTGGGAGACGGCAGTCAGGCATTCGAACAACATGACCGGTCCACTGAAGTTGGCGTTGAAGGATCATTTTTTCAACGCTAGTAGTCATTGCTTCTTCCAGTACACTGACATTTGTTCGCCTATCTTCCCAAGTTATTTGCAGGATTTTCCGGAGGCAACGTTGATGAAATCTTTCAAGGAGGTGGAAGTGACGTTTATAGATAGTCCATGTTTCGCAGGCATACAATAAAGTTGGTAATACAATGGCTTCATAAACCAGGGTTTTGGTCTTCTTACAAATATCCCGATCCTCAAACACTCTATGTTTCATTCGAGAAAACGTGGCACTTGCGGAGCTCAAACGATGCTGGATTTCACTGTCTATGTTAGCTGTAACAGAAAGATAGCTGCCAAGATAGAGAAAATGATCGACATTTTCCAGTATTGTCCCGCCAAGCTGGATAGATGGCATCACCAAAGGGTTAGCTTGCACTTGCTGATGAAGCACTTTGGTTTTTTTGATGTTAAGTGAGAGACCAAGTTTTTCGTATGCTTCTGCAAAAGCATTTAGGATAGTTTGGAGATCATCCTCTGAATGTGCGGGGATCACATTATCATCAGTATACTGAAGTTCCACAACGGAGGTTGTAATTACCTTACTTTTTGCTTTCAGCCTGCTGAGATTAAAAAGCTTTCCATCTGTTCGATATATAATTCCCACACCAGTGGGAAGTTTCCCCTCGACAAGATGTAAAATCATGGCGATGAAAATAGCAAATAATGATTCTTCATTATCTCACCTATACACGCGCAATTGGTTTGCTGATATGGAATAACACAGCTGTCTGAATTTTTGGACTCTCCTTGGGGACATGGCTGTGGGGACTGTGATGTTGAGCTCCTGCACTTCAAATTTTGCCACTACTGATTGTGGGACCACTGTGTAATATGCAGAAACAGCTCTAATTTATTACACTTATATCCCATCCTTAATCCAGAGCTCCAGGCAGGATATATGGTTCTCCCCACAACCCCAATTTCAATCTCACAACATCCCTGCGAAATACATTAGAGTAAAAGACAGTGACTGGCCCAAGGGCATGCAGTCCCAATTTTAATTCAATACTCTAACCACTACACCACACTTTCTCTCCACTAATAACTCGTGACGTGCTTGATTTTGCAAATCATACTTTAGACTTACATAAATAAAGCATACATGGAGCATTAAACAAATTACCTTAAAGTTCTTCTGATAGGATTTATACTGGAATGCACGTTTCTGTAGGTCATCAAGAATGGTTTGCATCTCCTCTAGAACTTGTCTAATTCTGTCTTGGTCAGCATCTATATCCAAAATCTGAGGATCCTATTAAAAACCAAAACTCAGTTGCTTTTATATTTAGCTGTCAAACTAGTAAAATTAAATTCAGTGGGGCATATGATCTAATGTGCAGTACAATGCATATGCAGTGAGTTCCCTCCCTGCTACATGGAGCAGGAGCACCATATCATTTTGCTCAACTTTTCTCTATTATTAACTGTAAAGTAGAGCTAGAGAAGTTTAATTGAGCTGAGTTAGTTACATAATAAGTGGAGGACTCTGCCAAGCCAACACCTCTGTTATTCACATGGGGGTTGAAGAGCCCTTTGCCTGTGTCTTTACTTTTCTATGAATTAAACTGTGAGCACAGCCCATATTGCTGACCCTCCAGCTTTTACTCAGTTCAAAATATGTCCTGTTAAAAACTATTTGCCAAGTAGGGCTGCAAAGATTTCCTATCACACTCTGCATGGAATCATAAAATAGATTTTCGAAATGAAATCAAAGCTGATCTCAGTGCTCACTCTAAAATCCATAGGACTTAGTGAAGTTCTTGCTGGTACCTTACATATGAAACCTCCTTACACTAAGTCCATTAGATCAACAATCCCAGTGATATCTACCTTGGTTGGCAATGGCTCTACACTGTCAGGTAGAGATATTTCACAGACTTGCTACCCAAGAGATCATTTTAACTGGAGATGCCAGAAGGAACTTGTAACTTTCTGCAGGCAAAGTGTGCACTCTATACTAAGCTATGGCCCCTCATGTGCCTTGCTTTCAATACTTGGCACTGTAGGAAGCTAGTTGTGGCAAACCACTAGTACAGTATACAAAAATAATAGAAATGCATAATGATAATTCTTTAAGATATAGACATGAAAAAAATATTATTTCTATACCTGAGCTTGGTGTTTAACATCTTTAACTTCTTCATTTAGTTCATGAACATCTATATCTAAAAGTTGACAGAATCTAACAATGCTGGCATCTCTTTCTCCCACAGATTTGTCAATTGCATTGCGAACTGCAATAATGGATGGTTTCAGACTTGAAAACAAAGCAAAATCTTCAGGAGGAGCTGGTACTGTATACAGTTCAATAAGCTGATACATCTGTGTTACTACTTTTGATTCATCTTCAAGAGTTTCAATCTGGGGGTGTGGGGAAATAAGTTATTCTTCCATTTGTTTCAAAAGCACACTTTCTATAATCTTTGATCAAAGCTAATATCACTGGTAAACTGCTGTAAAATGCCAAGTTAAATGTAGGAAGAAAAACAAGGCAGCTCCAAATTCTTTTAAATGGTATATAGATAGAGAAATTCTATGTGCTACCTATATAAAAGTCAGGTCCTAACGTCCTGTCACACTCAGGGTTAAACTAGACATTATGTTCATGCAGCTGATCTTCTCAATTTTTTTACCCTGAAGTAAGCACGTGGAGCCCAATCCAGATCCAGATCACTGGGCGTAGGTAGGGGAAGTTTAAACCTTCCCACCTAGCCCTTAAATTCTCCTACTGCCCCCCCACCTCTGGAGGGGGCTAAAAAACTTAATTGGTACCAACATCTGGCCTGAGTTTTGGAATTTTGGGTTTTCCCCCCATCCTCTGCTTTTTGGATCAGAACAATGATCCAAAAAGAATCACCACCTAGCATGAACGAAGAATCACCACCTAGCATGATGAAGAGTTCTGGAGAACTCAAAAGCATGCACACTATTTTGTGAGATTTTAGTTGGTCCTAATAAAGGTATTGCCTAACAGGGAATTGTGGGTTTATTTCACATGGACCAGCATGGCTATCTTTGCTTTCTGTTATATCTACTAATTAGATTGGAGGGTGGAGTCTAGCAACTATACTCCTCCTCTGTTGCCCCTCCCCCAGCACTGGAAAGTACAGGTGAGGAAGAACTATATCCCTTACTTCGGCCATCCCATGTTCTAGGACCTAGAATCTAGGAAGTAGGGATATGAAGGAAGACCAGGAATGCCATAACAGGCTACACAGCAAGTTTGTGGTGCAAAGACTTCATCCCCTATTTGCTTCTGCCATGGTGTGAGGGAGGGACTGGACTAATGCATGCCTACATCCATTCTACCTCTCTGCCAGAGGTCAGATGTGGCACAGAGGGGACCTGTGCCCTCCCTGCATGGTTCCCAGAGTGATTAACTGTCTCCTGTTAAAAACAGAATGCTGGACTAAATGGACCATTGTTCTGATCCAACTTGCATTCTTATTTCTTAAGGGAAATGGAATGGATCATAGGGTTCTCCATTTAAATTATCTATATTTAGGTAGCAAATGGGGTAAGGGGAGTCCAAAAGCAAGCAGAGTTCAGTTCTTTCCCAGAGCTGCAGCACTAAGTGCTTGCTAAGTTGGTAAATGCTAACTAGTAGGAGCAGTATAGTGAACATACCCTGTCTTGTATTTCATCAAGGAATGTCAAGCTAAACACATATTCTGTAGTTGTAGTTGGAAGAAACTCAAGTTTAAATTTAGCATCATTTGCCTCAGCTAGAATGGAGGCCACTTTTTTCTTCGCAATTACGGGAAGCATTTCATTAATAACCTAGAATGCAAAGGAATCAGTTAGATGGTATTAAATGCACTGGCAAAATTCAGGCGAGAAAGTTTTATTAAGAGATGATGTTGCTTAACTTACATGAATGAGTTCCTTATTCAAGATCATGCAGCTTGTAATATATGAACATGGGCCATGTGTTAATTGGATAGCATTTTTCATTTAACAAGAAAAATAACACCTTCACCACAGCTCACTACTAATTTTGCAAAATCTCTTCTAATTACTATTTTCTCTCCTCTACCATTTTTTCACCCTCAACTGACATCCTCAGCAACCCAAAGGTCAACTTCCCTTAATGTTCCATATATCCTGGAAGTTATGTATAACATAATACATATGTTATCTGGCCAGTTATGTGATTTCAAATAGCTTTTTCTTTTAATTTAAAAACTAATATACTACTGCATGCACGGAGAGTCCCCTGAGTTAGCAGAAACTAACACCCAAGTTCAGTATCAAAGGGAATGATGGATTTACCTCCAAACAGCGCTTCGGTGATGGAATTAGTTTGTCTTTCAGCTTTTTAGCATCTATGAGTAACAAGCCCAAGTTTCTCTTCTGCCTTATGGCCATAGCTTCTTTATGTTGTTTATGATACTTCTCCAGTTGGTCAGCAAAGAATCTAACATCTGTTTATTATACATAGAATGTGAAATACAGTTATACATTTACAGATGCTTTAGACATTTTCCAAGCTGTATTCTATTTTCAAATAAAATAAAAGCTATGGGTTTTTTTTCCTCTTAACAAAAAAGAACATTTCTTCTCATTGGTGGATGGAGGATTTATCTTTTCCAATTTGCTCTACAGGCAAGGTTTATGCAAATTAAACAAGCTTTGTCCCTTTCATGTGGAGGAAGCCTCTCCCAGCTCCAGGACATCGAGAAATTAAGACATCAAGAAAGTTTCATCAACTCAAAGGATAATCCAGTTATCATTTATTTATTTATTATATTTAAAACCCGCCTTTTTTCCCTGCAAGGAACCCAAGGCGGTACAGAAGTGATCTTTAATACAGTCCCAACTCCAAATCCCACCTTGCTGATGTTATGGCAACTAGGAAGGCTATTTTAAAGTAAAGTGGACAAAGGAGATCCTTTCCAAAGAGGTTTAAAAGATTCCTTAGGCAACACCCACATTATATGCAAATTCCAGGAAGGAAGTCTATGCTGTGCCAGAGGATTAAGTAGAGAAGCTTCCCATAAAAATGTGGACTTCAGGATGAGAGCCAAGGGGCCTATGGAACTTTCTTGCTGAGGATTGTAGAAAGTTATCACCTTTCTATGGAGAGTGTTTGGGCACAGCCCTTGCTCTAAGCCAGAGTGCAGATTCGATTCCAACTCTTTGGCTTTGCCTCAATGCTGAGTGAAGAACCATATTGCCAACTGAGGCATATTGTCTTTCCCAGTCCACACCTGTACCTAGTAATACACTCTCAAGCTATGGTATTTCATAGCAGTAGATGTTGGAGTGTTCAGGCTGAACAAATGATAAACTAGCCACTTTTGCAGAAAATACTTCGCAATGATATTCAACCATTCTTATTTCATGTGGAGCACCATACAAAATTCCTAGAGCTCTTTCACCAGCTGCAGCAATGGCAGCTTGAGAAAGATCTTGGTGAAAAAACAGCAATACATGGTTTTTGAAATTCACAACTGACCATCAGTGTGCATACATGAGTAAAGCTCCTGTCAAACAAGGATGCTGGGTATGAACATAATTATTTGTATCTGAAAAAAATCTTCCTCAAAAATGTTGCTGGATTTGGCAATGACAAAAAATCTCTGGAACAGAAGTGCTGGGTCCAATTGTTTGATCACCCCACTAGGTGTTTGCTTTGTAGACTGTTGTACAATTTTGTACTCCTGTTTAAAAGAAATATCTTTAGCAGCCTTTTCAATGTTTTTTAAAAATTATCTTTTGGCCAATTTCCTTAGATATGGCAGCAATGACACCCGCTGATGATCACCTTCTTATGGCTATACTTTGTAGCTGATGTTCACCTTCCAAAGGTGATGATTCTGTTAAATAATCAAGTACTATCTGAACATCCTTACAATCTCTTTCCTGCCTAGAGCCTCTGCTTTCCTTATATTGGTCACTTGTTGCATATGATACTTCAGTCAGCTTTTCCATCAGTAAACTGAACTCCAAACTAGCTTAATGAGATAATATCCAAACAGAGAATTGAACTTCCAACATTCCTCTGCCTTTTCTTGGTCCATCAGTAGTCTTCAGACTTCACATAAGTTCCTGCTCAATGACCAAGCCTGACAACAGACCTGCTCAAAATCTGTCAGACCTAATAATATGCATTCCATTTTCAAGTTTTGCGAAAGCTGATGGATTGGTGTTTTCTATTTTTATTTTTATGTTCTGGAGATAAAGGTATACTGACTTGCTGTAATTGTTGTGGCCAACTACAGTAAAAAGGAAGCTTCATTCTCACATAAGATCTGAAGATGTAATTTCCACTTACGAGTCCTCCTTTCAGTCCTACATCTCCATATACTGAAGCCACAAAGCTGTTATATGTGCATCAGCAAAATGATGCTTTCTTATTTGAAGTAGTCGCACAATTTTCTTGGCATTAGGAGATAAGCAAGCATCACAAACTTCCACCCTGCCCAACATTACTCTGTCAGTCTTCAAGCCTGTAACATCTTCTGGTGACAAGTACTGCTCAGAGGCTGCATCTTCTGGTGCCCACTGGCCACTAGCTGAGATGTCTTTGAATTTGAACATATTATGCATTACTAAAGCAATGAAGGGCTGAGTCATGTCATGATGAATGTAAAGTCATATTGATGAGCTTGTGAGCTAATGTCTCCAGTTCCAGCCCCTCTCACACACACTCCCATTGCCCCCAATCACTCCTTCTGAGCCCCTCCTCTCCTTCTCTCGCTCTGGAATACACACACACACACACACACACATATACACTAGCACTTGTTTGGCTGCTCCTCTGTGCCACCTACTGTCTTTCAGCTAACTATGAACATTTTCATGGGAGTAAGACTGACTGAGCACACTGGGACTTACTTCTGAGGAGACAGAATTGTGGTTGCCAACTTAAACCCGACGGTTAGATTTTATAAATTTGACTGGCTGTTATCCTGATGGGTAGAATATGAGCACTGTAATGCCAATCTTTAAAGGATGGAGACCATGACAATCCTTCCAATTAAAAAACAATGGGTCTTATAAATGTGTTCACCAAATTATATGCTACATATATTCTGATTAAGCTAGAAGATTGGGCAACATCTAATAGCGGAAGAGCCAGCTGACCCTAAGGCCACATTTTCAACTCTGGATCACTGCTTTGCATTGGCCCACCAAGATTCAAAGTACAGAAAACATCAAGAGACTAAACTGTATGTAGCATTTCTTGATTTCTGCATAGTCTTTGACTCCAACAATAGAAATAAGACTCTGGAGAAAACTAACTAACGCCAACATTGACAGGTAGCTCTTGGCTCTGATAAAGCTTCTTAAATACAAATACGGACATGCAAGTTCAGTCTTCTTCCACTGGTCTTTTGTTAAACAGCATCCAAGTAACTAGAAGCATTTAGCAGGGCTGTACGCGCTTGCTCCATTTTTGTTCAACTTCTTTACAAATGATGTTGTATCTAAATTAAGAAGTGGCACCTTCTTTCCAGTCAAGATAGGTAAAAGGATACTGACACTCCTTTATGCTGATTTTAAGATTTTTATCTCATGCCCCCAGATTGAGTTAGCAGCCTTGGGTAGGTCCAGCGATAAAAAAAAAATCATTAAAATTCAGTGATAAAACATTCAGCTTGTGTATTTGTGTATTTTATAGAGCTGGTGTATGAATATTTTTGGTTGATATGACCGTGGTGGTTGAAACAACAAATTAATCATCACCCAGGGTGGCCGGCCAGATGGGCGATTAAAAAATGTAATAAATAAATAAATAAATAAATAAATAAATCACCTACCCAGAAATGGAATGCCTGAATAGGGCTAGTATCTCTACTAAAATCCCTGGATTGATTCTAGGATAAGTACCGTAAGCACTGGATTGTGGCCTAAAAATTGCTGCTTCTTTCTGTCTAAACATTTTGAAGATATCATGGAAGGATAGGAGAAATGAAATCAGCAAATAAAAAAAAAACAACAGCAATGTAACACATAAATTCAGCAGTCATTTGAGGATTCTTTAAACTAGTATAATGTAGCACACAATTGTAAAATCAAGATCTAATATAACACTGAGTTGAAGTCTTCTAATGTTAATGCAAGATTTTTCTTGGCTTCAAAAGGAATGGGATACATAATACTTACCATTTAATAATCCTTAGCATTTCTATAGCCCTTTAGAGTGCCCAAAGCATTCTTCATACAATATTATTTACAAGAACTGTGTAAAGTAGGCCTGTAACATTATTCACATATTGCAGAAGGGAGGGGATGTAAGGCAGAGAGAATAGCAGTTTGTTTAAGGCCTCCTAGTGAGTTCATAACTGAGGTGAGTTTCAAACCAAGGACTTAATAGCTGAAAGCTAGTGATTACATCACACTAACTCTATGTACCATGTAAGAAATGAAAGAAATGTAGAATGAGTATTAAAACAAAACTTTCTATTTAAAACCATTTCTAAAGAATTTCTCTTGCATAAACATTGCAAATGTTTACCGGCATGATACAACATGTTCAGTAGTTCACTGTAAGCTCTATAGACTAGTAACAAAAAACAAAGTATGAAACAAAATTTACCAGGTTCCTCTTTCTTCAGAGCTTCCAAATCAAGGCTTTCATTATCTCTGAAAAATGATCGAAACTTTTCAAAAGTAGCTGCATACAAGTTGGCCGCTTCAAATGCTGAATTGATTGTTTCCTAAAAATCAATAATAATCTTAAGGTAAACAATGTCCATAGCATTGCTCTATTTTATTTCTTTTAGCTGCACTTATCTCTTGCTGCTGTTCCTTGTTCCTTGTTATTCCTATGCTGCTTTACAACTTTGTAGTATGTGTGTACAAAGATTGGCATAGGTACACTGATGGTCAAGAGACATGATAAAGGACAAAGGTCAGGCTGGGGTGTCTACCCATAAGTAAACTATCATGGATAGCGGTACCACCTTGCCACAAACAGTGAGAAGGAATACTACTCACAAGTAGATTTACTTGCAGGTACATCCATCAATTTGTTATTTAGGCAGGAAGCTTATATAGGACAATGCTGAACATATACAGAAATATATTGCAAGAAAGACTGCAGAAAATTTAGTGCCTCTCTAATGAGCCACGTTTTTATCTGGTACAGTGCCTAGAAAGTGGAACCCTGCAGTGAGGTAAATATAGGCTGACGTTATCCAAATCCAACATTTTTCTTCAAGACTTAAGTTCTTTCTCACCACTTAGCTATTTAAAAAATAAATGGGCTACCTAGCCAATCTGGTGAGGGCTGTGTTCCTCTTTGTTGTTCCCCACTAACAGAATTGGAGTGGGTGATGCCACCCATACCCATTTGTATATTAGAAGCCTGCTGCCTGAGGGCCAAACCAGACATGATGTTAACAGGGCGATCCTATGGCCCGTAGACAGCATCTGGGGGGCCATAGGATTCTTCAGATTCCCAGATCTGAGATCAGAAACAGAGCTCCAACCTCAGAGCTGGGCATCCACACTCAGATCCCCCCCCCCACTTGCAGCTGGTGTAGAAAGAACCATCCAGCTGCTTCTCCGAGGTCGGAAAAGTGATCTTGGAGAAGGGGTAAAGGGGGCATTCCGGGGGGCAGGGAGGGAAGGGTACCAGGGCCGCCAGAATACGAGGTATCCTGGTGGCGATCCAGCCTTCTTCCCTCCCCATCTGAAGTGCTGCAGCTAGACACCCAAAATTGGCCATCTACCTGACTTGCAGAGTGGCAGGAGCAAGGAGGTGGAGCTCGCATCCACCACTTTCCCCGTTCTGCATAGGATGCTCGTAAGCCTCTGAGTTCAGAGGCTTATGAGCATCAAGGGCACAACCCACTGGACTGCGCCCTAAATGTGTCTTTTATGTGCACATTTTAAAAAATGCAAATGGCAACTATTGGCGGAAGGCTGATAATTATGATCAGAGCAAGCGGAGAGAGGGAATTAGCCCTTTCCCTGCTGTGGTTCTGATGAAAACTGCTTACTTGCATTGGGAGGAAAGCTCCCATTGGCATCAATGAGTTGTAATCCCAATTATCAACCCTGCAACAGCTGCAACTTGAATATTTTAAAATGTGCACATTAAAATGCAGAGGTGCATCAAACCTCACATCTAGTTTGGCGCTAAGGAAATCTGTTAGCCAGTTTGTTTTTCCACACTGAATTTAAGTAGGCCAGTCAATCCTATCTCTTCTACTAATCTTAGTAGTAGTCAGATGGACTGCCACTTCCAGTATACATTTTTATAAAATATTAAGATAAGTTTTCTCCAAGATATTATACTCACGTGCTTAAAGAAACAAACCAAAACTGAATTACCAAAATTATTGTCATTAGTTCATTTCTAATGGTAGACACAGAAAAAAGAACAAGGAAAGGATGGGACTGGAACTGGTACTTCTATAATACCTTTAAGATTTGAAATATGAAGGAAGTGTTTAAATTTAAAGAGGCTTCCAAGCAAATCGGTGTTCTGTACCTTTATTTGAAAGATAATATTTTGGAGGTGTTTATCATCTTTAAACATTATTGATAAGCTTGGTCCTTCGCCACATGTTTTTTCTTCGATTTTGTTGTTAATAACAGGACGAGTAAAAGCATCAAAGTATCGATCAGGAACAAGGTTTGCAACAGATAACACAGTTGCCTGAAACTGAGTCACAATCTCTGCCGTACCATCCTGTTGGACAAACATAAAAAAAAATATCTATGAAAATGCTGGTTGTATTTGAAGGAACTGAAGGAAGAACAACAATACTTAACATTTGTATAGCACTTTCAGATTGTTTAAATCTAAGCTCTTCACATATATAATATTGTTGCAACAATCCTGTAAGATAGGTGAATATTATTATCCCCACATTGCAGATAGGAGAGTTCCTCAGGCTGAGAGAAGGTAGCTTGCCTAAAGTTACCTAAGAGGTAATGACAGAGATGGGGACCTGCTTGTTTGTAGTTTAGTCCCGGTGGGCGCGATCCAATGCCCTCCGCCCTCGATGCACAAAAGTCTCCGAACACGGAGGCTTACGTGCATCCAATGCATGGTGCAAGGTGTGGCGATGGCGATCTCTGCTGCAGCCATGCTTCGCACCCTGCAAATTTGCCTCAGCTATGGAATCTTCCCGAAGCGGCCTCCGCGCAGGCGCAGAGCCCATGTGTGTGATGCACAGAGACCACGAAGAAGAAGCTTAGATTTGGCTAGTGTTAGCCAGTTAGCATTTGGTAATCCAGGATGCTTTAAGGCAGACTGGATTTCCCTGGTTTTGCCTCCTTTTCTCTCCCTCAGAACAATAATCAGAGACACAGTCTTGTAAAAGTTAAAAGTAACATTTACTCACTCAGATTATGCAGTTTCATTCAGGAAGGCTTAAAAGAGTTTCTTACAGTTGGTTACAAGTTCATTTGGAAATACTTGGGGTCTGAACTTGTGGAGTTCAGACCAGCAACTCTGGCTACATGCTGCTACAAGGACCACATGGAGACAACAACCTCGTGGTGCCATGCTCACTAGAATCTGAACAGAAAGAGGAAGAAGCTGGGAGCTACGCCCACTTCCTGTTCAGGCTGTTAATAATTCAATGAGTACCTTCTAGGAAAACCACCCTAGAAGGTATCAGTGATCTTAACCATTTCACCCAATTACCTGGTGAAACATTAGCCATAGGTTTTGACTGCAATTTTAATTATCCAACACATCTAGACGGCCATTTTCAGTCATCTAGATGATGCTCATTGGAGGCAGAAGGAAGGAGGCTGGGGCACAATTTCAATACAGCATAAGCTGTCAACCCCAGCCCCTCCCCCAGCACACCCGTTTTCCTCCTCTCCGAAGCCGATTTCTGACCTCGAAGAAGCAGCTGATGCAGTTCTTTTCATGCTGGTTGCAAGGGGGTGGGGGTTTGGCTTTCAGAGTCCCAGCTCTGAGGTCGCAGGACCTCAGAGTTGGGGCTCCAAATAATCCTATGCCCCCCCCCCAGACAATGTCAGGAGGCCATAGGATTTAGCCCTTAGCCACTACAATGCATCGCTTATTTAAATTAGGATAATAAAATTTACAAAACTTAACATAGTTTCACATATGCAACAAAACTTTATATGGGACTATTCCAAAACATGAAATTTTATTTACTGTTATAGCTCTGTGTGACTGAATTGCACCGACCCTTTGAGCTTGAGTGGATTAATATAAACGCAACTGACTCTTTTATTTAAATTATCAAAATAGATTAAATAAACTTTCCCATTTTGAAATTCATATATTTCCTGAACATGCATATTTACTAGCTGCTTTAGCAATTAAAGCATATTGGCTTGCAACCAAATAGAAAATGTACCGTATTTTTCCCTCCATAAGACGCACTCCCCCCCCCAAAAAAATAGGGGGAAATGTCTGTGCGTCTTATGGAGCGAGGCCAAGCTGCGGGCCCGCCAAACAGCTGGGTGAAGGATCCGCTGTTTGGCGCTGTGACGCAGCGGCAGCAAGAGATTTGCTGCTGCTGAGCCACAGCGCCAAACAGCTGATCCTTCGCTCAGCTGTTTGGCGGGCCCGTGGCTTGGCTGCGCGCGGGCGGGAAGGATGCACCTGCAAACACCTCCTTCACCTTCCCTCCCTCCAGGAAGGATGCACCTGCAAACACCTCCTTCACCTTCCCTCCCTCCGGTGCGTGCCTCAGGTTCCTCAGCTCAACGTCCCCTGAAAGCAGTTATTTCCAGCAACCGGGGAGGGAGGGAAAGGTATTTTAAGCTAGCTGGGGCTCCAATGTTTTAATTATTTACCATGCTGTTTCTGTGTTTTGGTTTTAAATGGTTTTCAGATGCAATCCTACACGTGTTTGGAGGGGGGGAAGTCCTACAACTCCCAGCATTCCCCAGCCAGCCATGCGCAATCCTACGTACGTTGAGGCAGAAAAAAGCCCCGGGGCTTTTTTCTGCCTCAACGTGTTTAGGATTGTGCCCTGAGCTGTTGATGTTTGCTTTCAGCTTTCAGCTACTCCAACCCAGCTGCCTGAAGCAGCAGCACCACCACCACCAACAGTGGAGAAAGCGCAGGGTCGGGAAAGCCCTCCCCGCTCGGTTCTGTGACAGTGGCAGGGTTTTGTCGTCATTTCACCATTTGGTTCAGAATATTTTTTTTCTTGTTTTCTTCCTCTAAAACCTAAGTGTGTCTTATGGAGCGAAAAATATGGTATATAACAGAGAAGCATAATTTAAGGCCTTTTGAATGGCAGAATTATGTATATTAAGAGACTAGAGACAGATTTCTATTTGGCTATCTTGACATCTCTGCAAGGTAAAATGGATTATTTGAAAATTAAGGCTGAAAACGTATACACACATATTTGGAAGCTAAATCTTATTGAACTTCTGAGAAAACAAGTATAGGATTAGGGTCTGAAATGTTCTGGAATGTACAGAACAGAACATTCCAGAAGAAAGGGTTGGTAGTTACTGAACAAAATAGTGTTTCTCCATAACATGGAAAGTAAATATGCATGGTATGTGGTTGATAGAATAATAAGTATTCATAATTTGAGAACTCTACACATTGCAGAGCTCACATAGCCAGAGGGAATTAGATGGGAATTCAAGATCATCCATATGAACTTAGTCAGTGATTCTGATGACATCTCCTAGATTTTAGTGCCTCTGATAATTTGACAATCTGTGGCTCCAGTAAGAAATGCAGAATAAAATATATATTGGTCCAGTTTGGTCGTAATGCTAAACCATAGTTTAGCATTACAAGAACAAACTACAGCTCACATGCTATCCTTCCCCTCTCCTCCAGCACAGTCATGAGGTCAAAAACTTATTTATTAATAATACTTAATCTCTAAGTGGGTTTACATACAAAAACTTCCACTTCCATTTTAGATTAACCACAGTTTAGCATATCATTCAAACCACAAACTTTGCTTAAGCCTAACTATGGTTAGCGGAAACAAAGCTGCTCTATAAACCACACTTGAAGTTGGCTTGTTTCCACTAACCATAGTTAAGAATAACCAGTTTGTTGGGTTTCGACAACACAACAAACTGCAGTTAATATAAAATGGAAGCAAAAGTTTCCCAACTCTTCCTCACAACTGCACCACAGGAGGAGGGGGTGGGGAGAACACACACAGTCTCGTTCTTATAAGCCAAACCAGTCAACTATGTAACTTACAATGCTTAACCTCAGATGGGCTAGTTCAGATGTATCAGCCAAACCATGTTTTGGCTGTCAGTCCAAGTCTCAAGTTCACACACACTTCCTTCTCTCCTGTCCCCTGCACACTACAATTCCCTAACTTACTTTATGGTTTGCCATTATATCTGAATTGGTGAACAATGGTTTGTGTTTGTCCTTCAAATCTGAATTGGGAACCCATTTCAAAACATGCCTTCTAATTCTGATTTGGAGGGCAGATTGTAGTTTGCCAATTCAGACAGTCAGGGAGGAAATTTGAGTATATATGGGAAAGAGGGAGGGGAGAAGGATAGTAGTCAGAGACTTGGATCCAATTACCAAACCCTGGTTTGACTATTACATCTGAATGATTTCAATGTGATTGACAGAGGGACATAATTCAGTTTGAAGAGATAATAAGTGTAGGTTTTCACATGTGTGTATTAAATTCAGGTTTCTTTTAAAGTGGGTTAGTTATTTAAAGAAACATTTACCATATTTTTAAGCAATAAAATTTAACAAAAGCAAATTATGTTAAATTTAATTAAAGCAGATGATGATGATGATGATGTAAAATCATCTATTTTTATACACCCTCTCCTGAACATGTTATTTGGAATTAATGTCTACATAATTCATGGGACAAGTGAATAAGGATTGGCACCCTAGAAAGTTGCTCTGCTGACTATAACTGTATTTTAAGTTTTGGGTTTAAATGTACTGAAGGAAATTGACCCCTCCCTACAAAAATCTAAATAACCCTGGTCTTACAGATAAGCTGCCAAAAAATAAAAATGCAATCTTTCTACTCAGAAGTAAGGCCCACTGTGTTCAATGGGATTTACTCCTCAGTAAATGTGTATAGTATTGCAGCCAAGTGGAGCAATCCAGGTGGGTGAGGGTGAGCTCCGACATTGGAGGAACTGAAGATTCCAAATCCCTGCCAGGATTTCACTGTAAGGCAGAAGGGAGAGAGGAGCAGCATTTTTACTGTGGAGTGGTGGTTTCATGGTGGTTCCTTTACAAGGCCATTTTTAGGTTGTTGTTTTTAATGAATTTACAGAGAGAGAGAGAGGTTTTAATGGGACGGAATTAATTTACACCAGCTGCATGGATGGCATAGATCTGCTGCCAGTTTGGGGTGTGACTGGGAACTGGGAAGGCTGTGGATACACTGCCATTCTCAGCATGCCCCCTACACACCTCCTTTCTCCCCCACCCACTCTGACATCAGACTTCAGACATCACTGGCTGCAGATGCTTTTGCTAGGGCGGGGATTCCAAAGTCAGTTCTCCCCTTCCAATGGCAGATCTCTCTCCTCCCTCAGAGGGGGAGATCTGTTATATCTTATGGCCCCCTGCAATGCCTTCCCAGGGACCACAGGATTGCAGCCTAAGTGTCGCTGGTGCATTTCTGATGACAACCACAGCAAAGAGTACAAGGAATGGTGGTACCTTAACATTATTTTCAAGATTGAGATATACAAATAAGGAAGATAGTCCTTTTTAAAAATAGTAGAATTCAAAACATAATAATAAGACATTTTCTATCTTAGTTTCTTTTTAAAATAGAAGACATATTTCAATGTTGCTCTTTGTAATTATTAATTACTAACAGTAATGGGTGATAAACTTTAAAACAGTTCTAATTACCCCCTTCCCCCACTAAGTCTACAAAAAAAATCTATGTGTACAAGAATTTTAAAAACTGATTTATAACCCGATCCTATGATTAAGCACTAAACTAACAGTCCTGGGACAATTACCAGCACTCAAGAAGCCCTGTGACAAATCATGCAAGCAGGCTGGCCATGTTTTTTACCCTTATATTGAAGCTTGGTATAAAAGTGGTCAACCAGAAGGGAACTTCATGCTGAAAATTGATGGCAGAAGGAAGACAGGTAGTGCTAAGGACAGAGGTCACTTTTGCTCTCTGTACTATCAGCATTCCTGAGACAGATGTCTAGGTAATGGCTCAAGGATTAAGTATCTTCAGGAATGAGAATGACTGATCACACACATACCTCCTCTATATGGGCACATTCACCAAACTTCAACAACTCAAAAGAACTTCCCATTCCCTCTCCTAGGAAATCTTAACAAGTGTCTTCATGTGAAGAATCTAATTCTATGAAGAGTGGCTCTCACGGGCTGCAAAGTCTCCACTATTGAAAAAACATTATGCAGGATACCACATGCTGCTAGCTATCTCTATGTAATTAGTTTAATGTCAATATCCCCAGTGCTATATCATCTGTGCCAGAATGGGTGTCACCTGTACCTGAAATAAATCTCTGAAGTTAATGTGTAGTATTGAAACCACAAAAGAAAAGCATAGATCCCAGAATTCAAGCTTGGACACTGGAGCAGTTTTGCATAATCACAATAAAGAAAACTACCTATTGTGAAGAAAAGCATCAGAGTTTCCTGCACCACACACACACACACACACACACACACACACCTCCACAGGTGTAAACAAGGTAATCCCAGCTAGAGGTTGGGAATCCCATGCAAATGTACATAGCTTTCTCTGATGGCACCTCAGAGTCTCCCATGTCCCTTTGATGCCTCTGTGCCAAAGGTATTCGTCCTCTAGTCATGAGCCACCCCTCCTCCACCTAGCCCAGATGAAGTTCATCCTGATTGGCCAAGGACAGCCAAGCTACGGAAAGGTGTGTGTGGGGGGAATCTATACTGCCAGCTGTGGCTTCTGGTTTGGGTTGTTGTGTGTCTGGACGTGAAGCAGCGTGGAGTAGGGCTTTAGCTAAGGCAGGCCCTAAGAAGACCAACCCCCCAGGCAAAGAGTAAGTGCCTGGGTGTTTATATAGTAAAGTAAAGGAACTAGTTTGTTATTTTGTAGCTCTACTTGTATGTATACCAAAGTGCCTCCCCACCTTTCTCCCTTCCCTCATTCCCCACCTTTTATTGTAAGCTGGTTACCTTAAATAAACTTTCCTGGTTTTACCCCACACGGTGTGTGTGGTTCTTCTGTGGTTCAGTGCTAAATCCAGTACATAGACCCAGGGCAAGGCCCTGAGAGAATCAGGTCAAGACGGCAGGGCTGGCAGTTTTGCACCTTTGATCTCTGGTCTTGAAGAAAGGACCGGTTGGCAGTCCTTCACACCTATATTAGATCATGTTCAGTAGCAATTAACTAAGTGCCATTGTTATTTTGCATCACTGGATAAATGGTAAGTCTACACGGAGGTTCCCGCTCTAAAGAGAGATCCCCTGGATTGTAGGCCTAAAATCTTTGCCTCTGAACGCTAGCCAGCTAACTTTCACTCCTGCTCCATATAAACTTCCTGATTTCTCTCTGCAGCCTCTGTCATCTTACATCAATCTCCTTTACATGCTACTTTCTCTAATGCTCTCTCTCCCTTACCTGTTGCCTTCTTCTACACTGTTAGCTCCATCCTTGCTTACCTGCACTCACACATTGATCAGCCAATTAACTGATAATAGACAATCCTTGTCCATGATGTTTTGTCCTGGGCTGCCTATGCCTCCCAAGTACATCAGCACTCAATTGAATCAGCAGTCATTCAGGTCAACGGACAACTCCATCAATCAAGACCACATTCCAGAGCTCCCAATGCAGGCCAGCCCTATATCCACTAAAGGGCTTTATCCTGCCAGTAATTACCACCCTCCCTTTTTTCCAGTTGGGAAAACCAATATACAGCCCATGATAACAAATTATTTTTCACACAGCAACCTTAAGTTAAAAGTAAAATTATTCTTAAACCTGGAATTCATCCAAAGATGGTTCAAATAATAGTGCATGGATCTCTAAAATTAGCTCTGCAAGAAACATGGGAAGAGAAGACTCATCTTCTTCTGGTCCTGTAACTACTGTAGCTCCCTAAAATAAAAAGAAACAAAAAACAGAAAATGAATATAAATGCTTAAGTTAGAATTCTTAGGTTCTCTGCCCCAGCACATTTCTGAAAAGAAATAATAGTTCAAAAGCCTGTACAGATTTGCCCTCTTCAGAAACAATGTAAGTTTCCAGCTACAGCATCAGATTCAAGAATACATGCAACATGTCACTGTTTGTTATAGGACATCCCAAATGTACCTCTGATTTACATCATATGGTTGAAACAGTTGCTATTTTGTATTTTTAAAGTGTCCTGACAAATAAAATCAGACAATTTAATGCGGCTTGTCCTAATCAGACATGCTCAAAATGCTCCAACCACAAATACTTTCAGTTTAATTCATAAGATTCAGGTCTGAAACCAATACTAATTTGTGTGGAAATATGCTCTAATATACGAAATAGAAGGTCTTACAATGTAAAGCACCCAGAAAGTCCCATAGCAAAGCACCCAGTTGTAGGTGCTATATTATTATGAATAATAATAAACAATCTATTGTGTAGTGGGCTGCTTTGTTGTTTTTTGTACAAAATAAATGTGTATCAATGGCATATTCGTCTGAAAGTGCTGAGTTCTATGGATGAACTCTGAAGAATCAAGCAATTTAATTTCCAAATTCTCCTTCAGACTACAGAATACAATCAACAATTGACTACCTATAACATTTTTAGAGAATGTTTTAGAACTCTGCTGACAAAATGGCTTACACAGAACATGAAAAATTCAGTTTCTTGTTATATCCATGAGTTCCGACTTTCTGTTGTCTGTCTCCCAACAACCCAGATTTCTGGGTTTGGCCATCACAGAGTGTCTCTGTGTTATCTCAGCCAGTGCAGCCAGCCAACTGGCTGGCCGGGAACCAGCATGCATGCTTGCTCCCGCTTATCTTCTCAACAACCCATGGGTTGTTACAATGTGTGAGCCAGGCCATTTTATGTAAAGTGGTAGGGGGAATCAGTCTGAACAAAACCGAAAAGACTGGTGCAAATCAGCAGGAAACAGAATTTTTTGTCTTATAGTCAGTTTTCTTAGGTGCCAGACAATGTGACAGACCAAACCGTTTAAAAAAAAAAATCAGCTGGGTGATTGGCCCTAATTGAACATTACCTTCTTTTCCGCAACTTCAACTACTTCTTCTGCATTCCACTTCTGGATGATCTCTGAAGGAGGTGTCTTTTTCAGCTTATCAGTGAGGTAATTCAAAAGAGCAGTGACAGATTTTACTGCCAAGACATGCATAGTATTCACTATAAGATAGTCAGCAAGACGAATAAAGCTGGAAAGCAAAAATGATGCAATACAGAATATTGTCTTTGTATCTCACAGCCTCTCATACTTCCTGAATGTCCCACAGATTTAAGTGAAAGTTTCACACAAATAAATGCAAAGTGAGAACTGTGGAAGGTCTTTAGGCAGATATGGGCAACCTGCAGCCCTTGGCTGCTCTCTGTGCAGCCTGCAGAGCCACGGGGTGCCCTGCCTACTTTCCCCCACCCACCAGCTGGTCAGCCATCTAAGAGAAACATCTTTCTGAATCAGGATCACTGGGAATTGGAGATTTAAGCCTCTCCACCTCCCTAGTGATCCTCATATAGACTGCTGTTTCCCTGCTATTAGCAGAGAGGAAACAACAATCTGCATCAGGATTGCTGGAAAGAAGGTCAAGGTAAATGCCTCTCCCTTCAGCCAGTGATCCCAATGCAGAGGTCACTGTTTCCTTGTTACTAATAACAGCAGGGAAATAGTGATCTGTCTGAGTATCACTGGGGGGGAGGGAGAAAGAGGGAGGAGGCTTACCTCATCCCCACTCCTCTCAGTGATACTGATCTGTACTCCCATTAACCCCATCCTCCTGCCAGCAATCTTGATGCAGGTGGACGGGACCAAGGACAAAAGAGGCGGGGCCAAAAAAAACCCAAATGCCAGCATAGTTTAGCTTAAAGCTCTTACTGACAGTAACTAAGCCATTGGAGAGGCATTTCAACCTTGTAGAATGAGGAAAATTGTATAAAAGCCAACAATAGGATCATAGAGTTGGAAGGGGCCTTCAAGGCCAACGAGTCCAACCCTCTGCTCAATGCAGGAAACTAGAGGAGGGGTCTCCCATCCAGGTAATAACCAGGCCTGACCCTGCTTAGCTTTCCACGCTCAGACAAGCTGAGCCAAACAACTGGTGATCAGGGAAAGGGGGAGAGAGCCAGGAGAAGAGTGTGTGGTCATCTGGAGAACCCTGAAGGGCCAGACTGGGACCCTTGGAGGGACAGATTTGGCCCCCAAGCCTGAGGTACTGCACCCCTGCATTAGTCCATCATCAAAAATGGCCTCTGTGTGTCTAGCTCTGCTTCCCCCTGTAATATCTAGTACAGAGCTCTCCAACCTTGGGTCCCCAGATGTTGCTAGACTATAGCTCCCAGAATCCCTTGCCATTAGCCATGCTGGCTGGGCATGCTGGGAGCTGTAGGCCAGCAACATCTGGGGACCCAAGGTTGGAGAGCACTGAATAGCCCATTCATGATATCACTATGCTCCATGTTTTCCCTTGGGGAGAAGCTGTAGCTCAGTGTGGTAGTGTGCCTGCTTTGCATGCAAAAGGTCCCAAGTTCAATCCCTGGCATCTCCAGTTAAAAGGACCAGGCAGCAGGTGATTGAAAATATCTCTTTCTGCCTGAGATCCTGGAGAGCTGCTGCCAATCAGAGTGGATAATACTGGGCTAAATGGATCAGTAGTATGACTCAGTATAAGGCAACTTCCTATGACATCACTGTCTGCCCTGGCAGGGGCCAGGAAACAGAAAGTGTCATGACATAGTTAAGTACTACTAAGTTTAACAGAGGGAGAGAATGTAGTGTAGCAGATGCATATTTAGCATCACTTATAGTTTGGACTTCAGCATGCATTATTACACAATCTTTCTAGATGCTTTCACACATGTTTTCTATGGTTACCAATAATTCTTACATTTGGGGAAGTTTAAGGAGCAGTTTAGAGCTTTGGTGGGTACCTTGCAGGAAAAAAGGGGGGGGCATAAATATAATAAATAAATAAATAAATTGCTGCTGAAAGGAACATTTACAAAATAACATTTGGGGATGCGAAGATGCCTATGATTATGGTCATCATTTGCAAGAAACACTTCTACCCAAAAAATATTTCTTATATTTATTTTTTCTAAATTGAAAGAAAAGAAGTATTAGATGAGCCTAATACCAACCATGTCAGTCTGGAACACTGAGCCCTTTTGTTGGCCTGTTCTGTGTATGTCATTTTTTCAATTTGATCACCATAAATATCCTTGTCAACACGAGGAAGTATGGCACTTGCAGTAGTTAGTTTTGTTGTTACCAATGTTATCTGTTCTGGTGAAAATATAGGTGCATATTGCTGAAATTATTCCAAGTACTAAGCTGAACCAATACATCTAAAGTTAAAAGAATCATTCAATTTACACTCAATTTTGTATGAGCAAAAGCTTTTTTTGTTGTTGTTGCCAGAAATCAAAACATCATGCTTAAGGCCAAGAAGCAATTTTCCTAAAAGTCTATGCAGGAATAAGAGAGAAAGATAACATATCACTTTTAAACATTAAATATTGTAACATACTGTTACATGGGGTGAATTTGTCAATGGCCCAATATACCATAATTTAGCATTGTGTTAAGAAGCCTGGGCTCACATGCTCCCTCCTCCCCTCCCCTAGGAGGGCTGTGAGGAGATCAGAAGTATCTGCTTCCTGTTTTAAACCCCATTATGTCTGAACTGGGGGAATTCTAGTTAGTTTAAACAATGGTTTGTTAACAAGCCAGAACCATAAACCACTGTTGGAACTTGACTTGTTTTAATTAACCACAGTTTCCCAAGTTCAGATGTCACAGGGAACTGTGATTGCTTTAAAATTAAAAGGGAAATCTTTTGATCTCCTTCTCATATGTCTGAGAGGATGGCAAATTGTGAGCTTGGGGCTCATGCAGATGTAATGGGAAATCATTGCATGATTTAAGGGTTCCACCCTTAAAGGCAGCCTAAAAATAATTTAAAATAATAAACTTTTCCTTTTCCCATTACATCTGACCTGGTCCAATTCCTTGTCATTAGAATAAAGACATACATGTTCTTTAATTATTTTCTAAATGTTCATTTTGTACCTGTACTCTCTGCTGCATAAAAGTAATCATCAGGAGTGAAACCAGACTCAAGCAGTGCAGTTCGACATGCACCTCGAACCACTTCTTTGGCTAATTCCCTGAACTCTGACAGATGAGATGCCACCTGAGAATTACAGTGCATTTAGAGAATAACTGATATTAAATCTCAACCCAAAAAAGGTGTATATAAGATAATAAAAGACTGAACCAATGAAACTCACTTCTTTTAGCTGGTCAAACTGAGTACCTTTAAATTCCATCAGTGTGTATATGTAACTTTTTTCAACTTGACAAAGTGCCATGTCACTGATTCGATAACACATTTCTTGGATGTTAAGTATTGCTGGCCTCAAACACTGCAAAATAGTAAGAACAAGTTACCAAGACAGAAAGAAACATTACCATGAAGGTTTCATCTGGTTGGCTGGTGTGAGATGAGCATACTGATTAGTTTCCATATTCCCATCAGGCTTGAAAGGCAGGGAATCACATGGTTAGGCTTTTTTATACCTTCCCCTTCCTGCTGCAACTCCCTCCACCCATTCTGAGGCCAAGCTTGTAAAAGAGAGGAAGGGGAGATAGCAGTAAGAATACATAGGAAAAAAACCTTTGGTTGTTCTGAGCATCTGACAAGGTATGCTATGTGGTCGAGAGCAAGGAATTTGGGAGTATGAATGTTGGCTCCCAGTGAGATTATACATGTGGGTGTTGGTGAGAAGGAAGACAGATCCAATAGTCACCGAGATACAAGACTGGTGGGACGGTCCTGTATGGTCATACCAACCAGAAGAAACATTCATGGTAAGTTCCAATGTTTCTTTCTCTACTGGTGAGAATATATATATAGTGGTGGAATAGCCTTGGTAGGTCAAGCAGCTGTTTGGTTATGAAGTGAGTACCTGGTGTAGCCATCTCCTTCCAAGGGCTGCTTCTGCAGAGGTGTAGGTGTCTAATTTGTCATGATTTGTAAACATGTTTGAAGATCAAGTGGCCGCCCAACAGATCGACACTGGGGCATTTACTGAGAAGGCTGCTGAGGTGGTGGCTGCTCTAGTGGAGTGCACTGTAATGTGTGGAGGACTGGGGATATGTTGTGTCTCATATGGTAGTAGAGCTATACATGCTTTTATCCACCTAGCTATGGGGGACATCATGGACACCTTTCTCCCAATGGAGGTAGGATGGAAGTGTACAAATATGTTGTCTGTCTCAAAGAGGATGTGCAGTGAATGTACGGTATATTTTGAAATCTCTGCAAATGTCTGGCTTGTGCCAGAGAGGATCAGAGGGATGGGAGGGTTTGGGGCACAAAAAGGGAAGAATAATCTCTTATGACCTTCAAGATGAAAGATGGATCAGGCCTGGGGATCACTCTGTTCTTTTTAAAGTTACAGAAGTGTTTTCTAACAGAGTTTTCTAACAAAGTGTTTTCTCTGCGAGCTGAAGAAATCGCCCTTAGGAAGATGCCCTTGAAGGACAGGAGGCAGGAGCCTTAATGGCACTGATTTTAAGAGCTCAACTGGAGGTTTCTGCAGGGATTGCAGGGCTGTGTGAAGCTTCCAGGATGGGACCCTATGCACTGATAAGTAATGTACTGATGCAGTAATCGCTTGAAGTGAGGATGTTGATGCATTGGTGGTTTGCCTGGTTTTAATAGGACTGATGGATGTGCTGAAGCCTGTCTTTTATTTATTATTATTGTTGTTGGTTATTATTTACAGTATTTGTATACCACTCTACATCAAGCAGATTCCGGAGCGGTGAACAATAAAAAGACAAACAGATAAAACAAAAACAATACACTGGAAACAAACTAAAATTGAAGGAAAGTCAAAGTCTCCTCGAGATCTCGTCATGTGGGTTATTTTTTTCTTCTTCTGCACTATCTCATGAAGGCTTTTCAGGATGCCTCAAAGATTAGGTTGGTTGCTGGCTTCTTGGCAAGTGTGGCAGAGACTTCTGCTGATTAGCGACATTTTAAGAAATGTTTCCTTTCAATTTCAAGTGGCTAAGGGGACCCATGCTAGGTCTGGGTGATGGACACTAAACCCTACATTAGCAGATTTGGAAGGAACCATGATTCTGTTGTTTCCAGATGGACTGTTTCCAAGAACTGTGTTCTCCCTGACCAATATTAGCACCACCAATGCTTGTTCCTATCTGGTTTTTCAATGTACTCTTGCTAGTTGAGGGACTGAGGGGAAAGCATAAGGGAGACCTTTTTGCCAAGAGGATGTTAAGGTATCTACACCCTTGGCTCCCTCTGTCAGGAATCTTGAGAAAAAACTTAGAGCCTTGTAACTTATTGGTGAGGTGAATTAGTCTATGGCTATCTGGCCTGTGTATTGCTCTTTTGAGAGGGAGGGTGTTGTGCTTGGAGCAGACTACTTGCTTTGTAGATTTTGAGGCTCTTCTTTCAAGACATTTCTTTGTTTAGTGCCACAGAGGACACAACAGCAGGGAACAAACAGAGAAAGAGTGTGAAGGGAAAGAGTAAAACAAAGAAACAACAGTAGGCGAGAGACAAAAAGAGGAGATAGAGAAAGCAAGAAGGAACAGCAACTGGAGAAATGATAAGCCTGGATTTTGGAAAAGGGTATCTTTAGAGTAGAGAAAGCATGCATGTGCCCTCAGCTAGGCAGGAAGTTGTGGCAAGAAGGGGGAATGACAAGAAGGCCTAACCATGTGGTTTTCTGGCTCTCCACTGTGCTGGTAATATGAGAGCCAGTCTGTATGCTCTCGCACACCAACAGAGAAAGTTAAAATTCTAAAACGCTGTTAGCTTCACCAATTTTTGGAAACAATGGGTGTCCAGAGTTTTGCTCATGGAAAGGGCACTCTTTATGCCCACTAATGGAAGGATGGGGGCAATTTTTGCCAGTTATCCATGACTCTTGCAGGCCCCTGAAAAGTTGCTCCAGAGGATTGGGAGATCCTCTGGAACAGTGTGAGAGGTGGCACAGGGGACTGCAGAGGGAGGGGGACATTAGGGGAAATCTCCTCCCCACTTCCATTAGCAGACAACTTTGATGGATCAAAGCTTCTTCTGTTCATAGAAAAGCTCCTTCTGTGAAGGGAAGGACACACAATATTATGATGACTTTTTAGATTATGAACTTCTGTAACTTTCTATATTGATTAAAGTCTAGCAGCACTAGTTCACAGCCTAAGACCTAAAAAAGTATGTTAATCTCCATGTATTTCAACAGCAAAAAAATGTATAGTTTACTGTAAATAGTTTTAACGTGCAGATCTTTTCCTTATGTACTTTAGCATTAAATAGTTACCTCTTCAAAAATTATAATAATACTTAACATTGTGCTTAAGGCTGTTCAATACACTTCATATACATCATCTCAGTAATAAAAGCATTCACAATACATACTGCATTAACAATGAATAAGTTCTTCTGCAAAGCTCGACGACAGGCACTAATCTTCTTTGAGCGGACATTCTTCTTCCATACATTAAATGACTTCCATTTGCGAAATATAGTAAATATAGTAATTCTGGAAAGTGCTCTGTGATAGAGATATTCCTGCTCCCAGCGTTCAAGTTCCAGATATTCAACCTCTCCATTACACGTATGAATAACTGCTTTCTGGCTAATAGTGTAGTAGTCATTTTTGTTAATGCAGTCATAACTTACAATTCTAAAAGTAAATGAAAACATCTAGTTTAATAGGACATACAGTTACTGAATTCACACAGCTGCCATGATATGAACAAGCTGGTAATTGATCAATCTATTTCTGTGCCTGTTCTGTACCTCTAAGAAACTATAGTCTAATAAAAAACAATGTCAGGTACCTTCAACTTCCTTTTATAGAACCAAATTATCTCTCACTCCATGGCACATTCTGCTGCCAATTCACCTGTTACCAGGAGGGGGAAGAGTGCTGGTAATTAGCACATCTCCCCTGATCACATCAAGACCTATTTCTAACATTTCCCGCGAAACTGAACACACTACATGGTTGTTGTAATTATTGGAAGTCACAAACACATTTTCCCCTCAGGTCTGTCAACAGTAGATAAAGACTGCTAATTGCATTATTGTACTCACAAGAAAGTTACATGAATGGATGGCTGCTGTTTGCCATGACAAATGGCAATGCATGCCAGTACCCAGTATGTTAACTACCTATGAGTGGTTGCCCAAAGTGTTGTCTCTCTGTGTGATCACGTTGGGCATGGCTACTGCTGGATTCTTATATGTCTCACACTTCCAACTTTTAGTGCAAGACCCAAATATTAATATCAGAAGTAACTCCATCAAAATGTTCATTATGTGCATTCAATATCACACTTAACAGATAAGAATACTAAATTAAGCAGTGCAACATAAGCTAGGTTTTATACCCCCTTGAGTAAAGACCCTAAGGGTGCAATCCTATGCAAGTTTAGACAGAAAAAAAGGCCTACAATGCCCAACATCCCTGGCCAGCCTTTTTTATGTCTAAACTTGCATAGGATTGCTCCTTAAGGGTATTAATCAGCCTCAAAAAGGAGATTTGTAGTATAAACAATGGTAAATTTATACTTTACATTAAATTCAAAATGACTACTTATTGTAAAGTTGATAATTGTAAAAGTTTAACTCACTTCAGGTTAAACGTATCAAATTCAATTGATGATCTAGGCACTGCAGGCGTCATGTATAGGAAACCAAGATTTTTATTTTCGCATATTATTCTTATAATTTGTAGAGGTTCAGTAATGTTAGCTTTAATTACTTCTTCTGGTTCACCAAATGTACGAATAGGTGGAGTGGTGCTTGGTATGCAAGCACTTAGTTTTACTGCACTACGTGGCTGTTTAGGAGGGGTGGGAAGTCGTACCTTAGCACTCAGTAACTGTAAAAATAAAGTAAAAGGAATTGATCTATCACTGCTCACTTTAAAAACCCAAATCCTTTTTGCTCAATTGATTCACTAATATTTTTTTGTGATTTTTTAAAATCCCAATATCTTCTTACAGATTCATATTCAATATTATAATATTGTAGAACTGCCTATAAAGCAATAATGTTAATAACGTTTGGTTAATATTTTAATGGCTCTTTTTAAACGTACTGTAATGCTAAATCATAGTTTAGTGCTATGTTCACTAGCAGCAATAAGCTTTGGGTCAGTGCATTCCTTCTCTGGCATGACTAGGAGGAGATTGGAAGGTTTCACTTCCTGATTTAAGCTAACTAAGTTTCTCGTTACATCTTTAGTGTAGAAACTCTGGTTAGTTAAACTCTGGTTTATGATTCTGTCTTGTTTGAACAAATCATAGTTTAAACTAACCAGAGATCCTCAGTTCGGACATAACAAGAAACTCTGGTTAGTTTAAAACCACAAGCAGATCCTTTTGAGCTCCACCTCACAACCATGCAGAAAGAGAAGGAATGGGGCAGGGAAGGCCCAAGACATTTTGCTGCCTGAGTTGAAGGTCAGGACACTTGCCTCCATTCCACATACAGAAGCTGACAGTACTGGCAACTGAATCTTACTCTAGTGCTTGTGATGGGACAGCATCCTCCACTGCAGCTGAGGGCAGCATAGGGAAGTGCAGGGTAAGCTGCATAGCACATACAGCGGTGTCCTCCAACACCTCACTACTACTCCAGCAGCCACTGTCTGAGGAGGCTGCCTCACTCTGCCTAATGGTACGTCCAACCCTGAGAGTGGAGGAGCATAAGAACTCAAGGCATCACTGCTGCTAACGCACATAAATGCTAAACAATAGTCAATGCGAAATTAATTTGTAGGTCAATGTGAAATTCATTTGTGTGTTAACTACCCTAAAGGTTCTATAAAATAATATACACTGTCCTGTGGACAATGCTTTCAAAAGGTATAACAGAGATAAAATCTCCAGCATACAACTTCAAAGATATTTAACATAATGACATAAAAGCACAACAGAATGGGACAGAGAAAATAGAGTGCAACCCGGTCTTTAACCAAGCCCACTGTTTTTAATAGATGAGAACTATTTATAGCATGTTAAAAGCAGCCTTGGATGTGATAAACAAGAACAACTAGCTACAAAAACTTCTGTAAGACTGTTCTTTTCATTCAAAGGGGATCATGCAAATCAAAGCTGTGGAGACAGCCCAGCCCTACACAGCTTTCTTACACACAGTCCTGTTCAGATGAAAGGAACAAGAAACCTCAGCTCAATACAGAATTGAACATGCATTGTACTCACTGCACTGGTTCCTCATATACAAAACCACCCTAAAGATGGTGACACTCGAAAAGGGCACCTGGGTAAGTCTTCTAACACCATGTAATCACAATTCTACCATGTGATAGTGTGGTGACATAAGATTTCTATGCTTTGCATAAATACGGCACGGGATCAGCTCCCACAGAGAACTATTTAAAGTGGCCATCAAGTTGCTGTGTAGCTGCTCCCAGAGAAGGGGTGGGAGAACCATGGCTTTCTATGGCAATGGCAACTCATGCATCCATAATACAATTTCCTGCCCAGTCTAAGAACAGCTTATGAAATCTCCTATCCTGCCTTAATACAAACCCTATTCAGGTATTTGTTTCTCTGCCAACACCCACAAGTTGGAAGGTGACTATCTGCAGTGAGGAGCCTGTTCTATTTGTGTAGACTCCCCATTTGATTTAGAACTCTGGAAAATCGGGGTTCTAAATCATGCAGGGAGCCTACATGAGTAGAAGAGGCTCTTGGCTGCAGACGGCTGCCCTCCAGTTAATGGAAGGTGACAGGGACAGTGACAGAGGGGGTGAGAGGAACATGTTTGTTCTTGCTTGCTCTCCATATGATGCTAATCGTGTGGAGAAACAAATGCCTGAATAGGGCTACAGTCACCTAAGAATCACAAAATGAAATATAAATAGGATTTTCCTAACACCCACTAAAGATCACCCATATGGCCATAGCCACTCAGGGCTGCAAATCTTTTTCAGCCCCAAGGTGGACAAATGGGAGAGGTGCCTAAATTACAACCACTACATACGTGGTAATAGCAGCTTCGGGTTTCTCTCTTTCATTTTGATAAAAACACTAGAACTATTTGTCCCAGATTAATGTTCTGGAAACACTTTAGAACTGTCTGTTCTATGGTTATCATGCAACAAGTTCTCCAAGGTGTTGTTAAATTCTGCCAAAGCAGTTCTGAATTTAGGGAATGTAGGCAAATTTTTAGCCAGTGTGGCGTAGTGGTTAGAGTATTGGACTGGGACTCAGGAGATCCGGGTTCTACTCCCCGCTCAGCCATGAAACTCACTAGGTGACTTTGGGCCAGTCACTGACTCTCAGCCTAACCTACCTCACAGGGTTGTTGTGAGAATAAAATGGAGAGGAGGAGGAGGATTATGTAAGCACCTTGGGTTCCTTGCAGGAAAAAAGGCAGGGTATAAATATAATAATAATGAAAACAACATGCACAAAACGAGTCTTTCGTTTAACAATAGAATGAAACTGAGAGGCTTGATTTTATGGTTTCTCATCATTTTCAAATTTAAGAAATAAGACCTGAATGTTAATAAATTTTTTAAAATGCACTTTTAGGGATGTCGGAGAAATCCACAAGGGATTCAAATGAGTTCAGATTTCTCTGAATACATACAACCTGCGGATTCTGTAGCCAACAGGCTTTTCTTGAGTTGCATGGATTCTGCAGACTTGCAGACTGGTTTTTTACTTGGGGGGGGGGGAGATTTGCATATTAGTACAAGTGCACATTTGCGAAAGAATGAAATTCTCCTACAAAAAATCTGATTCCATCAATGAGTGGACAACAGAATGAAAGATGCCTGGCAATCTGCAAAACACAGACAGAATAGATTTAACAAAATCTGCACGTCCCTATTTCAAATGTGTTAGGCTTCCAAACCACACATATGACTTGAAAGGGGAAGAAGCACCTCATTATGCATGTTTTAACTCAAGCAATATTTCTTTAACTCAAAGAACATATGGAAGAATGATTTATTATGCTTGCTTTGTTGTTGCTTTAATGAGGCGTAAGCTGCCTTAAAAATATTTTACTGAAAAGCGAAATTAAAATATTTTTTTAAAAAATTGAAATACTATATAAAGACAGCCAATACCTGTCTTTCTCGTAACTCTTCATGGATCTCCGTTAATATTGGTTCCACAGGAACAGGCCATTTTCTTTTCTCTGCGGAAGTTGTAGGTTGTAATACTCCAGAAGCTATTAATTTCTCCCTGTTCTTCCGGTATATATATTCCGGCTGCTTGTGGTACTGATATATTTTTAATGCAGGCTCAATTGAGGAGAAACAAAGACAATTTAAAATAAAATCATCTATGAAAATGACAAATTCTTTACAACTTAAATAATAAAAAAAAGGCCAATTCTGATGTATCCATGGTAAAGGGACTGAGAATGGGGGTGGTCACATGTGATCCTGCAGCCCACTCCATCATTATTAAGGTATCAGAATTACATCTGTACCAGCCCAGTGTTTCTAGGAATTGAGCAAGAAAATGGTATTTTGCTCTCCATATGAAAATCCAGATCATAACCTTGTGATAACTCATAAACTCTTGATAGAGTTCATTATGGACAGGCTGCTAATCATTTCAGAAGGCATTTGGGAATGTAAGGTTGCCACTTCACCAAGCCCCACCAAACATTTCTTTCTTTGCCTCTGGCTACATTTGTAAATCTCAACCTCAGTTATAGCTAATAAGCAGTTATTACTTTTGCATATGTTTACATGAATCATTAGTTCCTTTCAGACGTTACAAAAATGTACACATGGAGGGCAGATGTACATGGTTCCCAATGCTGTGGAGTATTGTCACCATGTTCAGCCGAATGTGGTTACACTTCCTCTTCAGGCCTTCCCTGTCAACACAGGGCAGGGTCAGCACACATGTTTCTGTCAGCTCTTCACATGCACATTTTTGTAATGTCTGAAGAGGGCTAATCTTTATTTTTTATTCACTTTAAACTTTTCTAGACAGAGTGAGGGTGCCTTTGGATCTGCTACATCCAAAGCCCCTGCATTCCTCCATAAGGCCCCATGATAAGACCTCTCTCCTACAACAGCTTCAGGTTGGTGTAGGCATTTCCCCTCCTGTTGAAATCAATGGGAGTGGGGATTTGGTAAGTCTGCCTCCCACCATGTGGCCTGCCCTGGCTGGTGCAAACTACCCAATTTATAGGATTGCAGCTTTCTTAGGCTGCGATCCTATACCCACTTGCCGGGGAGAAACCAGAACTGAACTGAATGGGTGTTGCTTACTTCTCAGTAGATATGTAAAGACTGTACTGATAGATCCAACTCATCTTTTCCACTAACAAAAAAAATACCATCATCCATTGTTTTATACTGAATTACATAACAACTTCAGATGGGTAGCCATACTATTGCAGCAAAAAAACAACAAAGACTAACTGTCCACAAAAGCTTATGCCAGAATAAATTTGTTAGTCTTTAAGGAGCCACATAACAACTTCAGACTGTACTATTAGCCATACAATTGCATGGATCGTTTAATAGTTAAACTTTAAGAAATAAGCCAGGAAATTAAATTGATTAGGAGAGACAGAGCATCATTGCAATGTGTTTGCTCATAACTGAACTGTACCCACCACCTCAACCCCTTTCTGATTATCAAGTGCTGTCATGTTAAATCTTTTTATCTTTGCTGCTCCATATCTCAAACATAATTAACAATTAAGCATACTGTAGTTGCAGTCCTATATACAGTTACCCGTGTGTAAATGCTGATGTTAATGGGACTTACACATGAATTACTGTGCACAGGACTGCAATCAGAATATAAGAAAAGAGCCAACAAGACTTTCAATTAATTTTACAGGAATCCAGGATTAAAAAAAATGAAACACAGCCTTATTAGGCTCTATAATTTAGGCAGCATACCAAAGGCTCCAATTTTATGGGCTGTTGTCGCTTTCTCGTTCTTTCCTGTGATTTTGTGTTATGTTCAAATTTCAGAGCATTGGGATTTGCTGACGTCTGTTTTGGAGCCATGCTAACCAGTCTCTTCCGTAACTCATTTCTTGAAGGAGGATTTTTCCCATTTGAAGACGAGCGTTCGCCATTTACACTACTTTCCTCACTTCTGCCACTTGCAGTATCCGACGATTGTGGAGTAAGTTGGATAGAAGGCAATGACACCCTTTTAGACATAATTGCCTGAAAACGAAACATAGATCACTTCTGAAGTCTAGTTTAATGGAACTACCTCATGAATTTTAACCCATAATCAAAGAGTTTGCACAATCTAATAGTAAGAAGAAGATAAAATACCACAGGAAAATGAGTTTCCATGAAACTACACTAGGACAGACAACTCAACCTAATCAACATTAAATAGACTGAGGTCGGGGGAGGGCACCCTTAAGGGGCTAAAAGGCCCCTGGAAGTCAGAATCTCGCCACTTATTCGTTCTTTAAAAAAATAAGGGGGGGGGGGTATCCGGGGTCACCTATTTGAGAAACTCACTTTTTCCTCCCAGAAGCAACAGACGCTTCTTCGCTCTCACGGGAGTCCTCCCGTTGCCAAGTAACCGTCCCTACAACCCTATCCCATGGTTCCCCAGGCGAGACAGGAAGAAGGGACGACGAGCTGCCGCCAGTCTCTCCATGGTTACTAGAAGCGGCCGCTCGCTCCCTTGCATCGACCAATCAGAGCAGCGAGTCCCACCTTGGTTTTTCTCGCCGCGCCGCTATTAAGCCGGCGGGGCACCCAGCGCGGGAAGGGCCCTTACCTCAAGAATGTGGGAACCCTTTTGCCCTTTCCTCCGCCCACCATAGCAACTCAGCCAAATGTTATTGTAATAACCCCCTCACCAGCCCAAAGCATACGCCTGCAGATGTTGCATATCATTATTATGAATTAGTTACTAATATTTACGTTAAAAGCACGCTGTCCTGTGCAATAGTTATGTTTAACATTTCCAGAGCACGATGGAGTGTTCAAAGTGCCTCGTACATTATCTTATGATGCTTTCAACAAACCTGTACACGTTACTATCCCCACATTGCAAACGGCAGGTCGCGGGGGTGGGGGTGGGGGTGGGGGCGCTGACGCCGACGCCGAGAGAGGGTAACTTCCTTTATGTAAGGCTACCTCGTGAATTCGTGGCAGAGGCGCTACACTAGCTCTCAGCCAAGGATTTTACCATTTTAATCTGCCTAGTTTTAGGTTTAGGTGCCTGCCTGATTCGAGTCACGGTTTATAAGGAATATAAGGCACGGTTTATATTCCGTGCTTCTGTATCCAAGGGCAACGTGCTATTTTCCCCCACCCCACAATCCTAAATCACTTGGGCCTTGGGCGACATCTAGTGTCAAGTCAATGGTACACTGTTGAAAGCGCCTTCGTATTTTGATTTGAAAGCGGATGTTGGTGACATGTTTATGTTGAAATTGTCAGGTGAAAATAGAAACAGTTATTTCCCATAATGTGTTATTGTAGCTCTTGTTAGGAAGGTGAAGTGTAAGTGGTGTGAACAAGAAACTGAATATGGGTCGAGTCAGGCCAGTACACTTTACAAATGAATTCAGGAAAATTAACTTTCCACACCTTGAAACACATACACACCATAGACTGTATTTATCTAGCACCCCAACCCACTACTGTGTCTGAATTTCAGAACTATGCACACAATGTAATGTCATGGCAAGTAGTTCCCAAATTTGGATGCAACTTAACTACACCACTTACACACTAAAAATATCAAACACTCTACACTTTTGGCTAACAATTATTCCAAAAATCCACAATACCAAGTTGGTTAATTTAATTCCACAGTTCTCTAGAGTAATGAAGGGTGCAATCCTATGCATGTTTAGACCACACACAAAAAAGGTCTACAACTCTGAGCATTCAGCCAGCATGCCTGGCCTGGAATGCTGGAAGTTCTAGGACTTTTTTTCTGTCTAAGCATGCATCAGATTGCACCCTAAACCCGTTATTCCATAAGCTTCCATGTAGATTTTTTTTTAACAGAGGTAGAGATCAATAAAAAAAATACTGCTAACTAAGAGTCACTCTTTAACCACCCTGATTGCACTCACTGTAAACCTAATTATGTTTCCATTAACATTAGGGCTGTCATCCGATAAAAGAAAACTTAGGGTGCAATCCTATGCATGTTTAGACAGAAAAAAGCTGGCTGGGGCATGCTGAGAGTTGTAGGGCTCTTTTCTGTTTAAATGTGCATAGGATTGTGCCTTTAGTCAATTAATGAATTGACTTTGAATCAATTCATTGGTTAATTAAAGTTGCATAAGTGTCCATATGAATAAAGTAATTCCACATGATGAAAATTTCTCTATAAAAACAGTATTCTCCCTTTCTTTTAAATCATGTACATGGAAGAGGCACTCTGTCCTTTGTGAGAGGAGGAATGCCACTTCTAAGGTGATGCCTGGACCTGCTGCTTTTGAAAGTACTTGTATTTTTAAAATAACTTTAAATGATGAGTACCAGGATTTTGGTGTCCTTGGGCAAAAGTCCATTAATGTGTCCCTGTAACCTGTAAGTAGTTTGTGGGAAATGGGTGAGGTGTATTATTTCTTTATTATATATAGCACCATGAATGCACATACTGTGGTGCTTTACAGAATATAGGATAGGTCTCTGTCCTGAAGAGCTTACAGTCCAGAGAGGAAAGGATTGCAGTAGTCTACATGAAAGATGAGTAGTTTTTGCTAATGGGACAGAGAGGAAATGCCATGTTTTTGAAATGTTGTAAAGGGGAAAGTAACAGACTGAACGCAAGGGACAAAGAAAAGAGAAGAGCAACATACAGTTACAGCTATGTATCTGTTCAACAGGGTGGATGGTAACATTGTCAATGGAGAAGGAAAGCAGGAGGAGAGGGATTGGGAGGAAAGATGAGAAGCTCAGTATCCCAGAGTACTTTGCTCACATGCTGCAAGCAAGGAAACTACATGCCATGTTCTTCTATAAAAACATATTCCAACAATCTATGATGTAGTTTAACAACTTCACCATTTTCTATACCAATTCTGTCCAGGAACAGTGTTGTTCCCATCCCTATGGCCCCTTCATAATTTCTTGGAATGTTTACGTCAGATCACATATTTATGCTTTGTATTAACTCAGAACAACATTCTAGATCCACACAATAACTAAAGAGAGATTGGAACCCCCACTTTACCCACACAGGTATGCACTTAATCCAAATTGTAAGTACAACACTGATTAGTAGTAAGACTCCTTAAGACTAAGGACTTACCTACATTAGGCTTTTAACCTGCCACTTTACCAAGGCTTCTGCTTCTGGATTCTTTGCAGGATTAAGATTGGCTCCTTTACAAACATGTGTTCCCCCCCCCCCAGGGTTTTTTCTCTGCCTTTCTATATATTCCATTGCACAAGCACAAGGTGTTGCTGCAGTATAGCAAATTGCCAAAATACATGGCTGTTTTGTAGCATTTCATAGCATGATAGCCCTTTAATAGCTCATTTTCCTCATTCTAAAAAAAGCTGTGGAGATGCTTGGAAAGCATGGGGAGAGGCCCTGGAGAATGATGATGATGTATAAAGCACCCACAAACTACCTTGGGTGAGGAATCACGAAAGCACAATAAATGCCTCAAGTAGAGTCATCATCATCATCAGGCGATCACTCGTGACCGAGTAAGATTGTCTTCCGGGATAAAAGGAGGAAATTCTAAAGAAGATTGTGTAGACTCTAGCAATGGGTCCGTAAGTGACTGTGGAGGCCAATTCTAGATCCACACAGCTTCCCACAGTGAGGACACAGGCTACCAGATAGAAGATGGTCCTGTAAAGGATTCATTTGACGTGCTTTTCGCTTAGCACGTTTCTCCCTTTCACCTTGCACTCGGGCTTCTTCAAAGTCCATGGAACCTTTGTGAAAGGCCAACCTCCATTTAGATCGTTCATGGGCCAGAGCTTCCCATTTTTCGATGTTTATATTGCATTTTTTAGATTAGCCTTATGAACATCTTTAAACCTCTTATATTGACCACCGATATTCCGCTTTCCATCCTTGAGTTGGGAGTAAAGTAACTGCTTTGGGAGACGGCAGTCAGGCATTCGAACAACATGACCGGTCCACTGAAGTTGGCGTTGAAGGATCATTTTTTCAATGCTAGTAGTCTTTGCTTCTTCCAGTACACTGACATTTGTTCGCCTATCTTCCCAAGTAATTTGCAGGATTTTCCGGAGGCAACGTTGATGAAACCTTTCAAGGAGTTGGAAGTGACGTTTATAGATAGTCCATGTTTCGCAGGCATACAATAAAGTTGGTAATACAATGGCTTCATAAACCAGTGTTTTGGTCTTCTTACAAATATCCCGATCCTCGAACACTCTATGTTTCATTCGAGAAAATGCGGCACTTGCGGAGCTCAGACGATGCTGGATTTCACTGTCGATGTTAGCTGTAACAGAAAGATAGCTGCCAAGATAGAGAAAATGATCGACATTTTCCAGTATTGTCCCGCCAAGCTGGATAGATGGCATCACCAAAGGATTGGCTTGCACTTGCTGATGAAGCACTTTGGTTTTTTTGATGTTAAGTGAGAGACCAAGTTTTTCGTATGCTTCTGCAAAAGCATTTAGGATAGTTTGGAGATCATCCTCTGAATGTGCGGAGACCACATTATCATCAGCATACTGAAGTTCCACAACGGAGGTTGTAATTACCTTACTTTTTGCTTTCAGCCTGCTGAGATTAAAAAGCTTTCCATCTGTTCGATATATAATTCCCACACCGGTGGGAAGTTTCCCCTTGACAAGATGTAAAACCATGGCGATGAAAATGGCAAATAATGTTGGGGTGATAACACATCCCTGTTTAACACCTGATCCCACTTTAAATGGAGCACCATGAGAGCCGTTGTTGTCCAAAACCGTTGCCGTCATGTTGTCATGGAGAAGTCGCAAGATATTCACAAATTTATTGGGGCATCCAATTTTCATAAGGATAGTCCAGAGAGCTGTACGGTAGCTCTCTGGAGTAGCCCTAAAAGGAAAGCAAAGACCATGCAGTGTCTTCCTTTGAAGGTTTTGTCCTGCTTCTACTGAAGTCCTCAATGCTCTTCACCTTTGGTTTCTGGAGCTATTATTTGTAGCCTTCTGGACCCAGCCATGAGATCTGGTACTAGTTAGTCGCAGAGGTTCTTATGTGAGCATTACCAGCTGCTGCAACCATCTAGGGAGAAGGGTGTCCTGCTCAAAGGGCATGACTATCAGATGTACTTAACCCCCGCACCTCTCTTTTAAAAAATAATCATTTCATTTGCTTAAAAATGAAAATTAAAAATAAAATTTCATGAAAAAAATCTCAACATTTAGTAAGGGAAGAAAAATGAAAAATCCTACTTAAAATACTTGCAATATTCTAAGTGTTTGGGGTTGAACATTTGTGACAAGCTGTCTTGGAAATAGGAGAGACCTGACACAGCCTTCCTCAAGCTGGTGCCGTCCAGACCAGGTGTTTTAGACCACAATTCCCAGGATTCCTGACCATTGGCCATACTGGCTGGGGCTGATGGGAGTTGAGGTCCAAAACATCCAGAAGATACCAGGCTGGGGAAGGCTGCCTTAACAGCTAATAGCCAAGATCAATCAATATATGCAATACTGTGTGGGCCAGTTCAAACTAAGCCCTGTATTAGTGTGTAATTATGGATTTTTTTCAATGTTGAATTTGTGCCCCCTTTCCTCCTATAATGGCACTTTATGATGTACAGAACCTCTGGTTGTGGCTCTTCATCACATGCTAGAGGAATAGCAACCAAGTTTGTCATACTGGTATTCTAAGAATGTTCACAATGTATATACCACAGCAGAGCTTAGGTACTAACTTGTGGGTGAAAGCCTACCTACTGGGAGGAGTGCGGAAAGTGTACATGGATTTGCTCTTGCATAACCACCTGTTCCTAACTAAATTCCTTGAAGAAGGAATTTAATTGTGTGGAGAAAGCCAACCTAAAACCCCTTTCTGACACACACACACTCACCAAGGATGGGGGAAGGAGACCCGGGGGGGGGGGGAGACAGCCAGTCTCCACAGAGACCAAAAGGGACAAACAACATCTGCATAGATTAGAATCACCCCAGGGGGGAAGGCAGGAAGCATCCCCAGGTTCGTCAATGCTCTCGTATATCAGCCCCATCTACATAAGACTTGAATGCCTTGCCAGAGCAGACCCTTCGGCACCCATAAGAAAGGACCATTCAACACCACAAGATGGGACCATTAAGCAAGTGGCTTCAAAGGGACCCCACCCCACAGGGGGAAGGTGGCAACCCACCTGATTGGCCACCCACCTGAGGAGGGTGGCAACCCACCTGATTGGCCGCCCACCTGAGGAGGGTGGCAACCCACCTGATTGGCCGCCCACCTGAGGAGGGTGGCAACCCACCTGATTGGCCACCCACCTGATTGCAGAGGGAGGGGCTACCTGAAACCCAAGGTATAAAACACCCTGCGCAAGGGAACTGAGTTGTTGGACCTGATCAGCAATCTTGCCCCATGCTTGGTGTAAGGGAATGAAGGGATCAGCAACCCCGGGTAGCAGCACCCGGCGTGCTCCAGCTAGCTGAAATCACTGGCCGCTTGGGTTGACCGGACCCCCAGGAAACCAAGCTGAAATCACTGGCCGCTTGGGTTGACCGGACCCCCGGGAAACCAAGCTGAAATCACTCACAAGCCGCTTGGGTAGACCGGACCTCCGCCGGGAACCCAGCTAGCCGCTTGGGTAGACTGGACCTCCGTCGGGAACCCAGCTAGCAGCATGCGGTTGACCGGGCCTCTGCTGGAGCCCGAGCTGAACTAACTAGCTGAGAGCCCTGAAATCACGGTGTCCTTGAGACCTCTTGCTTGCTACTTTGTACCGTACTGATAAGCTGTATTGCTGGCGTGTGTCTGGGTTGGTGAAGGTAATTTTGTAAATAAACTTGTTTTATAAAAGATACTTTTGTGGCTATAAGTTATCCCTTTGTTCTGGCTAAGGGTGATAGTCGCTGGGGGACCTCGGAGAAGGCCCGCCCCCAGGACTCGCTACCCCCTTAGCATTGAACCCGCGCAGAAGACCAGGTTGTCGGTCTTCCACTTGGTGGCAGCGGTGGGATAACTTATTAGCCCAGAATATCTCCCAGACCCAAAGTAGCAAGAGCCTGAGGATCACCATGGGCGACCCAGAGCCTGACGGAGCGACTGGGGGAGCCGAGCCACGGCGGCCCCTGCCCGCAACCCCCATCACCCCGGGGTTGGCGGCGCTGATCCGGCAGACGGAGCTGCTGGCAAGTCTGGCCCCGGGTGCCCGACCCAGGGGCCGCCCTATCCCAGTTCCGACCGATGGGAGAGAGGATGTGGTGACCGAGGACCCCGCTCCTCTGGAGCCCCTGGAGCCCTTCGAGCTTCCCTCGGAATAGATGGCACACGAGCGGGAGAGGATGGCCCACGAGCGCGAAATGATCCGGATGCAGATGGAGCTGGCCAAGATGCAGCTTGAGGCGGGGAAAACTCCCCCGACTGTCCCCTCCGCTCCTCCCCCTCCGTCGTGGGACCGCAAGGCGTTCCCCTACTATAAGCCAGGGCAGGATGTCCTGATGTTTTTCTCCATTTTTGAAATGGCGTGCCAGGAGCAGCGGGTCCCCGACAACTTGCGGTTGTCCGCCCTGCGAACCCAGGTCAGTGGGGATCTGGCTGACCTCCTCGGGGCTCATCTGCGGAAGACCCCGGCAAGCTACGAGGCATTCAAGGCAGTGGTCAGGCAACACTTCGCCCTCTCCGCCGAACATTGCCGGCGAAGATTTCGAGAGGGTAGACCTTCCCCTGGGACCACCCACGTGGCATGGGCAGCCCAGGTGATGCACGTCTGCGAGTCCTGGGTGGAGGCTTCCCGGGCCTCCACCCTGAAGGAAGTTGTCGAGCTGTTCGCCATGGAGCAGTTCTTCACCACCATCCCGAAGGAGCTGGCCGCTGTCGTGAGGGATCAGAAGCCCCGTACCTGTGAGGCGGCGGGGATCATGGCCGACGAGATGGGGCTATACCGGACGGCCCCATCCACCAAGGGAAGTTCCGCGGCCGTGGCCGAGAAGAACCCGGAGCCGGAAAAGGGCCTGCCCCGACGGCGCGGGGAGGCCCCTCGGACCAAGGGGAACCAAAACCCTCGGTCTGGGGCGTGCTTCCACTGTAACGAGATGGGACACCTGCGGCGGGATTGCCCCAAGCTCCAACCCAAGAACCGGGATGCCCGTCCCTCGCCGAGGAAAGTAGGACGCGTCGCGGGTGCTGCAGCCGCTCAGGACGACGACAGCGACGACGAGCGACGGTCGGTCCTCTCCCTCCATGCAAGCAGCCCCGAGGATCGCGGTGCCGAGGAGGAACTCCAGGAGTGGGATTCCTACCGTCCTGAACCCCGTGCATCGCTGTATCGCATCGCCTCCCCGGACCAGCTGAGATGGAGCCGCAAGCAATTCTGTGAGTCCATCTATATCAATAATGTTCCCAGGGTGGGGTATAGGGACACTGTGGCAGATGTAACGGCTCTGCCCCGGGACCGCGTAGAGAGGTCCCAACTTTTGTCGGGACGTACGTGTACGATCAAACCCTATAACTCCCCCGACATCACTGTCCCCATCGCCCGGGTCCGGATCAAGTACCAGGGGTGGGAAGGAGAGATAGACGTAATCATCCATCGCCAAAAGGAGTGGGGCATCATCATCGGGAACGACCTCGCGTTCCGGGTGGCCAAGGCTAAGATGGGGGTCATCACCCGGGGACAGGCCAGGAGAGGGGGGCCGCCCGTAACCGCACCGGTCCCAAAGCCTAAGCCCGTGCCCCCTCCAGCACCCGGGGTGACCCCATCCCCTGCGGGGCACCCCGGAGAAAACCAGGCCATAGCGGAGCCCCCGAAGAACGAAGGGTTTGCTCAGATGGCTAAAGACTTTGGGACACAAGCCCAATTCAAGGAAGCCCAGCGACTGGACCCGTCCTTGCGAGAGTGTCGCGCTCTGGCCAACCAAGACCCCGGGGTATCCCTTGCCACGGAAAGATTTGTGTGGGACAATGGAACTTTGTACCGGGAGTTCGAGCCAAAGGGGGAAGTGGCACCGGGGCGCAAGCAAAGGCAACTGGTGGTTCCCCAACGGTACCGCCGCGCCGTGTTGCACCTCGCCCACGATGTGGCATGGGGAGGACACCTGGGGCAAAAGCGGACCCAAGCTCGAATTACAGAGGGGTTCTACTGGCCCATGATCGCCTCCGACATTAAGGCTTACTGTTGGTCCTGCGATGTGTGCCAGCGAGTGGGACACAATCGCGATCACCCAAGAGCTCCCCTTCAGCCTTTTCCGGTGGTGGGGATCCCTTTTGAACAGGGACAGATTGCTATGGACATAGTGGGTCCCCTGAACCCGCCCACCAAGACGGGGAAAAAGTTTGTACTGACGGTAGTGGACTTTGCCACCCACTACGTGGAGGCTTTTGCGCTCGCCTCCATCTCTGCAGCCAGCCTGGCTAAGACTCTGCTCTCTCTCTTTGCCCGCTTAGGAATGCCCCGCACGGTCGTGTCAGACTGCGGCACCGGGTTCATGTCTAAACTGTTCCAGAAGATGTGGGACCTGGGGGGGGGGTTGACCATGTAACTTCGGTGCCTTACCACCACGAGACCAACGGACTGGTTGAGCGCTTCAACCAGACTTTGGGGGAAATGATCCGGGCGTACGCTAGCCGTCACCCGGGAACTTGGGACCAAGCCCTATCGTACCTCCTCTTTGCCTACCGAGATGCTCCGCAGGAAAGCCTCGGGTTTCCCCCGAATGAACTGATGTTTGGCAGAGAACTACGGGGGCCCTTGGCTTTGTTGCGGGAGGAATGGGAGGGGGCTGCCGGCAGTTCGCCCATGCCGGTTCACACTTTTCTGCGGCAGCTACGGGACACCCTCCACAGCGTTCGAGAAGCCGCCCAACAGCATCTGAAGGCAGCCCAGCAGCGGCAAAAGGAGCTGTATGATCAAACCGCAGTAGCCCGGACTTTTGAGGTGGGTGATAAAGTGTTGGTTCTGCGTACCCTCAAAACGGACAAGCTGTGTCTTAAGTGGGATGGTCCGGGGACTGTAGTTGAGAAACTTGGACCAGTCAACTACAAAATACTCTTTGCTGGGACTCCTGGAAAATGTAAAGTGTTTCATGTGAATATGTTGAAATTGTATGTGGACCGGGGTGCGGGACTGGGCTGTGTGAAGGAACATAATGATAAGGATTTCGATGATGGGGATCTGTTGGGAGAATGGGGGGATGGTGGGGGAATGGAAGAAATCTCACTGTCCCCCGCCCTGTCCAAGGCTCAGCGGGAGCAAATGAAGCGGGTGCTGGATGAATTTGGGACCATGTTCTCAGACCGCCCCGGGCAGACCCCACTCATCTAGCACACCATTCAAACGGGTGACAGCCCCCCTCTGCAATCTCTGCCATACCGGGCGGTGGGACCCCATGCTCAGGTCATTGCTGAGGTCAAAGCCATGTTAGACCTAGGGGTGATCATCCCTAGTTCTAGCCCATGGTCCTCCCCGATTGTCCTGGTGGCCAAAAAGGATGGGGGGGTGCGGTTCTGTGTGGACTATCGGAAAATCAACAAGGTGACCGTCCCTGACCCCTACCCCATCCCCAACATGGATGTCTTGCTGGAGAAACTAGGGAGGGCCAAGTACATTACCACCCTAGACCTCACCAAGGGCTACTGGCAAGTTCCGCTGGATGCGGATGCTGCTCTCAAGTCTGCCTTTGTCACACACCTGGGTTTATTCCAGTTCACCACTCTTCCCTTCGGAGTCTGGAATGGTCCGGCAACCTTTCAGAGGCTGGTGAATGGAATGCTGAACGGGTTGGGAGAATTTGCCTGTGCCTATCTGGACGACATAGCTATCTTTAGCTCCACTTGGGAGCAGCATCTGCAGCATGTCCGGCGGGTCTTCCAGCGGATCCGGGACGCTGGGTTGACAGTGAAAGCAAAGAAGTGCCAGGTGGGGCTAGGGGAGGTTGAGTACCTTGGACATCGCGTCGGAGGGGGGAGCATCAAACCCATGGAAGCTAAGATCGAGTCGGTTCAGAAATGGCCCCAACCCGCAACCAAAAAACAGGTGCAGGCTTTTCTGGGACTTGCAGGGTACTATCGGAAGTTTGTGCCACACTTCAGTCAGCTAGCAGCCGCTCTGACTGATCTTTGTAAGAAGCGCCAACCGAACAGGGTCCAGTGGACCGCGGCTTGCCAGACCGCTTTCGATGGGTTAAAAGCCTGCCTCACGGCAGCTCCCATTCTGCAAGCCCCAGACTTCGAATCCCCCTTCGTTCTACAGACGGATGCCTCTGAGGCTGGGATGGGGGCGGTGTTGTTACAGGAGAAGGTGGGAGAAGGGCTGCGCCCCGTTGCATACCTGAGCAAGAAGCTCCTGCCCAGAGAACGTAGTCTTGCCACCATTGAGAAGGAGTGCCTGGCCGTGGTGTGGGCCATCACCAAGTTGCGCCCCTACCTCTGGGGGAGACGGTTCCGCCTGCAGACTGACCATTCCCCCCTGTGCTGGTTAGATAGAGTCAAGGGCAACAACCAAAAACTCCTACGGTGGAGTCTGGCGTTGCAAGACTTTGACTTCGAAATTGAGCACATCAAGTGTAAGGACAATGTCTTGGCTGATGCACTCTCCCGGGCTTTCTCAGGTGATGGGCAAGTCGATGGGAAATTGGGGTGTGGGACCCCAATGCCATCTTCTCCCCGGGGGGGAGATGTGGAGAAAGCCAACCTAAAACCCCTTTCTGACACACACACACTCACCAAGGAGGGGGGAAGGAGACCCAGGGAGGGGGAGACAGCCAGTCTCCACAGAGACCAAAAGGGACAAACAACATCTGCATAGATTAGAATCACCCCAGGGGGGAAGGCAGGAAGCATCCCCAGGTTCGTCAATGCTCTCGTATATCAGCCCCATCTACATAAGACTTGAATGCCTTGCCAGAGCAGACCCTTCGGCACCCATAAGAAAGGACCATTCAACACCACAAGATGGGACCATTAAGCAAGTGGCTTCAAAGGGACCCCACCCCACAGGGGGAAGGTGGCAACCCACCTGATTGGCCACCCACCTGAGGAGGGTGGCAACCCACCTGATTGGCCGCCCACCTGAGGAGGGTGGCAACCCACCTGATTGTCCGCCCACCTGAGGAGGGTGGCAACCCACCTGATTGGCCACCCACCTGATTGCAGAGGGAGGGGCTACCTGAAACCCAAGGTATAAAACACCCTGCGCAAGGGAACTGAGTTGTTGGACCTGATCAGCAATCTTGCCCCATGCTTGGGGTAAGGGAACGAAGGGATCGGCAACCCCGGGTAGCAGCACCCGGCGTGCTCCAGCTAGCTGAAATCACTGGCCGCTTGGGTTGACCGGACCCCCGGGAAACCAAGCTGAAATCACTGGCCGCTTGGGTTGACCGGACCCCCGGGAAACCAAGCTGAAATCACTCACAAGCCGCTTGGGTAGACCGGACCTCCGCCGGGAACCCAGCTAGCCGCTTGGGTAGACCGGACCTCCGCCGGGAACCCAGCTAGCAGCATGCGGTTGACTGGGCCTCTGCTGGAGCCCGAGCTGAACTAACTAGCTGAGAGCCCTGAAATCACGGTGTCCTTGAGACCTCTTGCTTGCTACTTTGTACCGTACTGATAAGCTGTATTGCTGGCGTGTGTCTGGGTTGGTGAAGGTAATTTTGTAAATAAACTTGTTTTATAAAAGATACTTTTGTGGCTATAAGTTATCCCTTTGTTCTGGCTAAGGGTGATAGTCGCTGGGGGACCTCGGAGAAGGCCCGCCCCCAGGACTCGCTACCCCCTTAGCATTGAACCCGCGCAGAAGACCAGGTTGTCGGTCTTCCACTAATTGTGTGAGAAGTACAGGAGCCCTGATGTCTTTTGCATCTGGTCATCCTAAGCAGTACTCATTTCACATCTTCCATCTTCTTGTCCAACCTTTTGATATTGTTCAAACTCTTTGTTCCAATAAAGTAAAAAAATATAAATTATGGATTTTTCTTTTCTCTCTCTAGAGATCAAACCACTGAAGAAATGTATCATCTAAAGCACATGCTAGAGCTGTCTTCAGTGTGATTGTTTCACATTCTTGACTGTGCCACCATATTATAAATAGCTGATCAAAAGAGCCCATAATAACCCAGTGAACTCTACTAGTATGTGTACCTTGCTCATGAAAGCAATTGTGCTTAGATTCTACAGAGAAGAAAATGGACCAGTCATAAGACTAGCTCAGTGTCTAAAGTGAAATTTAGCACTCTGAATGTATTGGCCTTTATCCTGTTTGAGACTACTGTTCTCTCCCTACAGAATTCTACCACAAACAGTATCCTCCCCCCAAAAAGAACAGAAGAAAAATAAATGTGACAAAGCCATTGTTGATTCATCTGTGCAAGTTTGGCACGGTATGTTGCTCTTGTCCTCTTTCTTTGATGTTTTGAGTTAATCTAATATTGCAAACTTAATGCTAACACCTCCAACATTAATCATAAGATAAAAATAGTTGAGATAACACTACCAGCTAGCCTTGAAGCCGTTTGTTCTCTGGTCCCCTTTTGAGGGATTTGGAATCTGTTGTAAGCATAGTGGAGGAATGACAGAAAGGGAAGCATGCAAACAGGTCCTCTTAAGGTTTTTATGGCTTTATTGTTAGGGTTCTCACTCCTGAAAGATATAACCACCACCTCCACCACTCATTACCAACCTTGAGACAAAAGAGGTAACATTTCATCTGCAGCAACAGAATCTGTAAGCGGATAACTTTAGAAAGGTGGGTTTGGGGAACTGCTATCAGTGATTCTATAGCACAACCTTTTCAGCCCCAAGGGCTACATGTGATACCGGTGTGGGGGTCGGGAGGTGCACATGCGTGCACACATCCTAGTGATCCTGATATAGATAGCTCTTTCCTTGCTGCTAGCAGCAGCAGCAGGGAATGAGGTATCTGTATGATAAAATTGGCAGGGCGGGGGCACAGTTAAGGCCTTTGGGTTGTGTGCACCCCTGCTCTATAGGAATACTAGCTGCTGACCAGGGCCTTGTATGTGTTCTTTTGGGGGCGGGGGCTGTGCAGCACAACGTCATAAACATGAGAACATCCCCAATAGATCTGACCAAAGGCGCATCTTGGCCATTATTCTGCTTCCCACAGTGGCCAACCAGATGTCAATGGATAGCACAATCAGGGCTTGAAGGCAATAGCCCGCTGCTGCTGCTGCTCTCAGGCAGCTGGTATTCTGTGGCATACTGCCTCTGAACCTGTGGTTTACGCTGGCTCAGCTTGTCTGAGCGTGGAAAGCTAAGCAGGGTCAGGCCTGGTTATTGATAGGATGGGAGACCCCTCCTCTAGTTTCCTGCACTTGGATGGGAGACCCCTCCTCTAGTTTCCTGCACTGAGCAGGGGGTTGGACTCGATAGCCTTGTAGGCTCCTTCCAACTCTGTGATCTATGAAATCTATGAACCCAGAGGTTCTATACAGCCCTCATAATTAATAGAACTATCCTTCATAAATTCATCTAATCCCCTTTTAAAGCCATGTAAGCCAGTGTCTATTATCAAACTGTGTGAGCACATTCCATAAATTAATCATGCATTGTGCAAGGAAAGTATTCTCTCGTCTGTCCAAAATTTGCTACTTCACTTTCATTGGATGATCTTAAGTTTTAATAGGATGAGGGAGCAAAACATTTCTTATCTACTTTCTCCACACCATGAATAGGTTTATAAACTTCTATCTTTTTTCTCCTCTACTCCCTTTAGGGCACAATCTTGTAGTGTGTTTAAACAGAAAAAAAGCCTGGCTGGCTGTAGGATTTTTTTTCTGTCTAAACGTGCATAGGACTGTGCCCTTAAGTCATCTTTCTTCTAAAGTAAAAAGCCTCAACCACCTTAGCCTTTCCTCTTAGGAAAAGGTGCTTCAAACCCCTGATCATTTTGGTTGTCTTTTCTGCAGCCCTTTTCAGCTCTGTATCATCACTTTTGAGATACCGGTAGGTCAAAAAGAACTGTACACAGTATTGCAAATGTGGCTACACCATAGATTTGTATATAGTGCCACACACAAAGTTAATGTTTTCACTGAGCTATCCATTAAAACCCCAATCTCTCTTTCCTGGTTAAGACTCTGCCAATTCAAGCTCCAGTGTATATGTGAAGTTTTTATTTCTTTTTGCACCCATGTGCGTTGAATCTCATTTGTCAGTTTGTTGCCCATTTACCCAGTTTGAGAGATCCTTTTGCAATTCTTTGCAGGCAGCTTTGGATTTCATCCCACTGACAACTTTCCTCCCCCCCCCCAAAAAAAAGCTGAAGTGAAAGCATTCTGAGAAATCGGAATGTTTGTGAACATGCCATTCTGTCACAGCAACTCAGCCAATTGGTGTCAGAGGCTTCACCATCAAAAGCATAACTTAATATGGAATAGCAGCTACTATCCATCGTTTCTATGCTTGAAATCACTAGTGTAGTAGATTGAAATCCCAGCCTCAAGCATCGGTAGGCTCTGAAAGAATAGGAGAGCTCAATATTTTAACCATCCTGATTGTGAGTTGCAAGATGGCTGCTTCCCATCATGTTTCTCTGATAATGTTTGAAAGGAAGAAACCATAATGGGAGGCTACTGATACTGGGTGGCTGGCCCAGTAACACCAGCATAGGAAAGAACTATGTCATTCAGCCTGCTCCCATGAGAATCAGCCATGTTGTCGTGCTTATGGGATAGTCACTATCTTCAGGCAAGGATCTAGCAACTATTTTGAATGGCACAGAAGTATGGAGCACTTCTTTGTTTCAAAGAGTCTTCCAAAATGGTTCAAATGATACCTTACAGTAGTAGACAAATTGTGCTGGAGAGGGGAGCAAGCTTTTGAGCTGCTGAACACACCAATATTTAAGAAATGAAGCTTTTCCTGGCAAGAGGATAACTGGAGGGGAAGGTGTCACTTCCTAAAGTGAGTGAGGAATAGAGTGAGAAAGAGAGGTGGGAGAGTGTGTGGAGTCGGCTACTGTTACAACACACATGAACAGGGCCAAGGTGATTGTGTGAATCTGCTACGGGCAGATAGCACTTCATTCCAGGGAGCACAACTGCAACTGAAAATACACTTTTCAACCTCAAGCTGCAATTGCTTTGTGGTGCTCAAAATATGGTTTGCCATCCGACACAAGACAATGTGGAAACAACAAGCAAACCTCAAAACAAATTGTATTCAAGTCAGTTTCATACAGCTAAATAACAGCTATGTTACATATACATCTCCCAAAATCATTATGGGATAACATGAAATAATTCTTCTGCAAGAGAAGGATAAATAATGGCTTTCATTAAAAATATCTTCTCCTGTATTGGGCATGGTCAAACCAGTTAATCATGTTAATGGTCCAGATTCAGGAAAAGGATGAGGCCTAAAAAAATCCATATAGATGATCTCCCATTCAGAAGAGTTGTTCTTTTCTCATTTCCCCACAGATCCTTTATTAATAAAGGAGTATGCACTTCTGTGTGGGAGGGTCACACCAGCATCATCATTGTAGGCAACACCAAAGTCAATAGCAAGGTGTAGAGGAACAGAAATAGCCCACTAGAGCAACTCGTGTCTGTCTGGACGTGACTGGATCGCCCATGTCCCCGTGGCTGGGGCTCTACAGTAATGTATCCATTAATTATGCGAATCCGAGGAGGTGGATCAGTGGTACTGCAAGGCAAGAAAGAGAGGGAAAAGAATTCTGATAAGATGTTATTCACCAAAAAAGCAGCAGGACAGACAACTGCTGAAAGGTACATTTGCCCATAAGGCAGAATTAAATGGTACAAGTTACAAGAAATATAGGACTTCTGCCAAATATGGCAGCCCCACATTGCGTTTCCCTCCTTCCCCCTCTGTAATGTACAGTAAAAGCTACCCTATCTCCTGATGTCACCACAACAGCAGGTGATGTGGAGGGGGGGGGGCAGGAAAGTGGTGAGGGCATGGGTTAAGTTTTACTACACATTACGAAGAGGTAGAACTCGACATGGACTGCTGTTTTAGTGGCATCCCCATATCTCTCATAACCTGTTGTTCCACCCCAATATTTAGTACCTATATAGTACTTCATGTATTTTAGCTGAGTAATACTTACAACTAGTCTTGCCACCTGTTCCTTATTTAATATTAAAATATAGTTATCCTTGAAATAAGGAACAGGTGGCAAACTTACAACCCCCTATGAAATAGTTCCATATTATTATCTCCATGTGGCAGATATTTGGGGGGTGGGTGGGGTGGCAGAGAGAAATAATGACTTGCCTAAGGGTATCCAATGTGTTCAAGGCACAGACAACATAATAACCAGGGACTTTCTGGTTCACATCTCAGGACTAGTTCTCTCTGAGATGGTAAATCTGTGTCTGGGATGTACCACTTCAGACAGCATGGAAAGAACATTAGCATGGCAGGGGAAAAGGCTGTCTATATAGAGGGGATTTTAAAATTAGTTGTCTGTTTCATTTGAGCATTAATATCTTGCCATTCTATGATAAAACCAAACTCAAGGCAGCTTACAAATAAAACTAAAAATCTCGACAAAAACCAACCACAAACCTAACAATAAAAAAGCAGTAAAAACAGCAGTTTGAAAATGCACCCCACATTTTTGGGGAAATGTTTAAAACAGATGTGGGCAACCTGCAGCTCTCAGTCAAATTTCATGTGGCCCTCAGCCCTCTGCATGTGATCAATTCAGCCCTTTCAAAAGCCCTCTGCATGTGATCAATTCAGACCTCTGGCAAGAGTGATCTATCTCTTCCCTGGCAGCCTGCCAAGCAGGAAAGAAGGTGGAGGGAGAGAGAAGACAAAGGAAGTGGCAGAAAAAGAGAAAAGGGGCGACCTGCCCACTTTTGGCCCTGCCCCTGCCCACAGCCAACATGCGGCCCCTGACAGGTTACCTATGAGGGAATCCAGTGTTCAACAGAAAAAAGGTAGCCCACCCGTTTTAAAGTGTATGTCTACTCTCATAGTACCGCTAAACCTTATGCCACTACTCTGTACCTGACTATATGCACTTCATTTTACCTTTGGGCCTTTTGGAGTAGATTGTGCAGCACGGTATCTACAGGTACCAGCATAAACCTAATAGTCGCCCTGTTCAAGGAACGAGGTAGTCGAGCAGCTCGGCAGCTGTATCCATGACTGAGCAGCCCTATTTAGGATCCACTCTGCTCACCCCGTATGGGGAGGGGGCTACAAAAGGTGCCCTAAACATAGCCTACCTCTTTCTCCCCTGACTGGATTACCGCGTCCAGTGGGGTCACCATTTTAGCGGTCGAAAAAGACGTTTGAATTTTGGAACATGGAATATACGGACATTGATGGATAACATAGATAGTGAACGCCCTGAGCGTAGGACTGCTATTATTGCAAGGGAGCTGAGACGGTTTAAAATTGACATAGCAGCACTTCAAGAAACTCGAAGAGCAGGAGAGGGACAGTTGAAGGAAGAAAAAGGAGGTTATACCTTCTTCTGGAAAGGACTACCTGAGCAGGACCGACGAATACATGGAGTAGGCTTTGCCATCAAAAATGAGCTAGTGAACTCTTTGTCAGAAGTTCCTACTGGCATTAACGAACACCTGATAACTCTTCAATTAAAGCTCGCCAATAACCAGCAGGTAACTATTTTGAGCGCTTATGTGCCAACATTAGATGCTGATGATGACATCAAGGAAAGTTTTTATACCCAGTTGGACACTCTCCTGTCAGAGATACCTAAGGAGGATAAAATTATCCTCCTGGGCGATTTTAACTCAAGAGTCGGGCGTGACTTTGATTTATGGCCAAAAACTATTGGAAAAGACGGAGTTGGTAATAGCAACCCAAACGGACTCTTACTTTTGTCTATATGTGCAGAGCATAATCTCACTATTACAAACACACTCTTTCGACAAAAGAATAAGTTTAAAACATCATGGCAGCACCCACGGTCAAAGCACTGGCATCTTCTGGACTATGTAATTGTCCATGTTGGAGATCGCTGCGATGTACTTCTTACTAGGGCCATGGTGAGTGCTGACGACTGCTGGACAGACCACCGACTAATCCGGTCCACAATGGTTATCAACATTGCTCCCCAACGTAGGCTTCAAGGAAGGAAACCAAGGCGTAAAATGAACATCCACGCCCTTCAAGATCCTATTAAGCAAACTCGTCTTCAATCACTTCTTAAGGAACATCTACCTACGAAACCTCCTGACAACATTGAGGACCATTGGTCTAAGCTGAAAACCTCCATTACTGCAGCTTGTGAACAAACTATTGGATATGAAACTAAGAAACATCAGGATTGGTTTGATGAAAATGATAATGAGATTAAATATATAATTGACCAAAAAAGGAAAGCCTTCCAAATATGGCAAAATGATATTAACTGCACTGCCAAGAAAAAAATCTACACTAGCGCAAAGGCTGAGGTCCAAAGAAGAACAAGAGAACTTAAGAACGCTTGGTGGAAAAAGAAAGCTGATGAAATTCAACAACTTGCAGAATCTCATGATGCACGGGGCTTTTTTAAGGCCACAAGGGCCATTTATGGACCAAAAACCTATGTTACAAACCCTTTACAATCAAAAGACGGCACCAAACTCTTAAAAGACAAAGAGTCTATTGCACTGCGTTAGAAAGAGCATTATTATGATCTTTTAAATCGTAAATCTAAGGTGGATAATGAGATTTTTTCGCAAATCCCGCAAAAACAAATTAGAGAGGAACTTGCAATACTCCCCACTTTGGATGAAGTTATAAAAGCCATTAATCAAATGAAGAATAATAAAAGCTAGTGGACCAGATGGGATTCCTGCTGAAATCTTTAAAGAACCCCCCCCCCCGAACTTGTACAACATCTTCATAAACTCATCGAAAAAATCTGGATAGGAGAAGAGATCCCAGAAGACTTCAGGGATGCCATAATTATCACCCTCTTTAAGAAGGGTGATAGAACAGACTGTGGAAACTATCAGGGCATTTCTCTCTTAGCTACCGCAGGTAAAATATTTGCTAGGATTCTCACAAACCGTCTTCTATCTATTTCAGAAGAGATCCTCCCTGAAACTCAATATGGTTTCCGCCCCTCTAGAGGGACAGTAGACATGATTTTTACTGCACATCAGCTCCAAGAAAAATGCCGGGAGCAAAATCAACCCCTTTATATGGCATTTATCGATTTGGCTAAGGCCTTTGATACTGTAGACCGTACAGCTCTCTGGCTTTCATATCCTTATGCAAACAGCTTTCATATCCTTATGAAAATTGGATGCCCCAATAAATTTGTGAATATCTTGCGACTTCTCCATGACAACATGACGGCAACGGTTTTGGACAACAATGGCTCTCATGGTGCTCTATTTAAAGTGGGATCAGGTGTTAAACAGGGATGTGTTATCGCCCCAACATTATTTGCTATTTTCATCGCCATGATTTTACATCTTGTCGAGGGGAAACTTCCCACTGGTGTGGGAATTATATACCGAACAGATGGAAAGCTTTTTAATCTCAGCAGGCTGAAAGCAAAAAGTAAGGTAATTACGACCTCCGTTGTGGAACTTCAGTATGCTGATGATAATGTGGTCTCCGCACATTCAGAGGATGATCTCCAAACTATTCTAAATGCTTTTGCAGAAGCATACGAAAAACTTGGTCTCTCACTTAACATCAAAAAAACCAAAGTGCTTCATCAACAAGTGCAAACTAACCCTTTGGTGATGCCATCTATCCAGCTTGGTGGGACAATCCTGGAAAATGTCGATCATTTTCTCTATCTTGGCAGCTATCTTTCTGTTACAGCTAACATCGACAGTGAAATCCAGCATCGTTTGAGCTCCGCAAGTGCCATGTTTTCTCGAATGAAACAGAGTGTTCGAGGATCGGGATATTTGTAAGAAGACCAAAACCCTGGTTTATGAAGCCATTGTATTACCAACTTTATTGTATGCCTGCGAAACATGGACTATCTATAAACGTCACTTCCACCTCCTTGAAAGATTTCATCAACGTTGCCTCCGGAAAATCCTGCGAATTACTTGGGAAGATAGGCGAACAAATGTCAGTGTACTGGAAGAAGCAAAGACTACTAGCGTTGAAAAAATGATCCTTCAACACCAACTTCAGTGGACCGGTCATGTTGTTCGAATGCCTGACTGCCGTCTCCCAAAGCAGTTACTTTATTCCCAACTCAAGGATGGAAAGCGGAATATCGGTGGTCAATATAAGAGGTTTAAAGATGTTCATAAGGCTAATCTAAAAAAATGCAATATAAACATCGAAAACTGGGAAGCTCTGGCCCATGAACGATCTAAATGGAGGTTGGCCTCTCACAAAGGTTCCATGGACTTTGAAGAAGCCCGAGTGCAAGGTGAAAGGGAGAAACGTGCTAAGCGAAAAGCACGTCAAATGAATCCTTTACAGGACCATCTTCTATCTGGTAACCTGTGTCCTCACTGTGGGAAGCTGTGTGGATCTAGAATTGGCCTCCACAGTCACTTACGGACCCATCGCTAGAGTCTACACAATCTTCTTTAGAATTTCCTCCTTTTATCCCGGAAGACAATCTTACTCGGTCACGAGTGATCACCTGATGATGATGAACCCTAATATTTGAAACTCCCTATCCTACCCTCTGAAAACCCTTCCCCTTCTTTTTTCCACACTTTGAGCCTATCCCTTATAAGTAAACACATACAGTAAAAGTGGCACATATGGAAAAAGGTTAGCAAGGCAAAGCCAAAGCAGAAGAGGCCAGCAAAATTGGAAGAAGACCCGCTGAACTCAGATGTGCAGAAGCAAAGGGCCAAGAGAGCAGCCACGCACACACAGAAGTGTGAGCTGTGCATCTCCTTGCGCAAGCTGAAGCGAAAAGCTGACACTGGCTTGTAGCCAATACTGGCCACCCTCCAGCAGAATGGAAACTAATGGCTGAGCTGATTTTCCATTCCCTCTGCAGGTCCCCAGATCTGCTCCAGAGGATTGGGGGGACCCTCTGGAGCAAATTTGGAAGTTGGGGGCTACAGGGGGAATGAGAGCAGGGGTAAGTCCTGTTGAGTGAGCTGAAGCCCTGTTGCGCAATGTTGGACTTAACTTAGCTTGAATTCCACCTGGCCACCCCAGGTTATAAATGTTAGATATAAATGGTATTTAAACTCTAGGCAAAAATTGAAGTTTAAACACACACCAACCAATAAAATAAGGGCCATCTAGCTGCCATACTCTGTTTCAGTTTTCTGTTAGCCAAGTGCATTAAGCAAAACAACAAGAAAAAACTCATGGAAAGGAGCCTGCTGGCAATTTAACAGAAGAACAGCACTGACAACAGATACATCATCCATACAGGGGATCATACCAAACCACTGCAGTGCAGCGAAACCCACAGCATAACTCCAAGAAATCAGAACCCAGACCCCTTCTTTGTTCAGTGCTCAGAATTATGAAAGGTTCTGCCCCAAAGACAATAAAGCTGACGGGTTTGCTTATAAGCTCTCAAGGATCTCCATCACGGTATTTTCAGAGATGGGTGTGTAAAGGGGTTTGACTTTACCTAGGATGTTAACCAGGATTTTTTTAAAAATTGCCTTATTACATTTCAACAGTGATACGACAAAACACCAAAAGAAGTGTGTGTGTGTGTGTGGGGGGGGGAGAATAAACTTCTGATTATTATATTTTGATTTACCACCACAAATGATAACTAGAAACTTGCTTTTCACTCTTCAGATGATAGCGTTTTTCTTGAATTTGTTTCTATAAAGATCTATTCATTATAATATATTAGTATTTACCAGCAAAACCTTTCATTGTCTGCTGCTTATTATTGTATTTACAATTTTACTATTTTCATTTTCATTGTTTCTTGTTAGCTTGGAAGTGCCCCTTCCTCCCATTCTTGCCTCAACACCTTGCCAGACTGGAGCAGAAGGGATCTGAGGCTGTGAGATAGTGGCTGTCTTAACAAGTTTAGGGTGTGAAAATGGGAAGCCTTGCCTGGGTAATGTCATGGGGGGGGGGGGTACCTGCTGCTGTCAAAATGCAGCAGGTACCAACCATGGACATTGACCCAGAGAGGCTCCCAATAGGTTTTCTTTTGCATTTTGCTTTGTCTTGACAGCTGTCAAAAGGCAAGCTGTCAATTCAAAGCCAAGACATGAGTGATGCAGGCATTAATGCAAATGTCCCTGTGAAAAAAACATGGGGAGCCATGTCAAAAAAGACACGTTTAAAAGGAACCAGAGTTTTGACAGCTAGCTGTCAAACCTTAGTGCTCCAATAAAAGGAGGTGGCCTGCACTTTGATAGCAGGTACCCCCCAGAATATTACCCAGGCAAGGATTCCCATTTTCACATCTGCAGAAATGCACACACCTGCAGCTCCGGAATTGCATAGATTTCTGGCAATTTTTTATTTTAACAAATTAACAAAACTATTTGTGCACATTTGGGGTGGAATATTTTTTTTTAAAGGGTGGCAAACCACTGACAGTCCTTCCAATATGCCACTTGGGCACTTTGGAGGGGTTGACAGTAGCTGTCAACAGGGAGATCGTAAAAAGCAATCTCTGAAAAGAAAAAGAAAAAGGGTAAGAAGGGGGGGACGCTGCAGTGAGCCAAAATGGCTCCCAATCGTGGTGGGGAGAGCTGCTTGAGTCGCAAAGTCTCCTGGGATGCCAGCTGGTGGAGCGAGGGGGAAGGAGGGGGGTGACAACCCACTGTGAGCCCAATAGTCTGTTAGGTGCACAGTGGGTTATTGTCATAACGACCAACCCACTGTGGCTTATTGCCAGGGTGGGTTGACATGACGTGCAAACCCACCCAGTATCTAGGTCTTAACAAAACACTCCACCTGATAGAACTCTGCTCATCATTCAGCAATTGAAGCCACTAGAGGCCTGCTGGGGGTGGAGGGGAGGGAGAATCTGGCACCCCTGGCCTCGATGCACAAAAGCACCACTTCCACCAACTCATTACCTTTCCTCGATGCGTACCCAGAGGTCATTGAACTGGCGCAAGCGCTGTTTCTTCTGCTGCTTCTTCTTCTTCTTCTTGTATTTCTTGTCCACTTTCTCCAGCAAGTCAATGCTTTCTGGCAGTAGCAAGTGGGGCAGCAGCTCCTCGTCCTCCTCTTTCTGTGGATGTTGCTGGGGAGAGTGGAGCTCCTGGGAGATGATGTAAGAGGAATATTCTGGGGAAGATGAAGAGAGGGCAGACAGCGCCTTCTGATTCTTCCCACTACAAACAGAAAAATGAGGTTGAAAGCAATTTGAGGGAGGATAGTGGGTGGTGGGTGTCTTCAAAATTAATAAATTAAAGAAAAATGAATTACTAGGAAGTATTTTTCAGCCTGCTTACTGACAAATATCATGCCTCACTGAAAATGCCAGAAGTGCTCAACAGGACAATCTTTAAACTTTCCATTCTCTCTCTTTTCTAAAGCTAGCTTCTTGCTAGCTATTAACAATATATAAGGAGAAAGGGTATAAAGGGGAATGTATTGAGGGAAAGTCTGACACTAAACAATAGAGTAGGCTGAACTTAATAGTGCAGAACAACAAATAAAAGGCTCTTTTCCATAGATGGGAAAACATTTTTAATTTCAGCTGAAATGAATGGATTATGCAGATGCTAAGCATTTCTCATGATCCAACTGCAAATTTACACTCTTAAGAATACAAAGCCCTCTTAGCAAGATAAAGCAATTCCCTAAACTTTCAGCTTAACCCTTTTTGAGCTTATTTTACTCTGTGGCCTTGAGGGCTTGACACTTGATTCCATTCAAACTAGGACTGCCAAACTGCAACCTACAGACACTGACCTGGTTCACACAACACAGCAGGCATTTCATGAGTTATTTAACCCATGGTGCATGCTGGGTGTGTGTGGCTGCCGTTTTGAATATGCAGCCCCCAATCAGGGTGGATTAGGATTACGGTGTGTTGGGCGAACCCAGCCATCGTGGGTTATTCAAGGGTTAAACAACCCTTGCATAAGCTTCGATTAGTAATAGGGTTATGTGAAGGTTATTTAACCTCTGATTATCTGTGTCCACAGTGGAAACCAACTAGATTAAAACTTTTCCAACTGCATGTCATGCAAAAGATCACACTTCTGTGATCCCATTCTTCAACGCACTTATTCTCAAACAGTGTGCCGAGGCACACTAGTGTACCACAAGAGATCTGTGGGCATGCCAAAGGATTTTTTTTTTAATTCAAGTCTCTTGAGAGCCTAGGAAGCCACTCACAGAGGAGGCTGCCTGCTGTGTCTCTCTGCGCATTATTCACAACTCTGGCCTTGCCTTCCTCCAATCAGCCTCCACTGGGTACAGGTAACTTTGCCATGTCTTTTCATCAAATCTGACTGGATCATTCAGTCACTCCCAATACAGAGTCACAACAGAATTATCTACCCTCTAAAAGTTAATCCTTTGCGGTGCGAGAATGAAGTGCACCTCCAATTTATCCTTTTTTAAAAAGGGTAACTCGTTTATCAGAAATGCTACTCCAATGCAAAGCCAGATCCCCTATCCACAAGAATGCACTGGAAGGAAGGAGAAGAGCTTGGAAAAATCTACCCTTTAATGTTCCCGATGGTACGGAAAGTCAGAAAGTCATTTGAGATTGTCATGGGTTAACTAATCAGTGTTATGTGATTTGGAGGAGTATGCACCCTCACACATAGTCAGCATTTAAATATACATAGCAATGGGAGGCAGGGAATCACACCCTGTCCCTTCCTAAATGTATGCCAAAGGCAATACACAGTGGAAGGAAATATTCACAGAATGCAGGATGCTATTTTCCTTCTCCCCCAACACCGAGTTGAGTTTACAGGATGAGAAGAAATGTAACAAGTGAGGGACTTCATGCCTTTAATTCTCAGCCAAATATACTCACTGAACCTGAACTCAGGAATGGGAATGGAAAGTAAGTTTCAGACAGATTATCAAAGACAGGAAAATATGGGATGGAATGTAAGAGCCTCCTAAGAGGTCACAGGTGGAGTTAGCAGTAACCCTGAATTTGTTTCCCAAAATAAGAAAACGGAAGGAATAGCCTGGCTAATACAAAGTACACAAACTGACAATTCAGTGACCACTTAGACTAGGGTACTCCCCATTGGCTCTGATGAGTCAGTGACTCACTCTTGAAGAATGTTTGGGATCAGAGGAGGAGAAAGGCCAAGGCCACTTCAGTCATTAAATATTGCAGAAATAGGCAGCAGAAGATAAAAGAATATTGCCTTCCGTTCTGTGGAAAGATGGCTGGTGAATACCTAACCACTCCTCCTGCTCTAAGCTGGCCAAAGCTCCCTTTCACTTAAGGGTGGTGCAGATATAATGAAGGAGCTCTTCATTACAACATGTCGAGCCACAGTGAAATGAGCTGATTAATTAGCGAAGGGAAATGTTAAATTCAGTAATGCCAAGTGTTAAGGGCACATCTGTTTATTTTTTAAGTTGTTTTTTTTTTTTGGTCATCTTGGGTTTCTATAATAGGGCAAGATACTAAAACATGGCCTTTTTAAAAAAAATCTCTGAGTGGTAGCTTTAATTAAAGTTACCTACCCTTCCTCCAGCACCTCAAGAAGGCAACTTCTTTTGAGGTTTGGACTGTATGCAACTAAAATTAATTGATTAATTGGTGATTACTCAATTAAACATTTTTTTAAAAAAAAATTGACAATAGCCCTGCTATATAGAAGCACAAGATCAGGAATATGCATGAAGTAAGTATTTCCATATACTGGAGGCACCCTGCAATATAAAGGAATCAGTGTTTCAAATCTACTCTGAGTTCAAGCTATTCTAAAAGGATGCAAAATACAATTTTCCTCTGGGTGATCTATGCATTCCTGTGCTCCAGCCTTCCCCAGACTGGTGCCCTTCACATATGTTGGACTACAACTCCCATTATTTTCATCGGGAGTTGAAGTATAACACATCTATTGGGGAAGGCTGCTCTACGCTGAGGGTTATCTTCATTCTGTACAGCAGGGCTCTCCAACCTTGGGTCCCCAGATGTTGCTGGCCTACAGCTCCCAGCATACCCAGCCAGCATGGCTAATGGCAAGGGATTCTGGGAGCTGTAGGCCAGCATCTGGGGACCCAAGGTTGGAGAGCCCTGCTGTACACTATGGTATTCTCAGCTTTTAAACAATTTAACTTCCTCCCGAAATTTCTAGCCATTAGCTTCCAGCTTCAAGCCATCCACAATTAGAGGGACTGCAGTACCCTGCACAGCTCCTGCTCTTTCTTGCACCCATAGCTCACCTATTCCCAATTCCCTTAATACGTCTTTTCATCTCCCCAGCACTCAACCCCGATCGTCCAGATTCTTTTGAGTCTTGCGGCTAATTCACACATGGATGAGCCTCACTTGATGTGTGCAACACCAAGTGATGGCTTCCATGCGTGAATAGGCCACCACGCAAACAGCAACACAGAAAACGTTCGTATCACCTCAAATAACATGTTTACAGTGACAAGAGGCTCACACATTCCACTGCTAGTTGCCAAGTGCAGCAATTTAGTGGCTTCACCATCCCTTTAAGAAATGGGGAAGAGCAGATGTGCATACGTGTACAATTTAGAGTACACATGCAAAATAATTTATTTTTAAAACTTATAAACTACCCTTCATCCACAAGGGATCCCAGCACACAATATTTAAAAAACAACAACAAAACCTCACAAATCTAATATAAAACCCACACAATTACTAATTAAAAGGGAAACAAACCATCTTCAACCAGCAAAATAAGGTCTTATTATGATATATTAATTGATTGTTTTAGTAAGTAAATGTATATCCTGCCTTTCTTCCATAATTGAACGCAAGGTAGTGTACATGAGGTCTTCCATCCAGGCACTGACCAGATCTCGACCTGCTTATCTTCAGCAAGGTGGTAAATTTATGTGCTCTCAGACCATGTCCTTGGGACCAGGGCATGGTTAACTCTATAGAGAATTGTCTATGCATGTGCTACTTGTAGGTGCATCAGATCCAGACTGAAGATGCTTGTTACCTGTTGATGGCTTGTCCAGCAGAAGTATGGTCTACTTCATATCCTTCTCTCCTCAAAACCTCTATCACTGTATTGTTGCCCATGAAATGACCTATAGTCAAGGAAAAATAAAAACCCCAAGTAATATGAAAAAAATAAACACACATAACCATATTTCAAAATGTCCAGATTAGACAGCCAGTCAGCCACACAAAATGTATGAGAATAACTGCTTCACCTTGTTCTGTAAAGAAGCTGACACTATAGAACAGTGTTCTCCAACCTTGGGTCCCCAGATGTTTTTGGCCTACAACTCCCAGCATGCCCCAGCCAGCATAGCTGGCTGGGGCATGCTGGGAGTTGTAGGCCAAAAACATCTGGGGACCCAAGGTTGGAGAACACTGCTATAGAAGTATGCAGTAGATCAAATCAAGCTGGATTTAAGCTTAGTCATTGCACTATTATAGATCAGTGTGCAGTTATCATGAAATGCTGCTCACTATACTTTGAGTTATTAGGTTCAGTGAACCAACTAGATACACATTACTGTATGTTGAACCTTCTTTCAAGTTTCTCAGTTCCTCTCTCTTAGATAAATAAAGCACTGGTTTCCAAACTGTGCTTGGGCAGTTCTGGGATTTCCCAGAGAGAGGTATAGCAGACAAGCGTCCCTGAAAGACAGCTCACCCACCACTATCAACTATCCTCTGCAAGCCACAGCCACAGGGGCAGTGTCTGATGTCTTCTAAAGTGCATACTCCCATTTTTCACCCTGTGACTTCCATCCACCCCCTCCGCCATCTGTGAGGAAGCAGCTTGGCAAGGCTGATTGAGATAGAAAAGGTCTGGAGGGAAAAGGGTTAAGCAGTTTCTTGCTCTCGCTTTCTCTGCATTTCCCTCTGCTCAGGCTGCTTCCGGTTAATAAACAAAAGTGGAAGAAAGAATAATGAAACTCAACCTAATGTGTAGGTTGAGACAGAGTGTGCAGAGTGGCCTGCAATATGTCCCCTGAATCTTCAGGGATTCCACAGCAGAAATGCACGGGATTCCTCAATAGATAAATCAATGTGGACAGGCAGGTACCCCAAAAACAAGCCACCAAAGATAAAAAGCCACTAAAGATGAAAGCCACCAAGTTACAGCAATCTTTGGTGGAGTCCATTAAAACAGAAGCTACTGTCCTAACTCAAGCAGTAGCACATTTTGCTTAGCAAACCCCAGGGATGGGGACTCGGACTCGAGGACTCGACTCGTGAGTCGGACTGAGTCCCCCCTCTGACTCGACTCGGACTCGAGTCCCAATATTTTTAATGGGACTCGAGACTTGACTTGGGACTCGAGACCAAGGACTCGTCAACATCCCTGGGCTGTTGATGAGTCTTCTGGCTGTGCCAGAAGGAGCGCGATCATCGGTGAAGAGCGTATGGAAGCGAGGCGCGCCGCTGCTCGGCCACTATGGACAGCTACCAGGAGCGCAGCCCCAACGATGTGTTGAGATTTATTTTGATTGATGTGTTGTCGGGGGTTAAGGCCTCTGCCTGCCTGCTTTGGGGTTCCCTGCCTCCTCGGCCTGCCTGGTTATTTTGGGTTTGTCTGCCTGATCTGTTCTTGCCAAAATCAGTTGCAGAGTTTTGAAATAAAAAGGCACACTTATGCCTAGAATTTATTTAAGCCACACATCTGAAGTAGCCTTATTTTGTTGGGGAGAAATCCCATTGATTTCAATAGGGACTCGTGGAGTCAGCTTTGGGAGTGACTCAGGACTCGTGAGTCACCATTTTGGACCAAGGACTCGGACTCGAGACTCAGGTCCAAAGACTCGTGACTCGACTCGTGACTCGAGAAGAAGGACTCTTCAACATCCCTGGCAAACCCAGGAAAAGGATCAACATTTTTATTTTAGGCATCTTTTATTATCCCACTTGTTCTCACCCCCCAACCCCAAATATGCTGTAAGGAAAACACGGATGTTTGAAAGAGAATGTGACTCCTTGCAAGCGTGTGCCTCTGGTGGATGAAGAGCTCTAGCTGAGACACCAAGGGAGATACTGGTATTAAAGCCATCCACTGATACTTCAAGGGGAATTGGAGCAGTAATTGTCACTCCCCCTATTTTAAAAACAGTGCAGTTACTTTTACAAGTTCTGCCACCTCTGTTAAATTTATAACTGCAGATATAAATGAGAAGCAAGCGAGGTAATACTCCTCTACTTCATGGTGGCATCTTTTGCTGCCCAGCCATAAGCAAATAACCCCAATTCCTGCAATAGTAAAGGTGGGCAAGGGAGAAAGGAAGTTGCCAGTGTACTTTCTGATCTGCTGCGCTTCTCCCTAAGCCCCCCAAACTCCCCACCCAACATTCTGCTTCCTGTTGGGATAGAGGCTAAAGACAATCTACATTAGTACTCTTCAAATGGTAACTTCCAAGTTTTCTTTCAGGTATTATTCACACTGAAATGCTTGCAATAGAGACCTAATTTTCAATTTAAGGAATGTCTTACTATTCCTCAATGGGGAGAAATTCCAAAAGTTTCTCACAGCAAAAAGTAGCAGTCCTGTGGCACTTTAAAAGGCCAATATATTTATTCCATCATAAGCATTTGCTGAAATGCATCTCATGAAGTGGGTTCTAGTCTATGAAAGCTTACGCTACAATGAAATTTCTTCAGGGAGAAATTGATGTGATGAATATCAGGTTGCTGCCAAAAATGGCTACTACATGTCGAGTCCCCTCCACTCTTCTCCCCTGTAATCGCCTTCTGTCAGGGTTCCATCATAGATTTTGGGTGGCTCATGGACACTCAAGAGTTATCTCTTACCTGATATGGATAATCTTATTACCCACAGTAGCAGCTGTGGGTTAGAAGTAGCAGCTGAAAAGATCAGAAGTAAGTTTGTGCAGACTATCGTAATATCCTGTAATGGAGAGCATTGAATAGAAATTGTTTTGAGATGTTTATATAAAAAATTGGGGGCTACTTTACCTATTTAACTTTATTCTACATGTGTATAACAATACTTAATACCAGTGTGATGTACTGGTTTGAGTGTCAGACAAGGACTGGGGAGACAGCCATGTAGCTCACTAGGTGACCTTGGGGCCAGTCACTCTCTCTCAGCCTAGCCTACCTCACAGGGTTTTTGCAAGGATAACAGGGAGAAGAGAAACATTTACGCTGCCTTAAGCTCCTTGGAGGAAAGGTGGTATTTAAATATAATTAATTTAATTACTTCCTCTATTTCACTTTGATCTGTGAGAGAAACGATCTAAGGTTGAAACAAATAAATCCACTGCATTTCCTCCCCACCACCTGCTCAACTGCCAGTGGCAGCCAATGATGTGGAGCAAAGGTAGGGAAAACACACGATGCAATGACATCACATCACACATTTCCATCACTACATTTTACAGCAGAGAGGAGGGGGGAACTGAACATGCAGTTGCCATCTTTGGTGGCAGCTCCCTAATATTTGGCGTGTCTAGTTCTGCCATTAGTCATTAAGTTGCCACAGGTATTGTTGATGGAATCATTAAGGTTGCAATCCTATGTATGCACACTTTCATAGAAGTAAATCTCATTGGGCGCAGTGTGAATTACTTCTGAGTAAATACACAGACGGATTGAGCTGCACTACACACCTGTTACACTCAATTGCACTGTTCCTTTAAGGAACAGTGCAATTGTTCCTAATCACTCAAGAGGGGCTTCTCAACCAATATTAGAGTGTAACTGATCAGGCCAGAAGATCACAGAGAAACATACTCAACAACTGTGGGAAAATGTAGAACTAAAACGAACAATGGGTCTGTGTGCAGTAGAAAATGAGCAGGCACACACAAAAAAGCACACGTGTGCAAAGTTCCCCACACCCACCCTGCCAACCACCCCAACGATGCTTAAAATGCATATAATGAGTCTTATATTATTTTTTCCTCAACAATGTGCCAGTACTTGACAAACTATATACCCAGTGTATTACACCCTCTTGCGGTTACTCATCTCTCCCCGCCCCCAGAATTAGGCAATAAAATTAAACTGGGGCAAGGACCTTGTCTTTGTATTGCAGAGTGCCTGCCTCCTTTTAACAAGCATTGCAAAGATGTGATGAGTTAATACTTTGCTTCTGTTCCCAAAACACAGATACAGCCTAGGCCCTCCACCAGTCAAAGAGCTCCTTCTATGTAAGAGATCCATCCACCCACTTTCAACTTTTTTTTTAGAGGAGCTATAAACAACTACTGCTGAGCGAGATTCACCCTCCCAAAGCATAAGATCAAACAGTCTTGCTTGATGGGAGGCTCTGCCCAAAGAAGCATGATAGGGAGTGTAGGTCCTCTTTCACCTGTTTCCTATTTTGGCCTAACACACTTGAATGCCCCCAAAGAGAAAAGCCCTAGGCTCTTGTCCCATCAAGCCTCCTCCTCCTCTTTTTGTCCCCAGCTCTCCATTATCCCCATACCACTAGGTGAACTGATACATTTGAGAGGTCAATTTACTCTGGCAGGGGGTAGGCAGCCATGAATCTCTATTCTTTCCGTGTTCAAACTTAAAAAGGGGGAAGAACCAAAACCTTCTTGTGTGTATCAACTCTGCCAGACAATTTACTAAAGAGTAAATAAGGCACAGGCTTTTAATTCAGACTGAAATGAAGTGAGGTACCACTGCTGTAATGAGCAATATGTTTCAGGGCTTTGTTTCGGTCCCCCCCCCCCCGCCCCACCAAAAAAAAGTCTGACCAATTTGTTGTGCTTTCAAAAATGACAAAGGATTGATTTCCAAAGTCCTTTTTAAAGTTCTGCATCGTTCTAAACAGTTGACATTTTAAAAGAAATCAACATCCCAATGTCCTCTTCAAAGATTACCTTTTTGGTGTACACCTAAGACCTATATTTTTCAAATATTTATTACCCAGACTCAAAGCAGTATCTTTTCTAGATTTCAATTGGAGGCCTACTACACTTTTGTACTCCAAAGAGTTTCTATTTCATGCATTATATTCATTATATTATAGATACATGTTATATTATATTTCCCTCAATCAGATCCCAAAACAGGCAGTCATCCTTGCTACTGTGGGATAGCTCAGTTAATATTGCCTCCCCGGATCCTGCCCTGCCCTTTACCCAGTATTTAGAGGTCAGGGGTGGTGGGACTCTGCTCCCTGGACAATGATGATGCTTCCGGTATCCACCCCGCCCCTGCGCTTGTCTTCTGTAGTGTGGACTACATCAAGGATTCCTAGTACATCTTATACTCCCTACTATTTTTTACAATCTTACTATTTGCAACACAATGGTCACAACAACAACAACCAAACAAAAACAGCAAATAAATGGCGGGGAAATTCATGTCATGAAATATATCAATACACAGTAATTATTAACATCTCCCTTGATAGAGTGAAAAGGAAGGGGGGAAAGAGAAAAAGGGGGGGGGAAGAAAACACAAGGAGAGGGGGGAAAAGGATTACTATTTCCATTTCAAATAGTAGTACCAGGCAGGAGGGAAAAGAGGTGCGTTGTCCTGGGCCTGCTCCCAGGTAGACCAAGGACAACATGCCTTCTTTCCCTCCCACCAGGCAGTGCGATCGTGGAGAGGGGTGCTCCTCCTCCGTGAAGTCCTCCCACATAGACCATGGGGGAAAGCTGCTCTTCTCCCCTCTGCCAGGGGGAAGGACCTGCTGTGCTTGCCTTCCTCGAGAAGAACACAAGCACAGCAGGTCCTTCTGCAAGTGGGGACACGGCAAAGGGGGAGAGGAGCTGGACAGAAGCTGGCTCCTCCCCCCCTTTGCTGCATTCCCCCCCCTTGCTGCATTCCCCCCCCCCTTTGCTGCATCCCTGCCTGCCGCGCGGGCACTGAAAAGGAAGGAGCTTCTGAAGCTCCTTCAGTGCCAGCTGAAACGGCAGGTGGGGACACAGTGAAGGGGAAGAGGAGCCGGCCAGAAGCCACCACCTGCCATTTTGGGGGGAAAGGATTGTGGCAGCGGTGGGGAGCCAGGCTTCTGGCTGCACTTGCTTGAGAGCATGCGTGGCCGGCCACCTGGCTCCCCGCCACCGCCGCAGTCCTTTGGGGCTTTCCCCCCCCCCCCCCCGTGCTCCAGCAGATGCCAGGAGAGCAGGATTGCTTGCAAGCAATCTCACTCTCCTGACATTGGCAGGAGCGCACCGGAGACGCCAATGACAGCTGCGTGAAGTGCTGCTTGGACACTTGGCCGGCTATCATCAGCCAGTGCCCCTTGGCCAGAGCGGCAGGCAGCCCTTGCTTGCTACTCTTGCCAAGGGGCTCTGTGCCTTTTGGGCTTGTGAGAGGGTTAGCATGTCGTCCGGGTTTGGCTTCTAAAGTACCCTGCAGGGTTCAGACGACACACTAAATGTCAGTAGCACTTAACCTACTGAGGTTTAGCGTGTCGTGCAAACCCAGTCATTCTCTCTCTCTCTCCACACACACATGCGTGCGCATGAGCATCCCATCGCTAAATGCATCCCATCCCATCCCATATACATATATATTCTCTCTCTCTCTCTCTCTCTCTCTCTCGCATACATGCATGGATACAATATCATACACACTTCCCCTCTTCTTTAAAAAAAAGCAACCCTCACCAGCTCTTTGTGAACAGCTATAGAGGCTTTCTCCTTACATACATCAACTTCACAATCCGTTTGACCGGGGCACAAAAAGGGTAACGTTAAACAGACCCTCTTCTTGCCGTTCATTGAGGGAACTGGCTTAGAGAAGCCAAGGCACAGGCAAAGGGCCACATGAGAGAAAATGACTAAAATGCACCATAAGAAGGGATGTCTGCAGAATCAGGAGCTATGCTGGGAAGCAGATGGGAAGTGTCCTTGGGGGGCCACGTTGGGCTCCTGGGCCTCCAATTGCCTAGCCCTCATTTAATCTTTTACTTCCTTCTCTTCTGGCTTGACTTTGCTTTCAAAGATCTCAGCTGGGGCTTGTTAAGATTTTTCTTTTTCTTGTAGTTAGAAATGTCAGGTAAGTTATTACTCAGCACTCCCCCCACCCCCTTTGCTGGAGTCTCTAGGCCAAGTGGCCTTTGTGTGAACTCTGGAGCTCTGAATGTTACATCTGCCTCCACCAAGTATAAGCCTGCTTGGGTATGTGTGCTGCAGCAGCTCCTACCGCTGCTTCAACAATCCCACCATTATCATGCTGCGGTCTCTTAGAAACTGCTAAACAGAGAGAAAGGAAAGTTGCTGCATTGTGCCTGTCATTCCACCTTGTTATATACTGACCTGGTTTGGACAATCACTGCAGCCACGGTGGGTTGTGACGCGTGCCGGGCGACTTTTGAATATTGAAGCCGTGACTGTGGCTTGTTGTGTCATCCGAGCCTAGCAAGGGTAGGTTGTTGGTATGGTTAACAAACTACCCCCAGAATCCATGGGCGGTTTTAGGGTTGCGGATGCTGGCTCAGCTTGTCTGAGCGTGGAAAGCTAAGCAGGGTCAGGCCTGGTTATTACTTGGATGGGAGACCCCTCCTCTAGTTTCCTGCATTGAGCAGGGGGTTGGACTCGATGGCCTTGTAGGCTCATGTGGGAGAAGATGGCCATTTCCCCCCCCCTGGACACCCCACCTACAAGCCACATTCCACAGGGCACCGCACAGTCCACAGAGCCCCCCCCCCCCAGTTTTGTTTTGTTTTTTGCCAGTTGGCCACCAAAATTCAGCGGCAAACTGCTCCATAGCCTCTACAGAGTGCTGCAATAAACAAATTTAGTTTGTTTGAAGCTAAATTTAACACTTTTGGTGCTCCATAGTGGCTATGGAGCACCCAAAGGGCCACATTTAGCCTGCAAAATAGCTAAATTTGATCCTTGTAGCGCTCTGCAGCACTATGCACACCATTTTAAGGGTTAAAAAATGGGGGGGGTGACGAAGGGCAGCAATGTCCTCACTGGAGGCAGTGGGGGCCCCATGTGGGCTATGTGTTGCCTACCCGATACACATAGAAAGTAGCATATAGAAAATAGTGTCATGGTTAAATTTAATGCAATTAGATCAGTGGACTAAGAAATGGAAGAAGAGAAATGAGCATGAGAGGGAACTCACTGGATTTGAAAAGAAAGTGTTGTCTAGAGAACTTATAGAAGGGAATGCTTCTTCCAGAGGGTTAACAAAGGAGATATATAAAATGTTTCAAAAAATTGAAGCGCAAAAAGATAATCTTAAGATGATTTGGGAAATGGAATTTGAGGAGGAGATATCGAATGTGGGGTGGAAAAATATTTGGGGCAGACATATATTAAGAAATATGTCAGTAAGGATAAAAGATAATTTTTAAAAAACTATTTGGAGATGGTACTTGACTCTAGTAAGATTAAATAAAATAGACAGTAATTGTGCTCCATTGTGTTGGAGAAGTTGTTGTCAGGAACTTGGTACTTATGCTCATATGTGGTGGAGTTGTAAAAGTGTATTGGATTTTTGGAATAAAATTTTTGTAGAAATTTCAGAAATTACTGGCATTAATTTGGAGGTCTGTCCAAAATTAGCATTGTTATCAATAACGGAGAAACTTCTGTGTTCACAAGAGAAAAAGGAATTAATTGTAAGTTTGTTAACGGCAGGGAGATTACTGATAGCAAGGAATTGGAAAGTTCAACATCAGTATTTAATTATAGATTGGTATAAAGAGGTGTGGGATATCGTTTTAAATGATAAACTAACATGTAGTATTACGGTAAATGTAAAAAGGGACAATTAAAGAAAAATAATTTTAAGGATATATGGGGACCTTTTTTAGATTATGTTTTAGTAAAGGGAAAAGGGAGTAAGCCATGTCATGATATGATGTATTTTTGGAATATAGATTAATAATGGATTATGTGGATAGAATTGGTTTTGGCCCCGGGGTGACGGGTGCACTTGGAGTTTATGATTTGTAGGTTTATGTTCTTTTTGTATGTGTGTTCATTTAAAAATATAAATAAAAATTGGGGGGAAAAGAAAAGAAAGAAAATAGTGTCCTCTTTTCTCCACCCTTCTGGTGATGCATTTCCTCTTTTTTTTAGCAATGCATAAGTGGCCACCCTAGGGTGGTACCTGTGTGAGGAGGTGCTCCCTTAGGTTTGGGGGGGCCAGGCTACAGAAGACACTGAAATATGAGAACAAGCACCTGAATAACTATATGAATCTCTTTGGATCTGTGCCTTAATCCACACTAAATAAATAAATAAATAAATAGCCATACTTTGATCTTATTGGATCACCTCAGGAGGTTCACTAAAATTAGAGTAACACAACATACATTCTGCTGGCATTATGGAATTAGAAAACCTTCTCTTGGAAAACTGCTTCAGATCAGTTAAACAAGGATAACATGTTGGCAGCTATAACACTAGACATGCAAGTTATTCACTAAACCACGCACAAGCATAATAAATTGTGGAGCTGATTCATCTTGGCATTTGGCAATTGCTCACATAATGGGAACTTAACAACAGAACACCATACAGGGAATGGAAAGATATAAAAAGACACTATAAAAATTACTGTAAAAAGGGGAGAGAGAGAAAATAAAATAAAATAAATGAAGCACATAAAAGCTCTCCACACATTTATTTAATAATTTTAAATAGAAAACTATTCAGGCAACAATTAGAGAGGTTTATAAATAGCAAGACAAGGGCTAGACAACCATACAGAAAAGAATATTTCTGAACACCGTTGAGAGGGATTTGTTGCCTTAGTCCATTCGGACTTGTTGCTGAAGATGTTGCATATGAAGCAATGATTTCCAGGTTTGAAGCATATTGCCAGCCAAAACAATGGGAGAAGAATGGTTCCTATTTTACCCTCAATAGCCAAGGGAGTAAATGTTTGGCACATATATATTCTGTTTGTTTGGTCACACCAGAGTGACAGAATGTTGGGAATTGGTGACCAAACAAACAGAACCAAGGATGGGGCTAGAAGAGGAGAGGGCTCGATGCTTAATGGCTGGGGTCACCAGAAGCGGGGAGCAAGTTTAGCCTCCAGCTCAACGGGGGTTGGACTCGATGGCCTTGTGGGCCCCTTCCAACTCTATGATCCTATGGCTAGAGAACTCCTGCAGACAAGGCAAGGAACACATTATGCATACAACAGCAAGGCTGCAAACTTTAGCCAATTCATCTATTAGCTTGATTTTAAAAAAAACCATTTTGATCAATTAAAAAGATGCTCTCAGCTAAAGTGGCAGATGCCATTTTAGGCTTCCTCCTTTCTCTCTTATGGATATTTGTAAACCACCCTGATATCATTTTAGATGAAAGGCAGCATAGAAATCTAAGGAAGGAAGAACTTTTCCTAAAATTATGCTTGCTGTAATCTGGGAGTGCATAATCTACGAGCATAGTAAGAATGTCCTTTTTCTTCAGAGCTACTGTCTTATTCATATCCAAAGCTTACACATTAAATAATTAAATCCCTTCAAACTCATAGATGAAAAAAAGTAAGATGATTAATTGGCTGACAGCCCTCTACAGCAGAAGGTATTCAATTCCCTACTTTCAAGAAACTCTTTCCACATTTTGTCTAGCAAGAAGCCCCTGTATATCTGCCATGGAAGCCCTGTGCATTACAGTGGATTCTAGGTCGCATTCTAAGGCAAACATTCAGTTCATGCAGGGCACTGATCAGGTCTATTGGCCCTTACTGTCACTCCACATCTACCAAGAATGCATCCTAGAACACACCCTACACTCTCCTGTGGCTATGCATTGCAGAGGAAGCTTGGTAGTTGCAGGCAAGCTAGTCTTCCATAACTGATCTTTCTCTGATAAACTCCTGATTCCATGGAATTCAGGGTTCTCCCTAATAAGATTTTTATTACAAGCAGCTAGACTATTAATAGGAAGAGGATGGAAAGATGCCAAAGGGTTGACTATCAATCATTGGTATAATGTGGTATGGGAAATTGCATTAATTGAAAAATTAACTCAAAAATTGAGAACTGCAGGAGGAAAAAAGAAAACAAACTCTTTTGAAGCAGAATGGTGGCCTTTTGTCCAATTCTCATGCAGAACATCTACAACAAAAATACCTCAAGCCTTCCAGCACATGTGGATGCAATAAACTTACATAAGACACAACAGAATGACTGAAGAAGAAACTACACTAGAACAAGGACAATTTACCTAACATCAGTTCATCATACCTCAAATACTTACCTATCACAGGATTGACTACTTTGTGGATTAAAAAAGATTTTGGAAACAGCACCCAGCTGGATTTCTTCTTTTGAAATTCTAATGGGGGGGGGTATTTTATTCTGGTTTATTGCAGTCTATGTAATAGATTGGATATTTTGTTTATTGTTTGGTTGTTATATATATGTTAAAAAATTCAATTACAAAACAATTTTTAAAAAAAGGAATTCAGGGTTCTCCAAACATACCAGCATTGAGGATCTTCCCCCTGCCCCACTAATTGCTCATAAGGATCCTTCAGGAGAAAAGCAGTCTATGCTACTTGGCAACATAAATTCATAGACCACTAGCAGCTATCAATTTACACACTACCAAGACCAAGCACACATAGTGCAACCGCTTCATTTGTATTGACTTATAACCCAACCCATGTCACTTGTGTTTGATCAACCTTTCTCCATCAGGGTAAAGGCCATTATTGAACTAAAATCCTAGACTATGGGAGGGGAACCTCTGGCTCATGGGCTGGGTGTGGCCTGCGGAGATGCCCCATCCAATATGACCTCATCTCCTCACCCCCTTACAACAATTCACCTTTGAAAAAGCCTTCCATTACCTTCAATAGAAGGCTTACCCCAAGCCTAATGGCAATGCAGCAGCGGCGGCGGCGGCGGCAGGGGGGGGGGGATCAGGAAGAGAAGCATTAATCCTTCCCTCTTCATGCACATTGACATCCCCCACCCCATGCTGCAATTAGCCTTGTGAAAGCCTTCCACTGAAGCTAATGGCAGGCTTTTTTTTCCAAGCCTAATTGCTGTAAGGGGGCAAGTCAAGGAGGGGGCGCAGCTGGTGAGTTGAGGCTTAACCCTAACTGCCCCCGCTGTAAACCCCCCCCCCCAATCACTCCGCCATGCTTCAGTTAGGCTTCGGAAGAGAGTGGGGAGGTGAGAATGGCAAGTGGATGTTTCTTAATGAAAAGGAAGTGTGCTGATTTAAAAAATCTATATTGCAGAATGTTATTTCCCACGTTCTGGCCACCATCTTGGAAATGGTTTCCATTTTTCAGATTACCAATAGGGACTTGCCCCCCAAATATATCCGGGTCCGGGATTAATGCTTGGGAGTTGGCCAAAGCCCAGCTAATGTCTTTTGTATGAGAGGGGCTACTTCATGAAAATGGAACACCTCCTCTGAGAGACTTCCATGCCAAAAGCACTGATGGGAGTTGCAGTTCAAGAACACCTGTAGAGCCACACGTTCCTCACTCCAGATGTACAGAGTGCCCTTCTGTACAGCCTTGCCCCAACATAGGTAACAAAGTTTCCACTCAAGTCTGAAGCCAAACACCAGTCCCTTTAAGAGAAATGTCATCTTGGCAGGACTTTTAGAATATCATCTAAAATGTTGTTTTTTTTAACTTTTGAAGTTCACAGTGATACTGCTATACAACACTAAACCTTATGCCAGCACTCCATACCCAAACATACGGTACCTACTTTGCTCTCACGGCTGCATTTAGATGATCCACAAATTCAAACAGCAAGGATGTGCTTTTCATGAAGCTTGAGGTATGTATTACATTGGTTTTTTCATAGGTGATTTTATGTACACCACCCTGAAATTCTTTCTGGGATGAAGGCATGGTTTATAAAATGTTAAAATAAATAAATAAAATATGCAGCTCACCTTTCAGCAGCTAGAAAGGATTGCCATTCTGAATGGAAGCCCCAGTGGTTCAGCACATATTATGTACAATGTGTGTTTGCACAGCATCAAAGAGAACAAGCAAAATCCAAAACTGATATGTAGATTTGCTCTTTTAAATAAAATATACATACCAGCTCCAAATGCAAAGAAGAAACTTTTGTCAGGATACTCTTCCAATAGATATTTCACTCGCTTGCCCATCCGCTCATTCCGCTTGTAGATAAGCTCCTGGCGGAAGTAGTTGTCAATCTCCTGAGCTGTGATGCGTTCTTGAGGTGGCAGAGTGGCATTGATGAAATTTGGGACCTGTGCAAGAAGAGAAGAGATTTTCTTTTTTAAGGCAACACTGATTAAAGTTTAATTTTAGAGCCTGACTAGATGATATGGGAAGCCATGGCTGATGCTGATTTGTGCCTCCCCAGCAATCACTGAGCAAACTAATCACAACACAAAATGTCATCATGTTCCTGCCCCTGTTCCAGTTCACTTGTCACCACTTGCAATGGGCGGGGAAATGTTGAACATGATGTCACATCACGCACTGTTTTTGTGCAACATTAGAATCCATCACAGTTCTTCAGTGCCAGACTTGCTCCTTCTGATTTTTCTTAAACGTGAAAGGAACAAAGGACACAGCAAGAGATGTTATAAGGCAAAGAAGAAACATAAATGTGGATCAGCAGCAGTCATGCAACTCTGCAACATGTAGTTAGCCCCTTAAACTAAGTTGCAGACTTCCCTGAAGAGCATGTTCTAGTGCATAGGTGCCACTACAGAAAAGGCTCTACATTTTAGTGCCAACAGCAATTTCTTTACAAAAAGAAGGGACACAGAGCAACATCTCCCTAAATGACTTAAGAGGTTGGGGAGGTGTACATGGGACCTCCCCATGTGCTGGAGGACCCTAAGGTACCTCCAGCACAGGCCATACGCTTTAGAGGGAAACACTACCATATGACTATTCATCTAAACGTGCCACAGATACAGCACTGGTGTCCTGTCTCGCTTGCTAACTCAGGAAGGGGCCATACCTCAGCGATGGAACACATGTGTTGCATGCAGAAGGTCCCAGGTTCAATCCCCGGCATCTCCAGGTAGGGCTGGGAAAACTCCTGCCTGAAACCCTGGAGAGCCGCTGCCAGTCAGTGTCGACAATACTGGCCTAGATGGTCCAATGATTTGACTCTGTACAAGGCAGCTTCCTAGGTTCGTAAGTTGCAGTGGCAGGTAGTTGCAGCAACTGATGGTAATATCTGTATTATAACAGTTATATATGACACCATACACTATATTATAGAATTTGTTTTCCTCAAAACTGACAGGAGGCTCTGCCATCATTGCATTTCTCCATAGATTGTTAGGTCTGTTCCTTGCAATGGCTGGTGTGCTTTCACCAAGCAAGGAAGGAGAGACAGAAATAGTACGATATCATAGAGTTAAAGTAAAAAAGGGAAAGAAAGAAGGGGGAAAAAGAGAAACAAGCAAACAAACAAAGAGGGGGAAAGAGGAACTAGATGGAGTGCAAAGCTTTGGCATAAGAAATAAGTGGTCTTCTAAGGTGAGATTTAGACATTGCTTGCTGCCCCTCCCTCCACAATCCATGCAGCAGGGAGTAACATTTAATACCTTTACTTTGTGCATGGATGCAACCGCCTTCAGCATTCGCATGCTGATGTCAGCTGTCCCCAGGGCTAGATGGAACAGGGACACAAGTCTTGCATACCAGGACACAGAGCAGAGGCTGTTAAATATTACTGTGCACCACATCACTCACCAGCCTGGCAAGGTTTTACAGCAGCAAGCAGAGGCAGCTCGTCAAGGTATAAAGTAGAACTCAACTTTATCCCATCCATCACTTCACCAGCACCCAACTGCTCCTTACTGTATATTATCCCTAGTAGCCAATTGGTTTCAGAAAGTTTTACGCCTCCTCCTAGTGGCTACTATGACTAACTCAAGCTTGGGGGTGGGTGGGTGGGGGGAAGCAGAACTTAATTTTTAAAATGTACAGAAACTCTGAATGTGATCACCTGGATGGATTTTAATGCTGCAGATTGAAACTTGCTAGTCCATTCCCATTTACAAGTAAAATATATAACATTTAGTTGTAATGTAACAGAACTCAAAGAAAGCAACATGATCAGAAGCGACTCCCATGCAGTCGAGGGTGGCAGAGAAGAAACAAGACAAAGGCAAGGCAGCAGACAGCAAGAACAGGTCCCTTCTTTGCTCAGAGTAGCGAAGAAGTGCAGTTGGGAAACCTTTATACAGGAGTATCAGCTGGCCCATTCTTGGTGCAAGAATGCGTCCTTGCCTGGTGTGGCTAGTCTCCCTGCTGTTCCTCCCTTTGCCCTGAGCTGCGGAATGGTGCTCAGGCTAAACCCCTGCCTCCTACCCTTAGTGTCACCAAGACCCCTCTGCTCAGCCTGACAGATATGAAGATGTAAACCAGGGGTGCAGAACCCGAGGCCCAAATTCAGCCCTCCTCGGGCCCAAATTCAGCCCTCCGGAGGTCATGCCCCCTTCCCCTGGCCCCACCCCTCCCCCCAATCACTGATTGTTTGGTGGTTTCCTGGCTTTTGTGCAGTTTTTCCCCCATTCTAAAAGGCTGAAATGCCTCACCTAAGGCTTAGTTACTGGCAGTAGGAGCTTTAAGCTAAAATATGCTGGTATTTTGGCCCTACCCCCTTTTGCATTCAGCCCCGCCCACCATTGGAATGTGGCTCCCCCAAGAGCTTCTCCAAAATGGAATTTGGCCCTCAGGCTGAAAGAGGTTCTGTACCCCTAATATAAACCATGCCTCGTCCCATCTCAAAGATTTGATCACAGAATCCACCAGCTGGCATGCTGCATCAACAGCAGCTCCTTGATTGCTTTCAGTCACAGGGCACTCATGCTTTGCAAAATAAAAACACACTGTAACACATTGTTAAAACACTTTAACACAAATTCAGAGTATACAACAGTTACAACACATATTCTCAAAGAATCAAATAAAAACAGGTTTTTATATATGTCTCCAAAGAGAGACCAAAGAGGTGCCTAAGTGAACCTCTTGGGGGAACGCATTCCATAGCTCTGAAGCCACAACCCTCCTGCCACTCCAACAAAAAACAAAAACAAACGCCTGATGTTTGTGGAAAATAATCTTGGTTCTCCAAACAGATGGCACCTGGAGCAGAACCTCATTGGCCAATCTTAAATCCCTGGGGGTTCAGAAGAGGAGAAGGTGCCTCCCGAGATATTTAGAGCCCAGGCTATGTAGGGCTTCAAAAGGTCAGAAATGGTACCTGCTCCTGGAAGCAAACCAGTGCAAATTTCAGAGCAGATGTAACGTTCACAGAGACCAACACCTGTCAGAAGGGTGGCAGCATTTTGTACCACTTAAAACTTCCAGGCCATTTTCAAAGGCAGCCCTACATAGAACAACTTACAGTATTCCAATCTGAACATCACCATGGCATGAATGACAGTGGCCAGATCTTTGAATTCTAACAGCGGTTGCAGCCAATGAAGATGGGATCTCTCTCTCTCTCTCTCTCTCTCTCTCTCTCTCTCTCTCTCACACACACACACACACACACACACACACACTCAGCCTTTTGGAACTTACAAGAATGGCATTCTTTATTTAGCTTTGCCTTACCCTAACACTTTTGAAAAGCCAGTATTAACCGTAAGTACATTGACTAAAGGGGTCAATTTCATTTGTGTTACAAGGAAAAAATTTAACACCTTCATATTTGAAAACTCTCCATCTTACCTGCCTAACAAATCAGAAGTGACCCGGCATGGAACAGCAGCAAAAATGCTTCTAGAAGTAGAACTGTGGCTTACAGTGCCCGCAGAAATGCATTCAAGCTCACTTTAAATAGCAAAAGTCTATGCCTTTTAAAAGCCCAGTCTCTTAAGAACACTAGCTGGCTAACAAGCCAGACTGACGGACAGTTCTGTGTGAAGAGCAAGGGGACAAAACTCACTTGAGAAGTGTCATGATTGAAGATGATGGAGTCGAGGTCTCCACAGTTGTAATGCTTGATAAGGTCTTCTGTTGTATAAGGGATCTGCAGACTGCCTGCTCGGAGATTCTCCTGCTGCAAAAGGGTCTGATTCAAAGCAAAGATCACCTAGGCGGGGCGGGAGGAAAGGCAGAGTTCCCCATCAGTCCTTAAAGTTATTAGCTAATAAATATATATGTGTGAATAAGGATCTTAACTCCACCCCACACGCATCTTTAACAACCCAAACCTCTGTTAAATAAAGAGAGAATTTGTATAATCAAACATTTGGCTTAACACTGAGAGGTCACAAAGTGACCTTACCACTAATGCCGCTTGAGAGCCCTTCATTGGCGTGTGATGTCAAGGGTGGCTAGGTTTCTTTGGAGGTGGCAAAGAAAAACACACAGACACTGGAGATGTACTGGTCAAACGATGTATCACATGGAGTTTTGTGGAGCTTCCCCACAACTTCTTCGTTTGAATGAAAAGTAGCCAGGCTACAATCTTGGGTGGAGGGGAGGCAATGGAGGCTCCTCCTTATAGACAAATAGGATTTGTCCCTCACAAGAAAAACACACACAACGCAATTAAAGATTTAATTGCATTAAATTAACCAGGTCAAGGTTCCTGTGTGACCTGGGCTAAGTCACTGAATAGTAATCCTGGTGTTCTTTTGTTTGCCCAGTCCCATTGCTTCTCTCTCTCTCTCATGGCTGAGCCTGTACTCAGCCTTCCCCAACCTGGTGCCCTCCAGATGTGTTGGACTGCAACTCCCATAATTCCTGGCTGGTTGCAGTTCAACACATCTGGAGGGCACCAGGTTAGGGAAGGCTGAGTAGTCTTAAACTGGCATTTCATTCAGACTTCTCTCATGCTGGCAGGGCAAGGTGGGGCAGGCTGCAGGTGAGAGACCCACATGCCAAGGCTTCCTTGCTCCAAGTCTTCTCAGTACACAGAGGGCCGCTACTACTTATTTCACTTTTGAGCACCTCAGGATATTGGCAAAACTTTCAGCCAATTGCTGCTGAGTCTGCCAGGGGCTGTAAGTAAGGCAATTTCCAACCAATAGCTGAAATCCAGTGAGCCTTGTGTGAGGCCGCTCTCTCAGATACCTGTTGAAAACCACTTCCCTCTAATTGGCTCACTTTTCCCTATTAGGGCAGGGCCATCTAGGAACCAGTTGCCATATCAGAAAGAAAAGGCACAATTCTAAAGAGCAGATTTCCCCCTCCCCTTGCAAGTCCTGGTTCCTCTAACAGGCCCAGTTGGTGTAAAGATGTAGGCCTGGACTAGCAGGCGTTTATGTTCAAATTTGTGCCCCAGTGTTCCCTCCTTCTAAGGAATTATTTCCACATTTGTGCCTCTTCTCTCCAAGGAGTTCCAAGTGGCAGACGCGTCATTCCCTCAGCCCCCTTCGCCCGCCCTCACAAAGGGGGGCTCACAGCTGTGAGATGGTGACTGGCCTAAGGTGATCATGGCTGTGCAGGGATTTGAAGTGTTGAATGTTAATTCTTCGATAGATTTTTTTTTAAAAGCATAAATACTTTTAAAAGTTCTTCAATCTGCACTAGCATCCTAGGAGGGTTGTGTTGTGTACAGACTTTGCACTGTTGCCTCACACAGCCCCCGATATGGGAAGTGTTTATGGTGAAAGGCTTTGAGCATGAGCAGAGTGTACAATAAACCGACTCCATATTAGGGGCTGTGTGAAGTAACACAAACATACAAACGCACTCCCCTTTCAATGTCACATTTATATTATTAAGCTAGGATAGTAACAGACTGAAAAAGAGGGTTCCGCTTTCTTTAGGAGAGGAGAAACCATGAATACTGTACATCAACTCCTGTTACATCCATTTGCAAGCCTGACCTACCAGGAAAAGCTGGTAAAAATACTGGGACCTCACCAATCTGATCTACAGATCTCACAAAAATATACGGGACTCAAAAAATACACTGGACTTTATCAGATGTCATTTGACAGAGGAGTGGAACATTAAGACTTTTGAAAAATACATTGCAGGGGTAAAGGGCTTTTGTTTTGGCCTACAGTGAAGGGTTTTCATTTGACCTACGGTGTGTATAAACACAAGAGAACTGTACATGTGTGTTGGTGCATGCTATGCATGAGCAAAAAAAAAAAAAAAAAGACATTGGCCCCACCAACTCAAGACCTCCCAGGCTGCCACTGCTAAATCTTTCCCTTTGGATCATTCCCCCTCTACCTCAATCATTCCAACTTTAAGCTGTAGAATGGTCCAAGTGGAAAGGATTAAGCACCCCCTCCCCTCCACCAGTGCTCCACTCAAGATTGCAGCCTGGCTGCTTTTCACTTGAAAAGAAAATATAAAAATAAATGAGTGCGGGGGGGATTGGATCTTAGTTGTTCACTTGTCTATCAGCACTAGTCTATGGTTTGAAATGTTGGACAAGGTGAGCTATGACAGCAGTTTCTAGAGATGGAAATACATCAGTCGATTGGTTTCGATTGTTCTATTACAAAGTAAGGATTACGGTATGTAGTTCCCCATGAGGAAGCACACAGATGTTCAAAATGCATCAGGAAATCTGAGAAGCCATTTCTCTTATACCTATGGGCTCCAGTGGTTTCCCCCCACCCATTCTTCTGCAGCATTTTATGGCTCTCCTTAGGCCAGGGGGTCCCCAAATGTTTTGGACCCATGGGCACATTTTGGAATTTGAGAAACTGCTGCGGGCACCACCCGCAGAGGATGTGGCTAGTCACATAATGGCTGCAGTGGGGGCCTGGTTAGTCAAAAGTGAGCTAAAGAGGTGGTGGGGTGGGGTCCGTGGGGAGAGAAGTAGCAAGGCTACAGGCTAAAAGGGGGGGGGGAGAAAACTACCTTAACATTTTATAAGGTTTTTATTTTTAAAAGGTGTTTTTTTAAGGGGGCAGGGAGTGGAGAGCTGCATGGGCACCAGTGGAGGGATCAGAAGGCACCATGGCACCCACGGGTGCTGCGTTGGGGGGCCCTGCCTTAGGCATTACATTGGATCTTGCATATAAAAAGTATTCTTTCTAAGGGTGCAATCCTGTGCACATTTTACCAGGAAGTAAGTGCCACTGAACACCATGGGATTTATTTCCAAGGAAACATGTCTATTATTGTGCTGTTAATAGCAATAGAACTCCATGCCGATGAAGCCATGGTTAATAAATAGTGATAACAGGACATCACTGCAACCTATGATGGCATCGACATCGTGGCTTATCAAGGAGGTGAATAAGGTTGCAGTTATGGAGCTGATATTCTTTTACATTCTGTAAACAGTGCAACCTTTATGGCCACTGGATCACTCAAAGGTAATAGCCGTTATAAATAGAAGCCCTTTATGCAGAAACAGAACCTAAAAGCTTCCCAATACAGTTTTTCTAGCTAATGTTATCACATGGGCAATTGCGATACCAGGTGCAGCTTCAAAGAGTGCGCCCTTTGTGAAAAGTTTATCTTCAGTACACAGTTAAGTGACAGTCTCAAGCTTTCATAACAAGGGAAAATTCCAGAGCTTGAGAATTTTTAAAAGGTGTTTTCCTTTGTGGAAAGGTGTATGTTCAGTGGCAAAGGTGTCGGGGAGGAAAGAATGAATAAACTGCAAGACTATCTGAAGTGGGCAATTTCCATTCCTTAGTTTCCTTTTCAAGCATTAACTTTAAAAAAAATAAAAATAACCAGTTTTCTTTTTAATCATAGTAATACTTAGCATTTCTATAGTACTTTGAGTCTTCAAAGTATTTCATGTACATTATCTCTCAACAATCTTTATATCAACCCTGTAGTCGATATTATCCCTACGTATATTGCAGATGGTGGCTGAGGAATAGTAATTTGTGAAGTAGGTGAGAGCTGAATTGTGGCCCTCATGGTTCATAGCTCAATCACTACAGTATTTTACCTCTAAGCAATTTATTATTATAATAACTAAAGTAGATTTTAGGTACTTTAGAAATAGATAATACTCAACACACAATTCAGTATTCAGTGGGTATTGCTGCACCCACAGAGATTGCCATTGGACTTCAACCTGCCCTCTTCCCCCTCCCTGGGCACACATCATGCTGAATATTCACACAGCAGGGGAGGATTGCATGTTTATCCCGTTATAGCATAGCATAGCATAGATCATAGAGTTGGAAGGGGCCTACAAGGCCATCGAGTCCAACCCCCTGCTCAATGCAGGAAACTGGAGGAGGGGTCTCCCATCCAAGTAATAACCAGGCCTGACCCTGCTTAGCTTTCCCTGCTTAGCTTAGACAAGCTGTGTTTTGCAAGTAGCCTGTGGAGAACCTGGTCTTCAGGTGGAGACCTGTACACTAGGACAAGCCCACTCCATCCCCAAATGTGGAGGATTACCCCTCACCACTGGGCAATCCCTCCCTTCACTTCCGTTGCCACCATTAAACTACACCTTTTTATTTAACATATGCCTTTTCCCCTAAGGTAGCTGGTCATTAGGTGTGAGACAAAACAGATCAGAGGTACCAGAAAAGTAGACAAAGATATATAGTATTTTATTAAAAAGAAAACAAGAAAGCTTATTATTTAAGAATGTTGTTACTACCTTTAAACAGGGTTTGTGTACAGTTTCTTTTACCACCAATCGAGTGTTAGAAGCTCCAGTTCCTACCTATAACCAACCTTAAGCAAATTCCTCTATCAAGCTCCACCCCAGTTAACTCAGAGGCCTAACAATGAGGTCTTGAAAGGCAGTCTTCTTTCTGGTCAGGTTTGACTTCCACCTGGAATCTTCAAGGCTGTTCAGTAGGTTTCTCCTGAAGTCTCAGTTTGGACCAGCAGCTGCTCAGTCTTCAGACCACTGCCACCAGCTGTCACTCAGGCTTCAGCTCTTTCCTCCAAAGGCTGCTCCAAGAGTCTTCCTCTCCCCTCTTGCAGACCTTCTTCAGCCTCTGCCTGACGTGCTCTCAGCTTGGCCTCCTGGTCTCGTAGCTGCTCTTCTTCCTGGCTGATGTCTTCTTCAGGCTCCCCAACCTCTCACAAACACAAAGACACCTCCTCAGGCAACTCTCCAGTCAAGACTCCTCCTGACAGACTCCCCTGTCAGACTCAAGACTCTCCACAGCTCCTTATATTCGCTCTAGCCAGAGCCCTCCAGTCAGTCAACTTTGGGGTGGCCAACATTCCCTCTCCCCATCTCTATGTACGGTAAACATTTGGCCAATGGGCATCTTTAGAATGTTCAGCTACTTCCTGATCAGATGGTACCAATTTCAGTCCTACTTTCCCATATAAACAGAGAGAACCCAGCTTCATTTTCACCTCCTAGTGGTAAGGGTAACTGCCAATTTGCCAGCACACCATATCTACAATGTAACTCCCCTCAGGCTCAAGCCTTGAGTAAAAGGTATTCAATCTACTTTTACTGTTAACCCATTCAAATCCTAAGTGGTTCAAAGAAAACACAACACTTAAACTTTTACCTCAGTTTCTTCACATAGCCAAGATGGTACACTGGTCAGAGCGGTGGACTTAAGAATAGAGAGCCCCAAGTTCAAATCCCTGCTCAGGCATAAGGTTGGGGTGGTCACCTTCCTCCTCATTTTGAGATTTGCCTGATTTGGAGGGGAGGGGATTTTGAATGAATCTGAAAACAAAGAGAAGGGAGCAGCACAAAATAATGGGTGGGTTCGCACAACATGAGAAGCCCACAGTGGCTATTAAGCCACGCTGTGTGGTTCCTTTGTCTGCCCCCCCATGTGCGCAACAGACGATCTGGCACAGCAGGGGTCCTGACTCCACTTCCTTCCCCCTTCAGTCCTCCTGCAATACCCCAGGGGACACTGCAGGAGCACCAAGGTGTCCCCTGAGCCGTGGCGGGCCATTTAGCACTTGCTGTGGCTTGACATTAATTAATTTATTTTTTAAGATCGCGAAAGCTGCCGTTAAAGGTAGCTTTCGCGATCCTGTTTTGGGGCATCCAGGAGGTGCCCCCCCCACAAGGATGCCCAGCAGTACCGGGGGGGCGCCTGTGATCACCCACTATTTTTAAAAAAGAAATTAAACTCTGATATTGAGCGTGACCGGGTGCACTCAATATTAATTTCATAGATTTCATAGATAGAGTTGGAAGGAGCCTACAAGGCTATCGAGTCCAACCCCCTGCTCAATGCAGGACACTAGAGGAGGGGTCTCCCATCCAAGTAATAGCCAGGCCTGACCCTGCTTAGCTTTCCACGCTCAGACAAGCTGAGCCAGCGTGAGCCACAGGCCTGTTATTGGAGGGTTTTGGTTTTTTAAAACCAGTGGTCTGCTTTGCGCTAAGGAGTCCAGTCCCTTTAGTGCTACTGGGACTGCCTTCCTTAGCGCAACATGGACCCACAGGGAGGAACTGGGCGGAGGGGGGGGCATCTACTGGCAAAATCCAGCAGGAACCCACCCCACCCTGCCCAGTACCTACCCATCCCCGGCTACAGGGAAGTATTCCCCCTCCCCTTTGCACTGTTGCACAGAGCCTACCTTTCCAATTTGATAGCTCGGCTCCTTGCAAAGCCCCAGGAGACTGCGCTTCGGAGAAAGGGGCTGTTTACCCCTTTTCCCAGGGTGATCCCCCCAGTTTCTTTTGGGGAGATCTGCTGCCCCAGGTATCCCCCTAGTTTTGACAATGCCCCCTGCTACCAGCGGGGGGGGGGGTACTGCACTGTGGGGAACCCCGTGCCGGGAGGCAGGATTGTCCCTTTGAAACACAATACTCACGCCGCAAAGCACCCTTTTTTGGCAGGATCCTCTGGTTTGGGGGGGGGCTTGTGTGCCCCTGCATTGTCCACACTTGGGAAAGTGAGGGCAACCAAGGGCCCATGAGCACCAGCCCCCAAGTCCCAAAGATTCTGCTGCAAGGTGTGCTTTTCACTCCCCCCCTTTAAAAAAAAAATCTGAAAAAAATATTTAGCAGTGGGCTACAAAGTTCCAATTTGGCATGGACGCTGTGTTCCTTGGGGGGGGGGCACCTCCTGGATGCCCCAAAACATGATTGTGAAAGCTTCCTTTAACAGTGGCTTTTGTGATCTTTAAAAATTTTTTTAAAGTCAAGCTGCGGCAAGCACTAAATGACCCACCGTGGTTCAGGGGAGGGGGGGAAGCTTTCCCCAGCTGTCCCCAAGTGCCACTTAGGCACTTTTTGGTGGCTCGCAAAGGTGGTCACCCACTAACCCCTTGGTTAGAGCAGCAAGCCTTTCTGCTGCTCTTGCCAATGGTCACTCTTATTTTTTGGCACGACTGTGGCTTATTGTGTCATCCGGGTTTGGACAACATAGCAAGCCACCTAGGGTTAAGGAAACCCTAGAACAAGCCATGGCTTCTTGGGGTGGCTTATAAGCCACCGCATGGGAAGCATGCGGGGTTCAGACAACACACTAAGTCACCGTGGCTTCATAGCCACAGTGGCTTAGCGTGTTGTGTGAAACCAGTCAGTTTGTCCCATCGGGGGGCTTACAGTGGGGCTTCCTACTTTTTTAAAAAATAATTTTTGAAAACTGCCTGTGCAGCACAAAAGCAACAGTGTGAATATGCTAGTATTTTATGCCGAGGCATTCTGGGAAGTAAAGGATAGTGGCAGCAGCAACCAGAGCTCCACTGCTGCTGAAGATGCCAGCAGAGCCGACAACTTTTTTTAAAGTGTAAAGACCCCCCCTGCCCCTGCCATTGCCACTGTAAGCCTTCTGAAATGGTGAATGGGGCGGCTGTTTCAGCTGACCCCTAGCAAAAAGCATACTCAGTGACACTTTCTCTCACCTTACCCTACCTTAGAGAGTTGTTGGGAGGATAAGTGGGGGGGGAGCATGTACACCACTCCTGAGCTCTTTGTAGAAAGGGCAGGATATTTATTTTAAAATAATGCTCCTGTTCCACAATAATTTGAGAACCATGCAAAATTGGCCTTTGCAACAGGTTGGCTCAGTTTTAAATGAATTTAATATAAACTTTTAGAATTTACAAACAGAGCAAGTCAGCAAGTCTGATGTGCTCATTATGTTTGAATACTTATTTTGCTTACTTTTGGTTTAATGTGCAGCTTAAAATCAGCTTTGGAAGAGGCTGGTTGCTAGAATTAAAATTAAAAACTTAAAAGCATATACTGGATTGGCATACAATCCAGGGTCTTCAATTCCAGGGTCAAACTAGACTTGGCATCGGGGACATCTGTGATCAGATCTCTAACAGTTTTTGGGGTTTTTTTAAGGTAAGAGGCAACCACTGTGTGTATGTGAGGGGGGGAGCAAATTGGGCCAGGCTGATGGCACTGGGAGAGGGAATACTATCTTTTGCCAATGTGGCAACTGGAAACTTGAGGGGTGTGGCATTCAACTGGGGAAATGACAGTAGGAGGAAGAGGTAACCCCCCTCCCCACAAGCACCATGGTCTCAATCTGAACCAGGGATCCTGTAGTTACTATTAACATTATTTTAATGGAAAGATTCTGTCCATGCTCACCCACATTGCCTGGATTCAGACAATATGATAACCCATACTCAGCGGCTGAGTGTAGGTTGTCGTTGAACCGTGGATTATCATGTTGTCTGAACCCAGCCACACTAACAAACCATGGCTTGTTAACCACAAACAACCCATGAAGAGAACCCATGTTTTGTTGTTTGGTTCCAAACTGTGTGTTATTTGTGGTTAACAAACCATGGTTTGTTATCGCAGCTGGGTTCAGACAACATGATAACCCATGTTTCAACAACCACCCATGGTTCAACGACAACCCACAGTCAACCCATACGCAACCCCTGAGTGTGGGTAATCATGTTGTCTGAGGCCAGTTGGGCCCTCACTGTTACCTATAACCAGGGATGTTGAAGAGTCCTTGGTTTCGAGTCACGAGTCAAGTCACGAGTCTTTGGACCTGAGTCTAGAGTCCGAGTCCTTGGTCCAAAATGGTGACTCACGAGTCACTCCCAAAGCTGACTCCACGAGTCCCTATTAAAATCAATGGGGGTTTTTCCCAACAAAATAAGGCTACTTCAGATGTGTGGCTTAAATAAATTCTAGGCATTAAATAAATTCTAGGCACAAGTGTGCCTTTTTATTTCAAAACTCTGCAACTGATTTTGGCAAGAACAGACCAGGCAGACAAACCCAAAATAACCAGACAGGCAGAGGAGGCAGGGAACCCCAAAGCAGGCAGGCAGAGGCGTTTGTCTTGGACAATTCAAACTGTGGAACTGGTTAAGAAGAGACCAGGCAGGCAGAGGAGGCTGGGAACCCCAAACAGGCAGGCAGAGGCAGCCAAACCCAAAATGTCTGAAAGGTTGCATTTTAGGAAAATGATTTTAAAAAATAAACTTGCTGTACTTCCTAAAACCTATCCATGTTGCATTTGAGGAACACGATTTTGGAACATGAGTCCTTGGTCTCGAGTCAAGTCTCGAGTCCCATTAAAAATATTGGGACTCGAGTCTGACTCGAGTCAGAGGGGGGGACTCAGTCTGACTCACGAGTCGAGTCCTGGAGTCCGAGTCCCCATCCCTGCCTATAACCTACAGAGTAAGATGTTTGGGGCTGATAAACCAAGGGAAAGTGTGAGTGAATGGAAGCTAAGGTGGAAGCAAATACAATACGCAAGACTGACGAAAAGCTCTACTATTTCCACAGCATGAAAGTTAAGGCTGGGGTCCTAACTTACAATTTCCATGCTTTTTAGTACGAGTGCATTTATAAGCAGCTAGACATTTCTCTGAAACCAACCTTATTTTTTTTTAATCCTAGAATTTCCTAGGTTATTTTTTTAAAGGATATTCCTGAAGTTACATAAGCCCTTTTAAGTGGTGGTGGTGGTGACTATACTGCAGTTCTATAATAATTTTATTTATACTATGCTTTAATGTTTGGAAAGCACTTCACATATATTAGCTCAATACTCTTTACAATCAAATCTTCAGGGTTAGCCATTTTTATTGGCCTCCCCACACTGTCCTGTTTTTATTATCTTCATAGTTTCTTCAATGGCTGAAGAAGTGTACTATGCATAGAATATAATCCATTGTTGTACTTCCCATACTGCCCGCATGTAGTGAGGGTGCATAAGACAGAGCACGTTAAACGGCCTTCAACTGTACCCAGCCTGCCCATGCTCTGAGGTCATCAATTGAGGCCCTTCTCACTTACCCGCTGACAAGTGTAGTTAGGTTGGTGAATACAAGGGAGAGGCCTTTTTGGTAGTGGTCCTGCACCTCTGGAGTCTGGAATTAGCTTCCATAAGAGGTTCGTCAGGCCCCTTCTTTGCAGTTCTTCAGGAAAGCTCTGAAGACCCACCTGGTTTTGCTGGGCTTTTCTTAAGTTTAGGGCTGCTGGTTTTAGTCGTAATCACTCCTTTTTTTTACATTTTATTGTTTCTTTTATCTTGCATGCCACTTTGGGAGGAGTCCACCCTTAAAGGCAGCCTAAAAATAATTTTAAATACATGCATACTCCCTGACATGTAGTCCACTGTTATCAGACTGCAAAACAAGTGAATTCATGGCACAAATGTTAAAATAAATGTGGAAATGATCGGGCAAAGAAATGAGCTAAACCACACCACCTTTGAAGTCACAATAGGGATTATAGTCAAAGAATCAAAGTATTCAGAAAGAAAAAAACCCCATTGATACATTTTACAGGTAGGGAATAGAGAAAGTATGACTTGATCCATGTGAATTATCTTACAGACAGAGAGGCAACACTCTCTCTTCCTCTTTAAGAGACACACACCCTTACCAGCTTCTGCAAGCTGATGGCCACTTTACATTTGATAAGCAGCCTCCAATCTACAAATCAATCTTGTCAAATAGGACATACTACATTTGCCAGCACTTCCTCCTCCCCTCAAAACCCAGTTGGACAAGCGCTACAACAATATTTGCCAGTAGATGACTGTTTTTTAAAATTGGGATTTTGAAGTCTCAAAACTTCAAGAATACATAACAGCAAAAGACACACCCCACCAATATGCAATCTAAACCAGCAAGCAGAGCATATGAAGGGATATTTTGGGTGGGCAGAAACACAATCTGAAAGAGCAAACCTGCCCTTTAAACTCCTAGAATTCTGCCATTCATCATCAGAGATTTCTGAAATTTGGAAGAATTATACCCCATACCATGTAGATTCTCCATGCAAGATTTCAGATTGAGAAGATAAAATCAATCAGAATTGACAAATCAGAATTATCAGTTGTTATACAATGGTAGACCACTGAAAAATCTATACAACTGAACTATACAGCCAATTTTGCAGCTCTATAATATTTTTTTCTAGGTAAGCCAGAAGTCTCAAGTCTTTCTGAGGAGCACTGCAAGGAATTACCATGCTTTTACTCGGGGTACAATGGCAAATGTATCCCAGGAGGAAGGGAAACCCCAAAGAGTTTTACTTTATTTATTTATTCGTTAATGTTTATATACCACCTTATTTGCTAAAAAGCCATCAGGGTGGTAAACAATTTAAAACAACAAAATCTTAACACAATCATAATAAAAAAATAAAACCCATAAAACACTAAAACATAATTTAAAAGGTGAAATTAAAAAGATGAGTCTTCACACCTTTATAATAGCCAAGAGTGTGGGCCAATTGTAGTTCTAGAGCAGTGTTCTCCAACCTTGGGTCCCCAGATGTTTTTGGCCTACAACTCCCAGCATGCCCCAGCCAACTATGCTATGCTGGGGCATGCTGGGAGTTGTAGGCCAAAAAATATCTGGGGACCCAAGGTTGGAAAACACTGCTCTAGAGAGAGTACATTCCACAGTTTGGGAACAACACAGGAGAAGACCCTTTGATGCGTGCCCAACAAACAGGCCTCTGTGGGTAGTGGTGGACCCAAGGTACAACATATTATGCACCACATATACTGTCGCCACCACTGTCCACTCCCTCATGGCTGGGCCTCCTAAGACAGACACAACATGTTAGTATTAATTCCTGATGAAAAATAATCACACACATTATCCTAGACAAGAAATTTCACAAAGATAAAACACAGTGGGCATTTTCAACCTTTCAAAATCCCCCCCCCCCATAAATTCTGCCTGTAGTATCCATTAAGGTAGAATTGAGACTCACAAATGGAAAAGTAGACGTTAGCAAAAGAAGAGGAAGTCAGCTGGAAAGTGTACACTGGCTAACCAGAGAGTATGTCCCACTGTTAGATTTTATTTTATTTTTTTGCCCCCTAACAAACTGCGCTGAATACAGATTTCCTCTCCTTTACATAGTACTATATTTTGTTATTCCAAAACCTTCCTCGGATTGATTTGCAGGAAGTTGGGCCAAGTTGGTTGCCCTTTCAAAAATATTTCTCACCCCCCCCCAGCACCCGCACCAGGACACCCCCTTCGCTACTCAAATGCATTCACGCCAACATCAAAGAGTCTTCTGAAAGGATGTACTGGAGAACAAAAGTAACAACTTTATTGGGGAACGTCCCCCCCCTGCAAGCATGCACGTGCACGCACACACACACTCACTCCCCATTTCTACCATAATCTCTCCCCCTCCTATTCCCCAATTTTTGGTAGTGTGGAAAAAATTGATTAAGCTTTGTAGTCAACATACTGCTTCAGGCCTCATTCTCTTGCCTGAGATTTCTTCAGCTGTCAGGGCAGGAGTGGGGGTGGGAGGACATTGTCGGAACTAAGGGGCTATGCTAAGGGGCTGGGGAGAGGGGGGGGTTAGAGCCCGGCAGATGCCTTTTTTGTCAAAGACAAAAGACCCCCAGCCATCCTCTCCACTTTTCATCACTTTCATCCAGGCTGGATCAAAGCGCTGCTCTACATATGAAAGGGACCTGGCATTATGCGCCTCAAATTAGCCTATCGCCACCCCGCTAGCCTCTGAGGCCTCTCAACAAAAGCTCCCACATCTGTTCGATCCCGTTTGCCTCATCTTCTCTCTCTCTTTCTGTGTGCGTGTGCCCTTGTTCTCAGTTTGGAGAACCATTCAACTCCTTGAATTATAGTTTAGGGAGAACATCTTCCTTGCCTCAGGAGGACGGCTCGGCTGTTTTTAATTGTCTCCAGGCATAGTTCTGACCTGCTACACTCACTCAAGCCACTCACGCTGTGGATACTTGCACCATTGACCGCTTCTCCACTCCCCCTCTTCACCTGATGCAGGAGACCCGGGCTCTGTGTGTTGCAAGCAGAGACTGCTGCCCTGAATCAAAGCGATCCTTGAATCAAAGGCAGCATGGCTATGAAAGTCAATAATCCTCTTTTGTCATGATAATGGTTCATGCCGAGAGCTGAGAAGAAAAGCGGGACTCTTCGCTTAGATGCTGTGTACTTCCTTAGATGTGCTACGCCTGCCTCTCAGCTGCTTTTGAAGCCCCTCTCTCAAAGCCTATAACCTGAACTTTCTTCATGATGGCAAGAGACCCTGTGAGAAGAGAAGCACCCTGAACGCGAATACACAAAAAGGGCTGGGCAAGATTTCAGAGTGGATCCATATTTTATACAACAATTGTTTGCCATTGGAATGAGATTTACACTGGCATTTCCAGTGCACGATATCCTAATGCTGTGTTCAATTCAATGTATTTACCAAATCTTATTTTCCCACTGACGACTTGTTATATAGTTGCTCAAGAGTTCCTCATTTCTGGTCTAAAATTGGACTCATGGCAGCACCTCGCTTTATATGGCAAATACAGTTGCTGGGGATACACTGGTGTTTCCCACAGTAATCACATAAATCTGGTGTTTCCCACAGTAGCCACACAAATGACAAACACACATTCTTAAATGCCCGCTGTAAGTAAGTGCTCTCGGGAGCCCTGATTGGACCAGATCTCTTTAAGGATGCTTGGCTGTTATTCATCCTTGACATATTTCCTGCAGGAAACACTCGTGTACCCAAAGCAAGTATGACTGATATGTAAGATGCGGATCCACTGTTACCTAGAAAATTCTGTACTGGTCACACAAATATATCACAAATCTTGCAAGCCAATCCCTGTACTAAGGCTGCATCAAAAGCAACAGGTACAAAACAAACATGATGGCTTTTTGGTACTTAAAAGTCATGTTCTATGCTTAATAGTAATTAATCCCAACTGGGAGCAAAGCAAGATTCTCTTGCATTCAGTCTGGACTTCTGAGAAACGAGGCCTGTTTGTTTGTTTGTTTATTATATTTTACATCCTCTCAATAACAAAGATTCTCTGGATGGATCACAAAAACTAGAAGAATAAAATACAATATAAAACCACAAAAGCTAAAAGAATAAAATATGACACAAAACAACAAACAGCACGGATAAATATAAAATATATCAATACAGCCATAAAATCTACAAAAAACTACGGTAACTCTAAAATGCCTGAGATTTTAAAATGCTTGATGCTGAAAAGTTAACAACGTAGGGGGCCAGGCAAGCCTCCTTGGGAGGGCATTCCATAAACAGGGCACCACACCACAACTGAGGAGGCCCTCTCTCTTGTAGAAACCCACCTAACTTTCTTCACTGGGAGGACCTGGAGGACCTAAGGGTCTTAGCAGGTACATTCAAGAAGAAACATTCCTTTAGATACTGCCAATCTATTTAAGGCTTTAAAGGTCAACACCAACACTAGGAACCACATGATCACATCAGCCAGTCCCAGTTAGTAGTCATACTGGGCAAACTTACTCAGGTAAATTAGTTATTTCCTCAGATAATAACAAACACACCCATGTAAGCTCGGATGAGAATTCTCCCTTAAAACAAACTCTTGTTCCACGTAAATGAGCTTTTGTACATGCATAATAATATCATCTTGGGAACTGTAGCTTGGAAACATGTAGTGCATCATGATGTCATGTATCACCGCGTTATGTACACCCTTCCTGACTGGTTGTTTTCACGTGCCTGCCTATTTGATGTGATGCTTACTAGCCATCGCTGATCGCTGGTATATGGATGAGAGAAGAAGATGGACCTGCAGAGTCTTCCTTCTCCTCGTAGAGCCAGAGCTGCAATGACATTGGGGGAAGCAGCGATGGGTGCACTGGATCATTCAAGGGTTAAATCAACCAACTCAGTGCACGCGCAGAAATGGCATTTTTAGATACAGACTGTGCACACAGAAGTTCACAATCTATTCTGAGCTTAATCACAAATTTATAAAATGCTGGTCTAGGCTTGTTAAAAGGGTGAGCAAAGAATGGGCAAAGATCGACCAATGAGCCAACCAATTATGAAATTCGGCAGCATCACTAGTTAGTTCAAAATAGAGCTGTTAGGCTACTAAGCCCCCTGCAATCCTATTTAAGATTAGACAGAAAAAAATACCTACAACTCCCAGCATGCCCCAGCCAGCTATGCTGGGAGTTGAAAGCCTTTTTTCTGTCTAATCTTAAATAGGATTGCCTAACTGAAGTTTCTGAGCAGTCTTCAAAAGGTAGTCCCATATACAACACATCCCAGTAATCCAACAGTGCATTGTTTTGGAATTGCTTTCCAAAAATATATTTTAATACATAAACAAAAAACACTCTCAACTTCAACCTACATTCAAGCACAGGTAGGTTGCTTATTTCACTCTAACCCTCCTTTTGGTCCTAAAACTGAGCAAAAAAAGCAGAAGCTCTTATTGAAGCATCTCCTTAATAAAAACATTGCTTTCTAAGTGCATTCAGCTGAACATGCTTACAGAGTTCCCATGACCAGAAACCCTGATAAGGCAGTGTTTGTGATCGCAGGAACTCTGTAAGTGCATTCAGCTGAATAGGCTTACAAAGCCCGCTTCAGACCTTCATGCTCAATGCGTAAAGGTCTAACTGGGCACAGAGTTTGTGAGGATGCTGGGGGCAGGGCTTACGTGCACTCTAATGTCCCCCTCCACACTTTAGCACTACACGCGAGCAGGCAAATGCTTGCACAGGGCTAAAGCTGGCTGAGAAAATAGGAGGAGACTTCTTGAATGTTGTTTTCAATGCAGTCCCGATCCCGAGACCCAACACAAATAATTCAGAACTCTGTATCTAGAACAGAGTTTGCATTTATAAAAGTTTCTGGACAAGGACTACTTTGAGTGTTTGCAGCATATTACCACATGTATACCACAATGACAAGATTGGTTGAAAATTAGGGATGGCGTAAAACTTTGAAAGGGTGAGCTTAAAATGTAACCACTTCCCACAATAAGCAGGCTGGCCCCATTTCAAGTTAGGTCCAAGCTCCTTCAAGCCCAATTTGAAAAGCAGCATGCAGGCTACTTCCAATGTTCTCTTCCTCCTCCTCCCTGCCAGGTTATCCCCTTCTACAAAAAAGAAAAGCTCTACCTGGGGGAAGGCAGCAGAGGGCTCCCTTCGTGGCAAGAATGGCCTGGCAAGACTCTTTTTGGCTGCAAATGGCATGCGGAATATCATTTCCTGCCAGGAATCATGGGGCCTGTAGTCAACTAAACATTACCAAGAACTGGCGGCTGCCACCAAATCCATTGGCCCCTTGTTCCATCTCTTCTCTCCAACATAATATTTACAGAGTAATGAAATGTGTGACGTGAGGTCTTCACATGGTGCACTTCTCTGCCTCTGCTCAACATCAGTGGCTGCCATAGAGTGAGGGGAAACATACCACATGAGGACATCATGCATCTCATTACCATATATCACAAGGAAGAAGAGGGAAAACTGCACGCAGAACTATGGTTCTTGTTAACAATTAGTTTTGCCTACAGAACCTCTCTTAAATTCACTCTGTTTCTGATCCTTCTCCTTTGGCAGATTCATGTGTTAATGGGCAAAATGCTCCTATTACAACAGGGCTGGAGAACCTTAGGCCTTGGGGCCAAATCTGGCCCTCTGGGGTTCCCCAAAAGGCCCCACTCCCTTCTCCTGGCCCCACTCCCTTTCTCCCCAATCACTAATTGTTTGGTGGTTTCCCATCTTTTGTGCAGCTGTTTCCCCCATTCTAAAAGGTTGAAATGCCTCTCCTAAGGCTTAGTCACCAGCAGGAAGAGCTTTAAGCTAAAATATTATGGTATTTTTGGCCTTGCCCCTTTTGTTTTCAGCCCCACCCGTCACTGGAATGCAGCCCCCGAGAGCTTCTCCAAAATGGAATTCAGGCCTTGGGCTGAAAGAGGTTCAACACACCTGCCTTAGAACATAAAAACAAAATGCCCTGGCCATAATCACAGTGAGTGGTATAGGGGTGTTGCAAAATGCGTCTGCATGCCGAGTGCTGCATTTCTCATGGGGGCCCTTTGAGTGGAGGCCAGGCCACTTAGCGAGTGGGGAGATGGGCTGGTTCTGCCCTGCACTACAAAATCGTTCCCAAGTTCAGCACAAAACGTTTCCTACAGGATCAAATGGCAGCTATTCCGTTTATATAGGAGAGCATCAAGGAGGGGCTAACCTGCCCCAATGACCCCAGTACCTGGGGTGAGAAGAAGGTTTTGCTCCTTCTCAACTGCATTCCAGACTGCAGCCTGTCTCCTAAAAATAAAAATAAAAAAGTCATCAGTAAGGGTCATCGTACTGCCCCAACTTGGGTTTCATTTCTTGCTGTGACAGTACCTTGGGAACTCACTATATACAAGTTGTACTTGAAGAATGTCCTAAATCTTAGCCTTTATTCTGCAAAATATTATTAAAATTAGTTCCTTCCAATCATCTGGTGTCTCACCTGTTCTCCATGAGGTTTCAAAATTGTTGACTAGTGGTTCCGCTGTATCCTGTGCTAGTTCCTTTAGAATCCTTGGGGGGGTGTCATCTGGTCCTGCCGATTTAGAAATATTTAATTTTACTAAGTTTTTTTCCCCCACCTTCTCTGTTTTCCTGCCTAACCAACATGAATGATAATTAGTTCTCAGTGGTCTATGTTCTCACAGGAACCCACATGAAATTTTGCAAATCTGAATGCAAAAAAACATGTAACTTTGTAAGTACTGACTGTGGAACTTTAGCACATGTAAGTAGAAGAAATAGAATTCCTTGTTTTATGATGTTCCCCCACTGGTGAGAACTGATAAATCTATGCAGACGATGTCACATGATAGAGCTTTACCTGGACTGTACCACTTCAGACAACAGGGATGAGGGTTGCATATTTGAATGCTCCCCCCATGGAACAAAAGTTCCCCATACATTAAACTAGCAGGAAAAAGGCTGGCCCCAACCCATTTTCCTTGCTCTACTAGCTTTCTAGGCTTAGGGAGGTGGGAGTGGCACGTTAAAAATATGCAATCTCCCACCTAAAACTGAATGGCATCATTTTAGGGGTGGGTGGTGGGTGGGGAGAGAAACACCACATGATTATGCTGCATGTGTTCATTGGCTCTAAGCTGTAACTGTTTTTGTTATAGGCTTATAATGTCATAAATAGAGCTTCATGCGGAACAAAGACTGGAATAAAAATAAAGTTGTTAATCTTTAAAAGAAGAAAAAGAAGCACACTTCAACTGACATAGTGCCGTACAACAGTGATTTATTTATTTTATATTTTATTTAAAAGGTTTCTATATTATCCTTCAGAAAACCTTCCAGAGCAACTTGTAATACATATGGAGATCCCACACTCTTCCCCCACCTTCAGACACACTTACTTTCTTTGGTTTTTTTTTTTAGGGGCAACACTGTACTTTACAAAGAAGGGATTCACTCTGAAAATGGCAATCCCATGTCAAATTTTCCCCACCCTTTTATAGTATCTAGTACAACACGCCACAGCCTGAGGCCACTATGATGTGCATTTCCCTGCCTCTGCTCCACATTATTGGCTGCCACTGGAGGGAGTGGGAAAACGCACTTTACAATGATGTCAGGACATCCAGGATAAACTGACCTAAAGACATGGCAGGGGGGGGACTCAATACTGGGCTGGCATTTTTGGTGGCAGACCACGTCCTTTGTAGCATATCGCCCTGCCCTTAATTGCCAGGAAAATGTCCTTACTTCAAAGTGTTACGGTTCCAAAAAAAATAAATGTTGCTGGTTCCACGGAATAGAAACTTCACCTACAAATGTTCAGTTCTTCCTTTCAGACTTCTTGTGGGATGTTCATAAATGGGGAAAAAACAAAATTAAAATGTGCCCTTGAGTCAATTTTGAATTGATTCAATTTTGAATCACAGCAGTAGCACCTAGTAGCAGCAGCTACTAACAAAGTTACCCAGCCTGGTAAAAGGCAGACATTGTGAAGGGGATGTTAGAACGCCCTCTCAGCCATGGCACCTGCAGGCACTTAACATCCTCTCAGTCTGGAGAGGCTCTGCCCACAATTACTACAAATAAATCCAGCATTAACAGTTGCAAGAAAAGTAACCTTGACTTAATCACACCCTCATTTAAAATGGAGTAAAGAAATAGCTCAAGGACATTAGCATCAAGCCCACTTCAAAACATTCACCAGCAAATCAGCTGATGCATAGGCATCTTTCTTGCCCTATGCCGATGTAAACAGGCATCTTTTCCTAGTAATCTCCTTATAGTGTCAATCACTTCTCCAATTTCCAACACAGTTTGATTCCTGCATCTGCCATTTCTTCCTTTGAAAGAAAAGGGGAAAGGAAACTTTAAATAGCATATTACAAAAGAGACTCTTACCAAAACCATTAACCATCAAAATCAAATACCTATTGAACAAATAAATGCTTTTGAGTAGAGGAAATAAGCAAGGGAAAACCAAAAGCATTTAAGCTATTTCAAAACAAGGCAGCTAAAGTGCTCAAGGAACTATCCAAAACCATCAAATAGCCTCACGAACATCTGTTTACCTGAGAACTAAACAAAAACCAATCTTCAGTATCGAATTAAATATATTTTTTTAAAGGAATGAAATCACAATGACCTTGTTCACATGACATGACAACCCATGGGTGATCAACCACGGTGGGTTGTCGTGTCATGTGAACCCAGCGCAGTTTTTGCAGGGTGGCTTATTTTTCACCCTGAGAACCCATGGCCTGTTTTAGGGTTGTTCATACCCATGGTGGCTTGTTGTTGTGTCATACAAACCCAGCTGGGTGATTTTATCGTGGGTTGCCGGGAAAGGCTAGAGAGCTGCCTGGCCAAAGCAGCAAAAAAAGCCCATCCTGCTCACTTTTCACAATCTCGCCAATGACTGCCCTTCCACCAATGCCGAAACAGCACTTTGGAAGGACCATCACTTGTTCCCCAGTTTTTTATTTTTTGGTGCCTCAAAAATGCCCAATGGAGGTCGCAATTTTTTTTAAAAAAAATTGTTGGTCTTTTGTAAGTGCACAAGTGTGCACTTACAGTTATCCAATATGAGTATTGACAAGATGAGGTTGCCTATCAGCTAATTTGTGCACAGTTGCAAAAAACCGGGGGAGAAATAACAGTAAGAGAAAGGAGGGAGCTGGTGGCACCTGTCAGAACACTGAAAAGGGGTGGGGGAGCCAAAGGAGTAAGTGCACCAAAATTGGGGGGGGGGAATTATCTCCCCCTTGGTGATGTGATCCTCTCACTTCTAAGTGTTGAACTGACAGTTCTCAATACCTTCCACCTTCTCAACACTTCCCCAAGTCTCCAGCTGCTCCAGAAAGGGGAGATATTAACTCCCCCCCCTCCTGTTTTCACACCTCCTTTTCCGAGCAGTTACTGCTTGCTGTGGTTACTGCGGTTCCCTGACAGTTTTTCTTTTAAATGGCAGAAATGTACAAAAAGATTAATTACCGGGAGGTAAATGGAGGCAACATTTGTGCCCTGCATTAACTGCTCCGTGTGGAGGTGTGCAAATTTCCCCTCCATTTACTTCCCAGCCATTAAATATCTGTATATTGCAGCATTTCTTTTCAGAACTGTCAGGGAACAGCAGTAACTGCAGCAGTAAGTGCTCCAAAAAGGAGCTGTGAAAAGGGAGGGAGTTAATTTTTCCCCTTCCTGAAGTAGCTGGAGACTCGCAGAAGTGTTGAAAAGGGAGAGGACCACATATCTAAGGGGGAGATATTGTCCCCACGCTTTGGTGCACCTACATTTGCCACTCCCCCCAACTGTTTTGGTGCTTTTCAACTGACAACTCGGCAATTGGTCCCTGGCAAATGTGTGCAGATCAGCCTATATGCCATCTCACCTTATCAATCAGTTACCTACTCCACTTCCCCACTCCCTTTGACAGCTGAAACAGACAAGGAAATTGACTAGGCAAGACTAGGCATATTGGACAGCTGTAAGTGCGCACTTGTGAAAGACCAACAAAGATAATAATATTTTTTTTAAATTACGAACACAGTTGTGCAGTTTTCTTGGGGTGAAAAAATAACACCCCCGACTCCAACTGCACTCTTCTGAAGTTCGGGGGGGGGGGGGAGAAGAAGAGGTGAATGAAAAGGGGTAGCAATCGGAGTGGCAAGGGGGAGACAAGGCGGGTTCTGATGCAAAGGACACTGGGATACGTGCCGGAGCTGGCTGGAGGACTGAAGGGGAAGGAGGGGGAGAACCCATGGTAAGCCTGATCAACTTATTCAGAGGGTGGCTTAGCATGTCATGCGAATGCGCCTAGCAGCAACACTACTGGCACTCATGAGATAATTTGGGGGGGGGGGATATGATCTATTGAGCACACATCGGTGAAAATGTTGTATCTATAATGGCCACCTATGTAATTTTTCCAGAAAAAAATATATACTGAAGTAGGATTGATCGATTAAAAAAATTATATCCCGCCTATTTTAGATAAACTCTAGGGGTCAATGAAAATAACATGCTTAACCTTTGGGAGCAGGATTTGCACTGGTGAAGTGAGGGCCAGTGGGGGAGGGTGAGAGAAAGCATATAGTTCTGTAACCCATTCCTGAACTCTTATCCACAGTAAAAAAAAATCAACAAATATCTGCATCACTCGCCCTAGACAGCTTACAATTATAGTTAAAATAAAGTAAGTAATGAGTGAATGCAGTACAATCCGGGCCCTTGATTATTATCATTTTCTGCTTCCTGGACAAATCTTCACAGAATAGCAGCTCTGGTACAACCTCACTCTATTCCAACACCTTTATAAGATCACAGCAAGAAGTCATCCCAAGGAGTTCATTTACAAAGAAAGATATTTACACTGAGTGTCCCTCTAACACACAGGACTGACTTCTTCAAACAAACTGTGTATTCAGTTCAACCCTCTTGTTGTTAATCTTATCACCAATGGATTAGATTAGTGATTGTTGTAAAACTATGCAAGGCAATCTTCTGAGCTTTACAAGGATTCCACATTTGTTTAGATTAGCCAGAATCGTTGAACTTAGGTCACACTTAGTTCTCCACATTTAACCCCCAATTAATTTGTTACAGGCAACAAGTATGATTGGCTCCACCATCTGAACTAAGAACAAGTTTCAGATTCTCTGCAGCACACAAGCATTCGGTGGCAGAAGCATGGGGTTTCTCAGTAGACTAAGCAATGGAGCAAGAGTTCCCCAGTGTAAGAAATGTGGAAAAAACACTGGCCTACAGCTCTAGTCACACAGATCAGCCACAAACAGAACATTGGTTCCACCTTCACATTTCAAAATTACTGGAGGCCAACACCTAATTATATTGGAGCAAACAAATTTGAACAATCTGTGCACTATAGGAAAATGTAGACAGAATGCCAAAATAGAGCATTCCCCCACTCTCCGACAGTAGGGGACTGAGTGGGAGGGGCTGACATGCACAGGGTCATTGGGGGAGGGACCAGCACACATGGCCCCATCCTTCTTACTTGTGCACATACGCTCATAACACCTGGAGAGAGCTTAGCTCTGATTGGGCAAAACTGTGAGCTAGAAACTCCCTGTCTTAAATCTTACCTCAATGATGAAGTCAGTGGATGGGCTTATGCAAGCCACTATTCAGCCTCAGTCTCTCACCAATATCATAATATAGTAACAGTAATCTCAATTCTCCAAGTGCCAGTCCTCATGTAGCCAAAACAGCATCTCCCATGCACAAGGAGGAGGTATCAGCAGGCTTGGGGAAGCCCCAAGATATGCAGAAGTACCAAAAACAAAAATGGGTGGTGATGGTGATGGTGACCCCCACAAAAGACAGCCCAGTGAGAACCGAGCACACCCAGTGGCCACAGAATACTGATTGACAGTGGAGGAAAGAAAAAGAAATGAAAAAGCGGGGAGGGGGGATGGAATGGAGCACCCTGGAAGAGGACAACATTCCAGTCAGGAACACTCTGCATTGCAACATTTTGTTGCAAGTTCCACTTGTTCCTTCTATTTCTGATGTTTAGGTGTGAGTGATGATGCTTATGCAGCCAAAACAGCACCACAAAAGGAAGGTATCAGCAGGCTCAGCAGACACCCAAAGTTTGCAGACATACAAAAATCTGGTGAAACCCCCCCCCCCAGCAAAATGAGGGCTAAACACGCTTAGTGGCCATGGAATGCTGACTGACTGTTGGGAAGGAGGGAAAGGAATGGAGTATCCTGAAAGAGGGCATGGCTGATGGACTGGAACAGTGAACAGGAGTACTCCACACTGCAAGCAGGCTCCACTTGTTGGAATACTAAACTACCTTACAGGGTTTATGTAAGGATAATGTATGTGAAGCTCATTGAATATCCCAGAAAAATACTTTATAAATGCTCAATATTATCATCAGTGTTATGGACGGATTGGCTTCTGCACTTGCTCATCCCAGCATGTACAGGTGTAACAGGTGTTTTCCAGCCAGAGATTTCTCCTCACAAAACAGAAAAATCCATTCAGATTATGATTACCGATCAGCAGAGCTTCCATGATATACTGCAGGTGTCACTGTAGGCATGGAAATCCAAATCTTGTCTTGTGTGCACACCCCGGGTGAATCCTACCCTGGTTTTGGTAGGTGAGAAGTCTACAGGCAAATGAGTTGCCTCTTAAGTAGATTGGAATGTTGTGCTTTAAATATTATTACAGGGATATTCTAGCCCCGCCATTCAGGCCTCCTCCTCGTTTATAAACTGTACAAACAAGGCTGGGACAAGACAGCAAGCAAGGGGTTGCAGAACCAAGAATGTGATGGATGAGAAGAACATCCCTATCTTAACCAAAATTTTAAACACATTGCACACTTGCTAATACATATTATTGCATTAAATTATCCAGGAGAATCTCCTGCCATGTAGTTTTAACGAGGGTGTTCAGGCTATCAACTAAACATTCTTTAACTCATCATCTGCCTTTTAACCAGTTCATTAAAACGAACTTCATATTACCAAAACCTCACCAAAGCAGGAGCCTCCCCCCCCCCCGACATATTGGAGATAAAATAATAAAGAGAAATTATAATTCATCATTTTCATTCCCTCTTACTTAGCACACCAGAACCAAGATAGCCTTAATTTTCAAACTCAGTTACAATTTGCCATTCCAAATTAAACTTGGGTTTTAATCAAGTAATCAAGTTTAGTTGAGCTTACAGCCCTAAAAATATGAAATCCCACAATACAAATAAAAACAAGCCATAACCCTCTGCAGGCGTTCAGCCGAGCCTGTGACAGCACACACTGTAGGGGGCATGGGGCTGCGAGCTCCAGGTTCCGCCCCCCCCCCATCAGCTGGCACACAATCTCCACTCCTTTCGTGCATCCATGCGAAGGTCTGAGGGGAGATTCTAAGCACATTCAGCTGAATGTGCTTAGAAGCCTCCCTGCAAACTGAAACCCTGCATTATCAGAGTTCCCAATTTCATAGATTCATAGATAGAGTTGGAAGGGGCCCACAAGGCCATCGAGTCCAACCCCCTGCTCAATGCAGGAAACTAGAGGAGGGGTCTCCCATCCGACCCTGCTTAGCTTTCCACACCCAAAACAGCTGAGCCAGCGTGAGCCACAGGCCTGTGCTAATTGTGGGGAAGCTTCTAAGCATGTTCAGGCAAATGCACTTAGAATGCGCGAAGGCCTCCAGTGGCAATGGAGATGTTGAGGGCGAAGCTTGCACGCATGCCCCCAACTGCCCTCTTCATGCATTCACAGCAAACGCCTTAAGAGAGCTGATATTGTCCACATATCTGCTTCTTTCAGCCAGCTTTCATGAAATGGGAGGAAATTGCTTGAAGCCAAAGTCCACGCAGGAAATACACCAGGAGTCAGAGGACCACAACTGATGCATGTTTTCAATTTGGGTGCACTGCGAAAACTGGGAGCCTCCCACTGATTTACGGATGCAAGTATGGTTGCCAGCCTTTCACCTGGCAAACTACCCATTTGCGAAGCACGGCAGGCAAGAAGCTCTCCCATCAAGAAGCTTATCCCTGACGAAGGAAAATAATGGGTATCAGTTTGTTTTAATTATTAAATACAGAGTTGGGGAAAAAAACAGGTCACTAATGGTCATTATAGGCCCTTATCGCCTTCACAGTAATTCAAGAGTGTGTCTGACAAAGAAAGACACCACTATTTTAAGACTGCCCATATTTAGTTGGTGGGGGGGAGGTTGATGGCTTTTTATTTGCTGCTGCTCTATGCTAACTCTAGGGGTCCCCCCCCAACACTTATTTTTTTAAATAAAAGGCAGGACTGACTGAAATGTATTTAGATACACAAATCCAGCTTCCAGAGTTGGGAGAAGCCCTTGTCTCCTACAATGGCCCCCTCCTACAGTGACAGGTTCGTGAGGGTCCTAGAAGGCTTACCTTGAAGATGGGCAGCTCATGACCATCTTAATTTCTGAGAATGCTCTGGAGTCATTCCAGGGCATTGTATGTGTGCAGAGGGGTGGGCAGAAATGACCACCACCATAAAAACTATGATGGCTCCCAGTGGAGTGGGCCCTGCCAGGGTGCTGGGGCTCTGGCAGGTGCCCGAGAATGCCATCAGTTGCTGCTAGGCCTGCTGTCTTCACAGAAAAATAAAGACCAAGTCTGTCATTAAAAATGTTTATTTATGGACAGAGCTCTTTAAGACAGAAAGAGTTGACAAAAAAAATTACGATTGAGTGATTAACTCTGCTTGGATGTGCAACCCCCCCCCCCCCACGTGCAAAGGGTTGGTTCACATTTCTTCAAATGGCAAGTTTCAAGTTAAAGTAAAAGTGGGATTTATGTGGTTGTCATCTGTTCATAGTTTTTATGGACCGCTTATAAGAACATAAGAAGAGCACTGCTGGATCAGAGTAATAGTCCATGTAGTCCAACATTCTGCTTCCCACAGTGGCAAAGCAGATGCCTCTGGAAAGCCTGAACACAGGGCATGAAGGCAATAGCCCTCTCTCACAGTTGCTCCCCAGTTCATATGTCAGAGCTCCTGAAACAGGGATGGAGTTTCTTCTTCTTTTCTTTGCAAAGGCAGAATTATGTGTCCACGCCAATTTTAAATCATCCTTGCTTTCAGTTTCAAAAGTATGCATTTGGGAAAGAGGCAACAAAGAAAATACTATGAGGTATTAAATAAATATAGTCCATAGTGTCATTTTATTCACCTAAGACTACTAGTGGCAGAGGACAGAGAAATGCAGAATATCATGTTGGCGCAACATGAGAAGTTCTACTAGACGGTACTGAGGAGAGGGGGAGCTAAACACATAGCTGCCATTTTTAGAAACAGCCATGTGCTTAGTATGATGTTTAATTCTGGTCTTCCCTACTTTGAAGGACTCTGAATTGCTATCTATTATGCAGAAAAAAATATCCTGTATTACACACTAGTTACATGGTTTAAGAGCTGAAATAGATGCCATGACAGCCATGGGTAAAGTATTGATTGCCCTGTAAGCATTCCATGCATGCCCCACCATATTTAAAGTTTACTGATCATGTGTAACAGTACATTCCCGCATGTAGCATTATCGCAGCACTGATCAGCAGCCTAGGAAGGAGCACAGCTGGTGTGCCAATACTTTATGTGAATGGGCCAGAGTACATAAGGCATCATGGAAGACATATCTGAATCAGAAGATACTTTCAGATGTTTACTGGAACTGGGGTATCTTTCAGCAATCCTTCAGAGACCCAGAAACCACTTCCCAGAAAGTAGACAATAATTCAGCAGCAGAGGCGTTCATAAACGTTTTCCACTGTTCCAAAGGGGCCTTATGTTTCTCCAGTTGTAGCAGTCTTTATATATATAAAATTCCTGAGAGGGTACCTTTTGGTTACTTGATCTATACCTGTGATGCATTGTTTGCACTTGCTTCTTAGCCAGGACACACTCCTTATCAAACCATTTACTTTTAACAGGACACCAGTTGGGTCCATCAGTCTCCTGGGACAACCATCCTGATCAGTCCTCCATCCCTGCTGAGGCTCAGGGAACCAACAAGTCTAAACCTATCCCATAGTGATCTGCCCATGGCAACAGAACTACTTAAATCTTTGCCACATTCTCCCAGCCAGCACAACAAAACTATCAGATCAAGTGTGTCCCTTGAAATGAGCGGGGCCAGAAACCACTAGGGACAAATCCATGGTTGCCACGGAGGCCAGGAAATCCTGAGTCACTCCCAACAGGCCAGTCTTGTTAAAGTGAATATTAAAGTGCCCAATACCACAAGTCTGGGAGACTGCAACATCACTGCCAAGACCATCCCAGCTAGCTCAGGAATGCAGACACTTGGACAGCAGGGTAGACAGAATCTCTATTCTACTCCAGGCACTGACTTTCAGGAACAAAACTGAAAGACTAGACTACTGGATGGGCACCTGGTCAGAGTGATGTTACAGAATGATAGGCTGCTGCAACTCCACCTCTTCACCTGCCAGATCTTGCCTGCTGCTGCACAAATAACCCAGAAGGGCAAAGCTGGGAGGGATTCAGCTTCGTCCAACCAGCTTGGCGCTCTCATCATGTCCTGAATGGCTGCTGTTTTTCCAATCTGTTGGATAATTAAAATTGCAGTCAAAACCTATGGCTAATGTTTCACCAGGTAATTGGGGGAAATGGTTAAGATCACTGATACCTTCTAGGATGGTTTTCCTAGAAGGTACTCATTGAATTATTAACAGCCTGAACAGGAAGTGGGCGTTGCTCCCAGCTTCTTCCTCTTTCTGTTCAGACTGGAGTGACCTTGGCACCACCAGGTTGTTGTCTCCACGTGGTCCTTGTAGCAGCATGCAGCCAGAGTTGCTGGTCTAAACTCCACAAGTTCAGACCCCAAGTATTTCCAAATGAACTTGTAACCAACTGTAAGAAACGTCTTTTAAGCCCGCCTGAATGAAACTGCATAATCTGAGTGAGTAAATGTTACTTTTAACTTTTACAAGACTGTGTCTCTGATTATTGTTCTGAGGGAGAGAAAAGGGGGCAAAACCAGGGAAATCCAGTCTGCCTTAAAGCATCCTGGATTACCAAATGCTAACTGGCTAACACTAGCCAAATCTAAGCTTCTTTTAAGCTGGAAAGGGACTGCACTCTGCTGATCTCACTAACGTGAGATAGGAAGGATATCACTCCACAATATATCCTCTCCTAGTATCTTTTTCAAGTCCCAACACAATCATCAACCTGACATTCAACAGCAGCACTTTCAGGGGAAATATCACCAAGGCAATTCAGATCCTGCTGGCCACAAGATGGCCTGGAAGGGGTGACAGCCAACACATGGATGGGGTCCCTTCCCCTGTAAAGATCTGGCCATCTCCCACCACTATATCTCCCTCTGATCTCAATCCATAAAATGGCTATAACCCTATTTCCCATCTCTTCACTCTCTCTGGGAACACATCACTCCCACAACAAATCCTACACAACAAACTCAGGCAAGCAAAGATGTTAAAATAATTAAGTTAAAAGAAAAATTGTCAGTCCTGTGCCTTCTCTCAAGATGACACTTAGTGATCAGCCTATAATACCCTCAATTTATTTATTTATTTGTTGTATTTTTGGATCGCCCATCTGGCTGGCAAACCAGTCACTCTGGGTGATGTACAACATGATAAAATACATTTAAAATACATGATATAAAATATATTTAAAGCAGTATAAAACAGTATAACTTTTAAAATCTTAACCCACCCCATATTCCCGCCTGAATAACCATGTTTTTAGTGAGCGGCGGAAGCTCAACAGAGAGGGGGCATGGCGGATGTCACTAGGGAGGGAGTTCCACAGTATGGGGGCTGCCACAGAAAAGGCCCCCTTCCTAGTCCCCACCAGTTTAGCTGCTCTGGCTGAAGGGACAAGGAAACGGCCGTCTGTGGCCTCAAGACCTCCCACTCTGATGTTTCCCCTTTGGTGGCAATCTGCCACGCTTTCTTGGCAGGCCTGAAAGGAGTACCCAGCTTCCAGTAAAATTAGGTTGCAATGGCCAGATGTTACTGCCTATTCTGGGGTATTCCAGACTGCTCTAGGTGCCTTCTCTCTATGGCAGTTTGCTCTTCGTGGTGACTCAAGTCCTCTGACAAAATGGCTCTATGGTTCATGAAGAGACAAGATGTTGCAGCCACCTTCAAAGATGGTCTCTTCACTGCCACCAGCCTCCTTGTTGCTTGGCAAATAATATATCTGCTGTACTCTCACCTAAGCCACCTATCCCTCACTGGATACTCTGCTACACTCTCAAATATACACCCTACAAAACAGAAATACAGTTATACAGAAATACAGACTCATAAAGGTTGATCAGGTAACACACATACAAATTCAGTCTAACCAACCATATATAAACATACAATTGAAACTAAGTAAAATCTATCATCTCAACAGAACCGCCCCCCCAAATATAACCAGCCTTTGAAGCAATAATTTACAAATCAAACAGTTCCAGATTCATTCCCATTTGATAAAATTAGAACTTCCAGACTCTTTCCGTGCAACTACTTTATATATTCTTTATTTCAAACACATATATTACAACCTAGCAAAACATGAAAGGAAGCCAGGAAAGGGGTTGCTAACTTGTTTAAAGTATTTCTACACCATCAGCAAGGGTTTGACATCTAGCCAGTTTCCAAAGAGCTTCCACTTGTTGTTTCAACTGCCATTTGGATGCCGCAGGCTTTGTCTGGAAGCCCTCCAACACCTCACTCAATAATGTAAGCATCGGAAGATGGCTTGAAGGCAGAGAACCATGTGTGGCTTTAAACTGATATTGAGGTGTCAGACACGAAAGACTACAAAAGTTTTATGACATGAAAGGAGCCAGTCAAGGAGTTTTTCCATGGCATTAGAGACCCATGTTGCTTGTCTACATTCTCTGTTCCTACACTCATACCATAAAGAATGCAGAAGGTCAATTTGGATGGGTGTTGTGAGCATTTCAACCTACACCCGTCTGCATTTTTTTCAGGGTTGGTCTGAAAAAACAACAACCCCCCAAAACCCAGTAAAGGAAACATCAGTAACAGTTGCAAAGGGGCCCCACCGCCAATGCAGAATTCAAGAAACCCAACAGCAATAGGTTAAATTGCAATGTTCTTGAGGGCCAACTAGATAACTAGTGGAAGACCCAAGCCTTGCTGCTCATCTAAAAAGCAGCAATACATAGGGGGGGTGCTTAACTCTTCCCTGACCTGATTTTCAGTGCCCCCACCCCAGCGGTGAGGAAGCCAGTCCACATGCAGCCTTTACCACATTGATCAGTTTTTCTCCATTCATTCTGATTACTGCACCAAAAAAGGCATTTTCAGCTACCATGGGGAAGAATGTAAAGCATACTGCACACATCATGGTGGGCTTTTGCACAGCAGCTCTTAAACAGAAATTATGTTTTAGCTGAAATCAAGTAAGGTTTGATGCAGTTTTCCATAATGTCTAGGTCTAGGAAATATACCACAGATCTAAGAAAAAGACTAAAGCCTAGGTAATTTGTAGCCCATACATCAGGGGTAGGCAACATTTTTGGGCCATGGGCACATTGTACAGTATTTTTCCATGTATAAGACTATACTTTTTCCTAAAATCGCTAGACTAAAAATCGAGGGTCGTCTTATACATGGAAGTAAGCCAAGGAGAGAACCGTGCAGTTGCAAAACTGCCCAGTGGGGGGCGTCTTATACATGGGGGCGTCTTATAGACGGAAAAATACGGTAAGTGGTCCTGGGTACCACCACAAAATGGCTGCTATGAGATGTGTGGCAAAGGACGAGTAACCTGCCCAAAACCTGCATACAACGAAGAGCTGGGATCAGAGCTCCAACACACTAAACAACCCCTTTGAACCCACAGTTTGCAGCACCAACAGAAACCTATTTCACAGCAATCCCAGCTGCTGGTAAAAAAAAATGTGTTAATTTTTTAAAAGTGGGAAGTGTGAGGGGTACCTTGGCAGGTCCCAAGCAAATTGTCTTGGGCACGCTGGTGCCCATGGGCACCCTGTTGCCTACCTCTATCACAAATCCTTATCCAACCTAGATAGGTGCTCCCCATGGTTATGGCCATACAAAGCTATGCGCCCAGCCCACAGCACCGTTTCACTCTGTCATCTGAACTAGATCCATAAAGGCTGTCATTTGGGAGGTGGGGGAGAAGATTGGAAATGAGGGAGTCAGCAGCAACGACATGAGGGTTCTGCTTCGAGGTCCCAAGTGTAGGGAACGCCTCAGGAAAGCAACATACAGTACTGTTTAAAAAAACAACATGTGTCCCAAACAACGAGCTGCAGCAAGCCCCAGCTTTCACGCTCCCCCCCCCCATCGCATTGTTTGGCACAGCCGTGAGGCTATGAATCTTCCCCTTCCAACTATTTTTAGATTTTGTTTTAAACAAGGGGAAAGGGAGCAAGCCATGTCAAGATATGTTGTATTTTTGGAATGATGAATAACAATTGAATTTAGAGATAGAAAGTATCCTTTGGTCCCGTGGTGATGGGGGCACTATATGAGTTGTATGTGTGTTATTTTAGTTGTTTTATATATTGTTTTGAAAAACTTTAAATAATAAAAAAAAGAATCTTCCCCTTCCATTTTAGACCAAGCACAGTATAGCATTACGTCCAAATTTTTAAAACAATGATTTGAACTTGGCTTGATCCTGCTAACCATAGTCAACATTATCCAGAGTTTGTTGGGCCCGGGTAAGGACACCCTGACAAGCAGCAGTTATTGTAAAATGGAAGGAAAGGTTCAAACCCCCTGCTCATGGCTGTGGTTGGGGTGGGGGTGGAGAAGAAATGCCTATGCCCAAGATTCACTGAAGCTCATCCTTATAATGCTAAATCATGGCTTAGCATCATCTTCTAGCAGAACTGCTAATGGAACTGATTCCCCCCCCCCCCCCGGAGCCTCCTGCACGCCTCACAAATCTGCTCCAGAAGGTTGGGGGACCCTCCAGAGCAAATTTGGGGCACGAGCAGGGGGCTGCAGGGTGCCGGAGCGGGTGGGAAAGTCGTGTTGTGCCAGTGAATTTCCGTTGGTGCGACTGTTGAGTCCAAGCCTTGTTGCTACATGTGACCACAGCCGTTGTCGCAGGGTAGCATCTATCAACATCTTCTATGTGTGCGATTCAGAAAGGATCAAAGCGTGGGTTACCCCCTAGCCTATTTCAGAGATTGCTTTGGGAGTGTGCGGGACATGGCTTGGAACTGCAATCATACTTGGGATCTGTGCCCCTTTCCTTTTCTCACTCACCTAGCACTTAGGAACTGCACCATTACCTTCCTCCTGCGCCTCCCAGAACCCATGCTCCCTGCTCCCTTTGATTTCTCCGTCTTAGAATCAGACTCCCGCTATCCATGTCCGCAAATGAAACCTGTGCAAACCCAGTACAGAGGGCAATTTGTTCACCTGTCCTGTGGATGGGCTGGCCTGGGAAAGTGGAGATTGATGTCTTTATTGTTTATTCATATCTCCTTAATTTGAAGACTACAGAGAAACTCTCTCAACAGTATGAGAAACTCCTAATATGATAGAGAAACTGCTAAGTACTAAAGGATAGAGACCAACACTATGAGACACTATCTGGAAAGTCTTTAATAAGATCCCATGTTCTTCTACTGCGCAAAATTTGCTCCAAATAATAGCTTCCAAATCACTCACTGGCTAATTGATTCCCCCCCCCCCCTTAAAGGAGAGACTATTCTAGCATGTAGGTTCAATCCACTATCTCCAGGCCTTTTAGGGCAAAAATGATTCAAGTCATCTCTCCAGAGTGGCACCAAGCCTAAGCCCTTTGAGCCATCACAGGATCTCAAGATGTCACAATGAGTAATCCCTGTGAATGTAGTGGTGGTTGGGTGTGGGGGGGGGGGGGAGATGAGGGACCAGAAAAAGAACCTCAAGTTTGACGAGCAGTTGTTTGTGATCACACGCCATGACCAATGGCAAACTGAGGGAGACAAGAGTGCCTTTATCAAGGAGCCCTGAGCAAGCTCATAATTACTGGAAGTTATGAAAACATTACACTCCAGCTAGCAGGAACTATGGGCCACTGTGCAGATGGCATGTCTTTACTAATCCAAACTGACAGCCTCCCTGACATGCTCAAAGCAGCCCTTTAAAGGATCCTAATGGTTCTGAAATCTTAGCAGCATTGGAAACTGCCTTCAGAGGCGGCATCAGCCTGCTGTTGAGTTGCATTGCAGCCACTGGTTCACACTCTGTTCAAAACCTAGGCAAAACTTCTTCCGCTCAACCATATTCAACGCTGCAGAAGGAAACAAAACCAGGGCCAAGTTTTGCAACTCAGTTTTTTTCTGCCCACTAACAATGTGTTTTAGATGCTGGTTTTATGGAATTGACAAGGACTGCATTTGCATGGAGATGTATTGTGCGGCTCGCCTAGAGTGCTGCTTCATGAGCTTTGAATGCAATGAGCCAATTTCAGTTTCTATCTTGGTCACGCAAATGGACTGATTGATATATAAATCAACATCTACATCTCTCTCTCTCTCTCTCTCTCTATATATATATATATATACACACACACACACCCCAATATATATATATATATATATATATTCAACCAGATAAGAGAGAATCTGCCAGAAAAATAAAAATGGATCTCACTGACTGCTATCAAATTCTACAGTTCTGACACAGTGCCTACTAGTCTATAATCAATCTGAAACATATGAGTAATGTTCATAAGTGTGGTCATTTCAGAAGTGGCAGTGAGGTAACTAGGAGCCTTGCAAATAAGACAACAAAAAAGTTACTAGTCCACAATTATTCTTTTTTATGAGTCTGCCAGCCCACACATACCGGTACCTATATTAGTCATCTGTAGCACACGGCGGCTTGAAAGTAAAGGAGTGTGAACCAAAACCAGAAAGAGTGCACTGGCAAGTGTCTGCTTTTAGACATTTCTTACTATGTGCGAAGTAGTTCCTCAGGAACCCAGTAATCTCAGCTTTAACTGGCAGGAAGCTCCTTAACTTGGTGACAAGACAACTGCAAAAGAACAAGGCGGGACTGTGGCTCATGCTTTGCATATAGAAGGTTGCAAGTCCAATCCCTTCCATTCTCTAGTTCAGGGCTCTCCAACCTTGGGTCCCCAGATGTTGCTGGACTACAGCTCCCAGAATCCCTTGCCATTAGCCATGCTGGCTGTGTATGCTGGGAGCTGTAGGCCAGCAACATCTGGGGACCCAAGGTTGGAGAGCCCTGCTCTAGTTAAAGGAACTCAGGCACCAGGACCTGAGACCCTGCAGAATTTGGTCACGGCATAGCAACAGCACAAAGTTCTATCAGGTTTACACCAGTGTCATGGCTTCTCCCAAAGAATCCTGGGATTTGTAGCTTGGTGAAGGGATTGAGACTTCTCCATTGGTGATGCTTTGCGCCCTCACAGAAAATAAGCTAATTATTGAGGTACAAGGTAAACAGTTCCCGTAGCTCCCTAGGGAAAGGGAATGGCAATTCAATCAGTTCAGATCTGTAGGGAAGATGTGCCAGGACTGGGCTAGATGCACCGTTGCTCTGACTCTGTACGGGACAGTTCCTTGTATATCTTCTCTCAAAAGAACTAATATTATTTAAAGACTCATTTTAGATTAGAAATTGTCTGGACAAGTTAGAAGAGGAACACACGTGATGCAGATAATTGTCAATTCTAAAAACAAATAAGATTACGTAACAATGCAGCCAGTACACAAAATGACACTTTAAAAAGATGTTTTCTATAGTTTTCTTAACTCCTTCAGGAGATATTCTGCAAAAACTAAAGCCTGAAGTAGTTCACCTTCAACTAAGAGATAATCCAAGATCTGGCCACATGTAGCAATCCAGCTAATCCTGTTATAGTAGGGTAACAAGACTCTGAGAAATTTACAAGGCCGGCTACATAAATCTTCCCTAACACCATTATATGACAGGGCTGAGATTACAACAAATCTCTAACCTAAACATTGTTACACACTCAGCTTTAATTGACTGGATTGGATTTAAGTGGGTGCAGATCACCTTGCAAGCCCCTTTTCTCTGGCTTCAAAATGCATTGTCAACTATAAGAAATAAGCCCCCCTCCCCCAAATACTTGGCTGTTCACATTTGACCTTCACACACTGAGCATAGTAATAATAATGAAATCTGGTGCAAAGACTAAGAGACGACTATGATGACTGAGCATTCAAAAAAGGGTGCCTTAGGTCAATTTGGGTGATGAATTTCTAAACATTTTTTGTCATTTCCCAGTTGTTAAACTTAGACATGTTGCATATGTGAGAAAAGTGTTGTAACCATCCAAAAACAGACCAGATGCAGACATGAAAGAAAGTTTCATGTCATAGTATACATTCAGATTATATATTTTTAGCTTATATACAATGTGATATTATATCTATATCTATATAATATTACTGGGCACATCAGAAATGGGAAGCAGACAGCATTCACACACAAAAAGACTATTAAAACAACCAAGATATTCAAATGTCCTTTTTGATCATCTTCTCCAATTTCCAATATTTGCGACATATATCTATATGCAAATGTAATGGGTGTGTGTGTGTGTGTATCTATTATTATTACACACACACACACACACACACACACACAGTTTTGCATGGACAGAATGATAGCCTAGCAGAATTACCGGTATACCATTTAGCTACAGCCTGAAGGTAATACTCTATTGACTAGGCAGGCCAGGTTCCTGGTTTCTATGACACATCAGGCCAATCTAAAAGCTTTAGACTGCCTACCAATTGCAAGGGCTGATACTACACATTCCAATTGCTCTCTGTACCTGAAGACAACGACTCAAGAGGACTGAGCTCACTAGGCTAAATACCAGGCTCCATCCAGGATGATCTCAGTCCAAGACTGCAGAGTCACTGGCAAATTGGTCCTATAACTAGTCAAAATTTGATTGTCAAGTATCGTCAAATAAAGTTTAGATATTTAAAGCATGAACTGAAGAACAAACTGTAACAAAGAAAAAGGACTTCTACTTATTGCAAAACACCATGTTATTTAACTGCTTAAAAAAAAATAATCTGTGAAATTAAATTCTAAACAATTGATGGCCAAGCAAGGAGAAGCTTCTTACCCCTGCTTGGCATTTGTGTGCTTGTTTGAATATTGAGATATCTGAATGAAGTTTGGTGTTATGGGTTTAGGTCAGAATTCTAATTTTCAAGTTTGAGTCATCAGCTGAACCCACCCCTCAGACACTAAGGGTGGAGGGAGATGCCAAACAATTGTGCTACAGTATCTCCCTCAAGCACTGAGAGCTCACAATGAAATTTGGTACAACATTCACAATGAAGTTCTCCGTTTGAACACCTACCTGACCACAGACCACCATTCCTGTTTTTCAAGGAGGCCAAGAAAGAGGTAAGAATAAATCCTCAATAAACCCCACACCACTAGCAGTCTTCGCCCATACTACCGTAATTCCTGGCTTACTGTGAATGAGCTGTGTGCTAGTGCACACCTCCTATTCACTTCTACATGGCTCCTCCTACTAGTGGAGGAGTCAACTAGAAATAGAACCAGAAATAGAAAGCTTGCCATGACATCCAATCCCAGGATCCTAGTTTGTTTTACAAGCCAGGATCATAAACCTAGGTTTGTTCTTGGCTTATGAATCCTGGCTTGTAAAGGGTGCAACAAACCACAATCCTGGTTTGGATGCCATGACAAGCTTTCTATTTCCAGTTAGTTTAGCCACTTGCACTAGTGGGAGAAGCCAAGTGGGAGCAAACAAGTGTGCATCAGCATATAGCTTGTTCATAGTAAGCCAGGATTTGCTCACTGCTCTGGGCAAACGTGGCAACTTTAATGAGTTCCTTGAAGATTGAGATATGGAATGAAAATTGGTGTGTATATTCAAGATGCAATTATACAACTTGCAGTCCAAACAGACAGCAGAGGCCCTGTACTTGTTTTCAAGGAGGTCAGGATACAGATAATGTAATCTATCCCTTGAATGCAGAGAAATTAGAGTAAAACTCAGTATGTGTTTGTTTACAACAGGGGTGCAAAAAGGTGGCTCACCAAGCCATTTCTAGTGGCCTGCCAGATCCCTCTGTATCTGCTGTGGTGGTACTTCCTGTCTTTTATCTCTAATCTCTCCCAGAGATTGGAGATAAACAGCTACCAGGTCAGAGGAGGGAGGAGGCTGTAGTCTTCTTTCGCTGGCAGCCATGAAGCAGGTGTGTGTGTGTGTGTGTGTGTGTGTGTCTCCATGTGTGTGTATGACTCCCCACCCCCATCATGTGTGTATGTGTGTGCAGTGCACATGTGGCCTCTGGCAAAACCAGATGTAGTCCTCAGGTGCACCCCTGATTTATAACATAATTTGAAATGCGAACACCAAGTCAACCCCTCTTATCTATTTTTATGGAAAAAAACACCCAAAGGACATTGTAATACAACATCTGGAGCAAGACCACTGAAACACTGTGGCTTACTAGAAATTAGTTATTATTTATAGCTAATAGTACTATGCAAGTATAAATGCAAGTCAAAACAAAACAAAGGAGATGATTGAGGGGGAATAGGAAGTAGATGGGCAAAATCACGAAAAGTCTGGAGGCAGCAAATAGAAACCTATCATTTCCTTTTAACTAAAGATTTGTAGTTAAATCTGACAGACAGGAAGATTGAAACCAAATCCGAGAGAAGTAGTGTTTTTCCCACACACAACCAACCCATGGAATCCATTGCAAAGAGGTGTGGCGAAGGTCACCAACATAACTGGGGTCAATATGACCTAGACAAATTAATGAACACTATGAACTCAAATTATCTTCACAAGAGGTCATGGAAATTACATATTGGCTTAACCTCTGTGGACACTCTTTGGTTGCATTGGTTCATGCTCTGGAAGTGTCCAGGAGGATGGGAGCCTATTGGCCAACACTAAACCAAGAGGCATACCATTCTTACCAGGCTTCCTGTTCAGTGCTGCCGTGCCATGTTCTGCCATGGCATCTAACAACTTGTAACTTAACCTGCCTGAGGGTAGGTGTGGTGCGAATATGGGTTCTGGAGAACCGCAGCATATACACAGCACTTATTAATTGCTAAAGATGGGCATGTGGTGGAGTCTACACCAAAGAATACGTTGTTAGGTGAAAGCTCTAAGAACCCCCATTTCTGGACTGCTTGTTCACTTTCAAAATTTCAACATAGACAATACAAGCAGTCTGGGATTTATTAGCTATATTCCTACCAGGAAAGCTATCTATGAAACAGAATCAGCCTTCCCAGGAGTTTATCTCACCAACTTGAAAATAAGAAGCAAATGTTCAAAAATCTTTATCCACAGATTATAAAGGGCACCTGAATTTAATGGGGATTTCTGAAAGTCCCATGTCATTTTTTTAAATCTCATAACTGGAGCACATTCTTGGAACCACTTCACTAATTCTGTATGATATAAATAAAGAGAAAATGAGAATGAATAAAATGAATTTCACGTAACCTTCCTTGACTTTAAGCAGACTTCATAATCACATGGAAGCACTAGTATTTAGACCTCAATTCTAACGAGCCTGAACTGAACCAGCCTGATGCTTATTTCTCAAACACTGAGATCAATGGGACATGGATACACTCAGCTTTTGTCCTACGTTTGTGTACTTGTTTGTGTGTCTGTATACACAATATAAGAGAAGGATATAAATATTTCCCTTCAAATTAAAATATATAAAATAAATAAAGTAGATAAAAAATAAAAGGGTAGGTTGTCTTTTTTTAATTACCACCTCATCCGAAGTGGAGAGATCTAGTTGTCCCTTCTCCTGCTGCAGCCTACAAACTGGCCCAAACTGGTCACAGCTGCAGTAAAAAATAAATAAATAAATAAAAACTGCTGGGAGAAAGAGCATGCATCTGAGAGTTCTCAGTGGTTTCTGCACAACCACATGTGCCCAGAAATCCTCCTGATTGGCTGGGAAACCTGCTTGAGAGTTGGCACCTCCCAGAACATGCCTTTCAAACAACACCTCCAAGACCATGCTACCCTGGGCAATCGCAGAGCAACCCCTGGGGAAGTCTGAGTACTCCCCCTCCCACCTACTGTCACCTGTTCAGCTCTGAGATCAGGCCATGCTATCCTGGGGCTCCCAAGTATTTGCTGGACTGCATTTTCCCAGAGTATGTCCCAGATCCAAGATGGCAGGGTCATTATCTTTTCTCATCTTCAACTACATTTCCCAATTCTATAGAGATTCTACAGGGCTGCAGTCCAATTCCCCAGTTTGTACTGCCCCCCCTCCCAGTACAAACATGAAATAAGTCTTCCACCCACTTTACCCCTCCCCTTGAAATGTAAGTGAGGGGTTGCTCCTCAAACTACAGTCCTGCAGCCCTTCAAAAGTAGAATGCCTATCTATATAAAGGCTGCATTCTGCTGACGTACGTAGATAAGCATTCCACACAAAATGCTTCATGCAGAAAGTCTATCCCAAAAACATGTTTTCCCTTGTAGGATGTAACCTCCTCTCCAGCAAGGTGCACACTCCAACCCCACAAACTTTGTTTATACAAGGACTCCACCTCTTTATTACATTCCTAAAGCAAAAATGTTACTGGGGCATTTCAGAAGCATGGCGCTAGGAGGGCAGCTCCTTCCCTTACTTTGGGTGGGTGGAATAAAATTACTGGCTGGGAGCCAAAGATCCTTGTGCACAAGTCCAGTTGCTCTCACAAATGCTCCGAGACTCTGGATGTCCATGTACGCAGACCTTCATGCTGCATCAGAAACTGCTGGGGGTGAGGATGGGGGTGGGATGCCCCATTGATGCAACTTTTTAGAGGACATGATGAGAGACTATGGTGATACGGCAGCTTCAGCAGACACCAAGGGCAAGCAAACATACCTGTGGCTTTTTGGAGCCTGCCCATTGACAGTAGGAGCCCATAAGGATCAAACTTCAATGAATGTCCTTATGTTATGTTAGCAAGTCATGGCACTTTCAGTGTACTTAACTACCAAGTGACCAAGGGCACATCTACACCAAATACTTAAACCCATTTCAAACGTATGGATCCCACACAAGGAATTCTGGGTACTGTACTGCTATGATTCTTAACGGTCTTCTCAGCACATAGACAAAACTACAATTCTCAGGGTTCTTTGTGGGAACAGACAAACTGGTTTAACATTGTTGGAATTAGTAGTGTAGAGATGCACTTCATCATGTTGCATTCTGCGTTGTTTTCCATGATATACTGTCTTGAAAAGGACCATTCCTAAGTAAACACGTGTCATGTTGCTATCATAGTTATTTGATACCTTGGGAAACAGCCTACTTTAAATGGCCAGTTTAAATTGCAACTTGTAGCTACTGACTATTAATTAAGAAACAATGGATTGGATCCAGAATCTGCCTTTCACGAGAGGAAGGGTTCTGCTCGCATAAGGTCCCTCCACCAGATTTTTGGGGATCCTCCTAACCCCCACCCCACCCCCAACCAACTCATTCCATTTAGCAGGGTCTCTTGACTCTCTGTGTAGCATTTTCAGGGGGCTGGAGGGGCTGCCATGAGAAGGAGGGGGAAGGGAAGTCCACTTCCACCAGTGCAGTTGATCCTTCGTAAATCTGGATCCAACTCCATATATTTATCAAGTCATACACAATGTCAGAAAGCAGGCAAAGACCCACTTTCTGCAGGTGTGTGTGTGTGTGTATAGAGAGATTATTTATAAAATACTAGCTGTTGCCCGCGGCTTCGCTCGCATGGATTTTAGGATTTGGGACGCCCCACACACAACAGTCATTCAGTCATTTAAAAAGTTTCCCTCCCTTTTCACCCCCTTAGAGAACATTCTAAATGGCCTAGGGGAGATTTGCATACCCACCCCTATTGGCCCCTGCAGGAATTCATATGAACATTCTAAGTGTCGTATGGGCTATTTGCATAACTGCTCCTATTGGCTCCTGCAGCAATTTTGAGGTGAGGCTGATTTGCATAACTGCTCCCCTGTTGTTTTGCCCATAGGAGATATGAGAGTGGGGCGAGTTTCCCCCCTTTTTCACCTCCTTAGGGATGGAATTTCCAAAAATCCTTCCTTAGTGGGTGTCTACATCCTAAAAACAATGTTCCTTCAAAATTTCATGTTCCTAGATTAAACGGTTTGAGCTGGGTGTTGATGAGTCAGTCAGTCAGGACTTCTTCTTTTATATATATAGATTATGAAATAAAAATATAAAGACAATATAGCACTCATAGAACAGATACACCATCCACACTGTTCAATAACCAGATATCTCCTCTGCTGAGGGGCTTCATAGAAGTATATTTCTACAAACTGGACTGCTGGTTTACATTTGCTTCTTTTGCAATATTAGAAGGGAAGTCCTCAATTGTTCTCAAGACATAACCCACATAAGCGCCAACATAAGCTGAGCCTAACATTTTGCCCTCTTTATGGTACCTGCCAACTCTAATGGAAGGAGCATGTGGATTAAAGAGTTGAAAAATTATGAAAGCACAGATTGCATACGTCATTTATGTCCCACAAAGATAGCTTCAGCTTTCTTACCTGGGAGAAATTCAGACCATTCAATGGATGGCACTGTTCCTCTACTTTTTCCACTGCCCCAGTCTGCTTTCGATGGCGCTCAGCTTCCTGGGCGAGGTAAAGATCCAAGACAGGCACACCACGCGACTTGATGTCCACCTCAGTCAGAGAATTCACCATAAGCATGACCCACACTGGTCTTTTCCTTTCCCAGTTGCCCGCAATAGCATTGAAGAGATAGTCAGCATACAGCCCTTTGCCCCGTTGATCTGGAGTCATCCAGGAAGGCATCATCAGCTTGACATATTCCAAATGGCGCTTGAGCCGGCGGTAGATGTCCCTAGGGAGCACATCCTGTAGGTTCTCGCCCTGTGGCAGGAGCTGGCAACTGGTTAGAGCAGAGATTGTGTAGGGATCAGTGAGGTCCAGCTCAAAGTAGACAATATGGCTTTGCTGGAAGGCTTTCTTAGAATTCTCAGGGATAAAATCCCAGACCCGAGTATACGGGACATGAATGGTCCCAAAAAAATAAGATGGCGGATCTCTCTTTATAGTCCACAGGAAGGAATTCAGCTCACTTTGCTGAAGGGAAGGAAACATAGCAATGAAGATAAACAGGGTTATATATGCTGAGATAACATAATCAATGGCAGTCAAGTGGCAGCAAAAAACGTCTTAGCTACATACTAGAAAATCAGCAACTGTTCTCTCAGTGACTGGCTATACAAGTTTTATATTAGAAGGGAAGTCCTCAATTGTTCTCAAGACATAACCCACATAAGCGCCAACATAAGCTGAGCCTAACATTTTGCCCTCTTCATGGTACCTGCCAACTCTGATGGAAGGAGCATGTGGATTAAAGAGTTGAAAAATTATGAAAGCACAGATTGCATACGTCATACTAAGATTGCAAAAATGGAGAAATTAACTGTTAAGGTAAGGTGAAGCATTGGCTACTGGTCTCATGTGAGTTGGAGGTAAAATGGACTCCAGTCATAATTCATGAGAATATGCCGCTGCACGCACATATTATATGTGAGAGAGATGCATTTCTCTAAACATTTACTCTTTTTAATGTATCAGGATCTTAAGGGCTTTGTTCTTCCAGTTGTTAAAGAGCAAGAACAGACATTTTTAACATTAGACACTAATAAAAAGTCTTTCTCTAAGTGCTTTTGTGTCCAAGTCCATAGCATCTCCCAATAAGAAAAAAGTGTAATACTTCAAATTTCCTCTATTTTACATTTTTTAAAAACAGTAAAGTATCATTATTTTAAAAATCTCATACACAGTTGGAGACTAGCCTAACCTAAAGATAAAGGCAAAGCAGTGTGTGTGTGTGTGGGGGGGGGGGGACTCTTTTATGTGGTGATAAGATGAATGAAGATAACTGAAAATCCAGAGAAGGGAGAAGTGTCACCTACCCTCTTAAAAGCAAACAAAGAGTTCTGAAAGCCGCCACAGGCATGGAGAGGGTTGGAAGGTCAACACCCCTTTGTTTTAAACAAGCCTGATCTTTATGTGACAAAGAGCACACATAAGGATCCAAGTCTATCTAAAAGGCATCTCTGAAAGAAAAGGTATTGCCCCCCCTGGCCTGCTCAGAATTTCATTAACCCCCCTCTCTGTTTTCAAATCTAATGTACTGAAAGCTGCATGACGAGAGACAAAGACGTGTGTTTTGTATGAATGTCCTATGCAGGGCATTGGTGGTGGCTGTCAGGACTCCCTACACTGCAAATTTGAAGCTAAATTTTGTGGCTGGGCAGGGGGAGGTCATCTTACACCACAGTGACTGGCTACACAAGTTTTAGAGATTGCAGAAATGGAGAAATTAACAGTTAAGGTAAGCAGAAGCATTTGCTCCTCCCTCAGTCACCTTTTCTAAGCCCCGTATCACCAAAGGGAGGAGTGGTTGTGCCATGGGAGGAAAACGAAACCTAAGCAGAGTGTGTAGGTGCATATCCTTGAAGACTTTTATATACTTGTACGGCAACTCGGCAAGTCAACAAGAATTCCACTAACAACCTCTCCCAATATGGGGCATAAAATGAGACCTGAGATACAAGCGGCTGTGAAACAACACCAGGGGTGGAATTGAGGGCGGTCCCACCCAACCTAATGATTTTAAAGCGTGGGCCCAACCTACCCAATTCTCATCTTGGTGTATCTTGGTGTATCAGTATTCTGCCTTTTACTGGTTTTAGGTTAACAGAAAAAAATATTGAGGGGGAAAATACTTTTAATCAAAATATTATGTATTTTACACACATATACAGGCACACACCCTATTAAATAGACCACAGGCTCTAGAACGCCTCAGATTTTTTTGTTGTATGTTTGGTTCGCCACTTAGTCTGGGTGCTTAACACTGAGCGAGGGCCCACAAGGAACCACAATTTGACTTGATGAGCTGGTTCACACGCAACAACAACTCGTAGGTTGTCGTGCAGAAGCAGGAGAGAGCAAGCATGTTGCCTCCTACACGCCCAAGACTTCCGCTTTTACTCAACAACCCACGATCGGCTCCTTGGTAGGTTGCTGAGCATGATGTCTGAACTTGAACCGATGGGTTTGTTTAGGAGTTAAGGTTTATTGTTGGGTTCGGGCGTCACGCTCAACAACCCTGCAGTTAACCCATGGTTTGTTGGGTTCGGACGTCACGCTCAACAACCCTGCAGTTAACCCATGGTTTATTGTTGGGTTCGGGCGTCACGCTCAATAACCTTGCAGTTAACCCATGGTTTATTGTTGGGTTCGGATGTCACGCTCAACAACCCTGCAGTTAACCCATGGTTTATTGTTGGGTTCGGGCGTCACGCTCAACAACCTTGCAGTTAACCCATGGTTTATTGTTGGGTTCGGACGTCACACTCTTCCAGGTTTATTGTTACACATCTGACTGGGGAGCAGCTTCATCTCGAACCTAATGTATACACACATCATGTACACACAAGAAACACAAAATGCCAGCAGACTGCCATTTTCCTACTGTACCCAGAGACATCTAGCCAGACTGTAAGAGCTGCTGCTGAATATGGTTGAGTTTCAGCACTCCTATAATAAGTATAACCAGATTCAGGGGGAGATTAAACATTCTAGTAAACGCTCGTACATTTTTAAAGTAAGTAAAACTCTTATGGTCAGTTTTAACCCACAACCACCTTACAGTGATTAGGTAAGGTCAAAAACACCACCAAAAGATATTAAAAATGAATTATAAAATGCCTTGAGAATGAGGCAGAAAAATTCAAGCCTCTTTCATGGGGGAAGAAAGCTTTAAGTAAACTGGACTCTGCCCCCCTCACACCAGCTACAGGGCTTGCACGGAAGGAGTGATATTATCAGCACCTGCATTAGAGACAAGATGTATCTACAATCCCCCCTCAGAAATTTAACATTTTTAAGACCCTGGGAAAGGTGCTGAGTCCTGAAGAAATGACAACTAGAGCTGAGGCAAAATTCCTCACAAGACATTTTTCCCAGAAAAGTCCTGAGATTTTTCTTTTCTTACACCCCAAGAAATAAAAGGCCACTTTGCAGAATTTTCTCCAAATTTTCTTCACCATTACTTTTTGTGGTGGATGCATGTCCTTTCCCCACCCCTGTCCACGCCCTGCAATGATGCAAGGTATGGGGCATTGTGGAAGATGCAAAATGGGGGCCAGGCTGCCAACACAGTTGATGCTGTTTCCCACTTGCAGTGGCAGTGCAAAAAAGAAAAACAAAACCCTTAAGAAAAAAGGAGCAGAAATTGTTGGAGAATTTCTCCTCCCCCTGGAGAAATTCAAATTGTGTCGTCCCGTCCCCCCCAATTTCTCTGCCCACGAATAGGGTGGAGAATTTCAAGAGACCATCTGTGCACAGCTCCAGTTATTTTTAAACATGTTAATTGTTGCATTATGGTTTTGGTAAGCCACTTTGGTTCTAACTCATAGAAATGAGGGGTATAAGTACAGTTAATAAGTTATTATTTATTTATTTACAGCATTTATACCCCGCTCTTCAGCCAGAAAAGGCTCCCAGAGTGGCTTAGAAAGATTAATAATAAGACAAGTAAGTAAAATTAGCACAGGCTTTTGAACAGGCACTTGCCTGGTTGCCTCCAGCAATAATCCCTTCCAAGCAACCATCAAGGCTATCAAAGCTACAAGTCATGATGGCTATATATTACTTGTAGGATCAGAGACAGTATGCTTCTCAATATCCATTCCTGCTGCTGGAGAACATGAATGGGAACATGCTATTGTGCTCATGTCCTGCTTGTGGGCTTCCCGCAGGTCCCTGTGGGAGCAGAATGCTGGACTAGATTGGCTTTCGGTCTGATCCAACATGGCTCTTCTCAAGAGGGAAGGAAAGATTTGTGAAGAGGAAAAGAGCTGCTCCTTTCTCTGTGTGTTTCAGTCAATTTATGTCCCACCAAACCAACACAGGTCAGCTAGTAACGCCTGCAAAACTTAACATGCACGGCTTCACTGGCCCAGTATGTGCTTTCCCAATTCATCGTGAATTTACTTTAAATGAACTGCGATCTCTTCCGCAGCTTGAGGTGGCTTACGACGTATTTAAAACCTAACGCATAAAAGTCCTAGAAAACCATTTTAAAAAATCACAAATACAACAATAATTAAGTAAATAAAAGCTTTTCCATTGCCTCAAACAGTAACTGACATTTCATACATTACAACGCAAGAAACCAGGTTTGCCACAGAACAGCCTTCCCCAACTTGGTGCCCTCCAGATGTGCTGGACTGCAACTCCCATAATTCCCAAGAAATGGCCACACTGGCTGGGAATGATGGAGTTGCAGGAAGGGGGTCAGATTGTGGAATGCTGTCATAGAATGTACACAACTGGGAGCGAATCCTGGCTCTTTGACAGGCGTACTTGGATTATTCATTAAGTATCTGTTGACCACAGTTACACTAGATATTTCTGAGTGCGCTCCTAAACATTTGATGTGTGAAGAGGGAGGCCCTAGGATTACCTACTTAACTCTGCCTGAAGGATGAATCTGGACACAATTCATTGGGATTTCAAGGGCAAGGCCTACTGAAATGAACAGAACGTGTGGCAAACAGCTCTCCCTCATTTCAGTTGCATTCTCACAGAGGTTTTGAGTGGATTATTATGTGGCCTTTGGCAGTAGAGAGGTGTTCATTCCTATGAGGAGGAAAGGTATTTTGGCTGGCTCTCTAATAAGTTTTATTTTAAAAACATTAAAAATAGATACAAATTTCAACCCAACCTATTTTAAAAAGCAGCCAAAGAGTTCACTGCCGGCTTTCCCCCCCACCTTCCAGGAAAGGAGAAAGTAGTGTTTTTAGGGCCAAAACAGGAAGTAACATTTAATTCCAAAAAGAAACACTTCCTGTTTGTTAATGGGCATATCCTGTGTTGCAGGTTGACACAAATATTTGAGGACGAGCAATCTGTCCTCACAGCTGGTCTGAATTTGAACATGCCAAATCTGAATGCAACACACCTTGTAATCTGCCTTTACTTTCATCTTCCAAAGCCATATGAAAACTGTTTAACTGAAGGCATTAGAACAATAATAGAACAGAACTGCATGCCATTATTATCTAGTATATAAAGAGGCTTGGATTCCAGTCATTTGGGGCAAATTCATACATAATGGATGGGAGCGGTATTGGCTGCTGTTCCCCCGTCACTTCCTACCCCATTGCCTTCAGAGCAGTGTGGAAAGTAACCACATCATTAGCTCTTTTCACTTTATATCTTGGATACAATAAGTTACTGAAACCATGTAGTATCAAGCCATTGGGAAGAGAAAACTGCACTGCTCCTGTAACCCTAAGAGCCGGCCTTCATTAAGTCAGACAGTACTTCCACAACAGATAGAAATCTGAGATGCAGTCTCATAGGTCCAAGGACATTACTAGAAAAGTCTGAAACCAGAACATTCTTCTATCTAATGGCTGAAATGTGTGAATGAAAATGGGTTGATAATACAAGAAACCAAAGAGAGCAAGACAAGCCACACTGGAAAGAGAATTGAGGTGTGTGTGGGAATTTCCCCTTCATAGATTCATAGATTATCGAGTTGGAAGGGGGCCTACAAGGCCATCGGGTCCAACCCCCTACTCAATGCAGGAAACTAGAGGAGGGGTCTCCCATCCAAGCAATAACCAGGCCTGACCCTGCTTAGCTTTCCACACTCAGACAAGCTGAGCCAGCGTGAGTCCTGAATCAGTTTCTCATTTCATGATATGCAAGATCCCAGTACACACCAGAAAATATGCTGATCAGGAGGTAAGTCCACCCTAGGAAAATAAGCAAACTGCTGCTGTCCAGCAGAGCAAGCCATAAAAGCCCAGGACACTCACACTTTACATTTTGAACTTTGATTCAAGCTCAGCTTGTCTGAGTGTGGAAAGCTAAGCAGGGTCAGGCCTGGTTATTACTTGGATGGGAGACCCCTCCTCTAGTGTCCTGCATTGAGCAGGGGGTTGGTGGAGTCGATAGCCTTGTAGGCCCCTACCAACTCTATGATCTATGAATCTATGAAAAAGTACCTACACTTAAGTGGCAACACACAAACACAGCACCATCAATTGCAAATGGGAGACATGCATTAAGTGGCTAGGCTTCCCTGTAATAAACACACGGGAACATTTGCATGCACAGAGCAGGGAAACCTAGCCATTTAAAAACACATGGGCCATTCAGAATTTACGGCACTATGGTAGCATGTATTTTAACCATTTAAACTCAGGTTTCTCCTTTGTGCATTTGGTTCAAAACATAAAGTGTGGAACTGACTAGACTGAACCCGCAGGGTTTGTTTTTGTTTTGTTTTTAATTTCAGAAGAAAGAAAGAGAAGCATTGTTGCCAAAAAGTATTTGTACCAACTTTGGCAGACTGTGCCAATGAAGCGCACACAAAATATGGAGAGCTAGGGCTAGGACCCTGGTCAATGTGACTGGCAAGATCTTGTTCACTGACTGCTCATTACTTGACTGAAGTCAAATATTCCATAAAGCCAATGGCATAAACCTGGCAATGGCAGGTCGGGCCTATTGCTCCCTCTGTCCTATAGTAGTTATGGTCACGCATGTACACAGCCTTCTTTTAGGAGCAAGCACCCCCTGACCTGCAAGTTGCAACTCATCTAGATTACTCGTCCATCTGGATTACTGCAATGTGTAGTAAAGTGTAGTGGGCCTGCTTTTGAAAGCAGTCCAGAAACTTCAGCTGGTCCAAAACAGGGCAGCAGGATTGTTAATGGGGACTGGCTACATGATCACACTATGCCAGTACTTTCCCAGGCCCGATTCAAAGTGCTGGTGTTAACATTCAAAGCCCCAAATGGCTCGGGCCCGGGGCCAGGTTACCTGAAAGATAATCTCCTTCCATATATACCTGCCCGTACCCTAAAATCATCTTCAGAGGTTATAAGAGCCGTGCTGGATCAGACCAAGGGTCCATCTAGTCCAGCATTCTGTTCACACAGTGGCCAACCAGCTGCCCACGGGATCCCACAAGCAGGACATGAGTGTAGCAGCACCCTCCTGCCCATGTTCCCCAGCAACAGGTGTACATAGGCATACTGCCTCTGATATAGCCAATCAGGACTAGTAGCCATTGATAGCCTTCTCCATGAATTTGTCCAATTCCCTTTTAAAGCCATCCAAGTTGGTGGCCATCACTACATCTTGTAGGTCCTTCTCTGGGAGCCCCTGACAAAGGAAGTGAGGTGGGTGGCTACTAAGACGGGTCTTTTCTGTTGTGGCACCCTGGTTGTGGAATGAGCTCTCCAGAGAGGCTTGCCTGGCACCTATGTTGTGGTCTTTTGGGTGCTATGTGAAGAGAAGACCTTATTTTCCCAGGCATTTCAGTGTCTGTTGTTTTTAAATATGTTACTGTATTTTAAATCTTTGCACAGCTGCTAGGTTTTATTTTTTCATTTTGGTTTTAAACTGTAGTTTTAAACTTTTAAACATGTATATTATGTCTATAAAGCCAGTGTGGCGTAGTGGTGAGAGTGTTGGACTGGGACTCGGGAGATCCGGGTTCTATTCTCTGCTCAGCCATGAAACTCACTGGGTGACTCTGGGCCAGTCACTGACTCTCAGCCTAACCCACCTCACAGGGTTGTTGTGAGGATAAAAAGGAGAGGAGCAGGAGGATAGTGTAAGCCGCCTTGGGTTCCTTGCAGGAAAAAAGACGGGGTATAAATATAATAAATAAATAAATAAATAAATAATGTTTTATCATTATTATTTTTTATGGTTTTAATTGTTGTGAACCGCCTAGAGGGCTTTGGCTATTAGGTGCTATAGAAATGTAATAATAAATAAATAAATAAATAAAAACTCTCCAGAAAGCTTGTTCTGCCCTCTTCCCTTCCAAGTGAGCCACACAGCTTAGTTTCACCTGCTGACCATGTGATGTGACTGCAGGCTTCTCTGAGCAGGAAACACAGGATTCAGGAGGCAGCAGGAAGCAAACACCACACAATGGTACAAGTGCCAAGAGTTGCCACTGCCAACCTGCTGGAAAGAGCTGCCTGCCCTGTTCTTCATTTCCCTCTGACATCAACGCTAGCATTTTTTCTCCACCCACCCCTACAAACACACACACACACACCATGGGTACTTCCAGATGGAGCGTTCCTAGCACTACCAAAATAGAAGATGCAGCTATTCCGTCTTTTTCTCCTTAGCAGATTTTCTGTGGAAAGAAAAAAAGATGGAGGAAGCGGCAGGGAAATATAGGAGGGTTATGAGAAGGAGCCATCTGGACGCTCGCCACCCCCCAGCGTAACATTCTGTGAATGAGGCAGGGCAGTGGCATGATAAAAGACTAATCTGGAAGCACCCCGAGTGTGTGTGTGTGTGTGTGTGTGTGTGTTTCATAGATCATAGAGTTGGAAGGGGCCTACTACAAGGCCATCGAGTCCAACCCCCTGCTCAATGCAGGAAATTAGAGGAGGGGTCTCCCATCCAAGTAATAACCAGGCCTGACCCTGCTTAGTTTTCCACGCTCAGACAAGCTGAGCCAGCATGAGCCACAGGTGTGTGTGTGTGTGTGTGTATGCGCCTCAGGACGACATTGCATGGATCTGATGGAAGTGGACAGTGGTCCATGGAAGTTTATGTCATCATAACTGTGTTAGTCTTTAAGGTGCCACAAGACTTTCTTGTTTTTGGCATGGATTAAAAAAAAAGATGTGATTGACAGTGGGGACCAGAAAGCCTGAGCATATAACACCAGTTCTGGCACTGGCTGCCTGTACATTTCCAAGCCCAATTCAAGGTGCTGATTTTAACCTATAAAGCCTTACATAGCTCAGGACTGCAGTACCTGCTGGAGCGCCTCCAATATTTTTGAGTGCCTCTCCTGGTATGAACCTACCAATACGCTGTGATTAACATCTGAGGTCCTCCTCCTAGGGATGCTCGGAAGGTTTTGCAGCAAGGGAGAGGGCCTTCTTGGTGGTGGCTGCTCGAATGCTCTTCCTACTGAGGTCCGCCTGGCACCAACATTGTCATCATTCTGGCGCCAGAATAAGACTTCCTTCTACTCCCAGGCATTTGACAGCATATGATGAGCTTCTTAATTTAGTTGTTTTATCGGGTTGTGGTATTTTATTTGTAACTGTTTTAAACCGTTTTAAATGTGTGTGCGCTTTAATTTTTTGTTGTAAGGCACCTTGAGTCTTTTCTGCAAAAGGTGTCTAAGAAATGTAAAACAACAACAACAACAACAATAATAATAATACCACCTTTCTGCAAAAGGTGTCTAAGAAATCTAATAACAACAACAACCACCTGTTTAAAAGGTACAACTGTGGGGGCCATCTGAAAGGAGGGCCTGCAGCCCACTTCATTTTCAGTGGGGCAGAGGGGCCTCCACTGATCTATCAGAATGCTATGTAAACCTTCTGCCAGGGCTGGGACTTTGCAATCATATAATTTTTTGTAATTACTGCAATTCCCTCTGCTCCTGTGCGAATAAATTCATGCCGTAGGACGCAGTCCTATCAATTGCGCACTCGATGCTCATAAGACCCTGAGCTCGAAGGCTTACAAGCATCCAGTGCAGAGCAGGAGGAGCAGCAGAAGTGATCTCAGCCTCCCCGCTACTCCCACTCTGCACTTCAGCTAGACGGCTGCCATCTAGCTGCAGCATTTCGGAGGGAAAGGAAAGGAGGCTGGATATGTCGTATCCTAACGGCCCCAAGTCCCCTCCCCCCCAAGAATGCCCCCTTTACCCCCTCTCCGAGGTTGCTTTTCCGACCTCAGAAAGGCAGCCTGCATGGTTCTTTCTGCACCAGCTGCGAGGGGGAGGGATCGGAGCCCAGAGCTCCTCCGAGCAATGTCTCCGACCTCAGATCTGGGAATCCACAGTATCCTATGGCTCCCAAGAGACTGTCTAGGGGCCACAGGATCACTCTCCCCAATACTTAATCAATATTTGATCACTCAATTGACCAAGGGTGGTTTCATACACACACAAGGTCAAATGCAAGTTAGCCCTAATTTGATAAACTGGGTCTCTTCCAACCACTGCAAAAATATCATTTTGAGAACTTATATTTGAAAGAACAGATGAATTAGAAGATAGCATTTTTTTTTTTTAACGGAACAGATGATTTTGGAAGTTAGTTTTATCAATACATTCATAGCCATCACATTGTGATATTTACTGTGGCCGTGGAAATTGGGCATAGAAAACAAATACAAACTGAACACGGGGGGGCGGGAATTACAACATTTGCAGATCAGCATAGTCAGTCAACTATGTATTATTTGATGCTGATGCTGCTGATAATGCCATCAATGTATCCACTGCATCACACAGCAGCAGCGAAAACCTAGGTCCCTGCCCTGCGTTGCTTACATTTTGACATAGTTGAAGACAAAGGGAAGGCAGAGAAGAGGGAGAGCCAGGGTGATGTAGTTAGGCTTGGGAGACCCAGGTTCAACTAGCATGCAGCCATCAAGTCCTCTGGTGACAGTCACTCTTGCTCTCAGCCTAACCTACACAACAAGGTTGTTGTGAGCATAAAACAGAGGAGGGGGAACCGTGTATGCCCCTCTGAGGAAGGGCAGGATAAAAATGTAATAAATAATAAGCAAACATACACTGCACCAGCATTCGCCATCCTGGTGCCCGTCAGATGTTTTGGACTACAAGTCCCATAATCCCCAACCACAGCCTTGCTGGCTGGGACTCATGGTAGTTGCAGTCCAGAGCATCTGAAGGGCACTAAGTGGGGGAAGGATGCACTATGTTAATAATACTTCTCATCCTAACCAGGTGATACTGCCACATGCATGGGGAATGAACCTGACAGTTAAGGGGAAACTCTTCTCCCATCCTAGTGGCAACTCGGAGGATTTAGGACTAAGTAAAGCTACAGGTGGTCACACATTTCAATGGCCAAGTAATCAAGAGATAATGAGCCTCCATTAACACATTTCACTTTCTGGCTATCATTCAGAACCTTTGCTCTAGGAAATTGCATAGCTGGCTGAGGAATGCTGGGAGTTTTAGACATTTTCCCTGTCTAAACCGGCATAGGATTGTGCCCTAAAAGATGTTTGAAAGCCATCTACGTAGATAGACATTAATGCAAGAGCTCACCACAAACTGTTCCCGACAAATCTTGGGTGCAATCCTAGCCAAAGTTAAGCACTTCTGAGTCCCTTCCTTTCAGTGGCAAAGTTAAGTAGGTACATAAATCCTCACAACAACCCTGTGAGGTAGGTTAGGCTGAGAGTCAGTGACTGGCCCAAAGTCACCCGGTGAGTTTCATGGCTGAGCAGGGACTAGAACCCGGATCTCCCAAGTCCCAGTCCAACACTCTCACCACTATGCCACCCTGGCTCTCTATCTATCTGATTTATTCATTATCAATAGGGAAACTTGATTTTCAAAACTATGAAACCTACACAATGACACTGCAGCAAGGAAATAAAAATAATAATAAAGGGGCACAATCCAGCCAAAGTTAGGCATTTTTAAGTCCTATTCACTGAGATGGAAAAGATTGATGCTGATATTGAACCCTTTTTCTTCTGATAATTTATATCCCCTTTGAAGTTCTGGCTTCTATAATGAAATATGACTCCATCTGGCAAAGTGGAGTACAGAGGTCAGGCTACCAGACTCAATGCAAAACAAGTATCAGGTACTTGTCCAATGGCAGCTACATACAAAACTTCATCCCCTGTTTGCAAAGGGTGCACATGCGCAAATAGGGTTCTAACACAGACGCTCAAAACATGGGCAAATGGCACTGTGGATTTTGGACAATAAGTTGATAGAAATAAATAAATTTGTATATACTCATCTAAGTTGACAATGCTATTTTGTCAAGTTCTGGTGGATACTTTTCAGTTTGTTCAGCCCGAGGATGTGGACAGGATTCTTGGAGAAGTGAGACCTGTCACATATATACTTGACCGATGCCCATCCTGGCTGGTAAAAGCAGCAGGGAAGACTTGATATACTGGGTGGCAGATATTATTAGTGCCTTGCTGCATTAAATATTGTTCGATTTGTCTTAAAAGAGGCAGTGGACAGGCCTTTGCTGAAGAAAACTTTGCTACATGCTACTGATTTCACTAACTATTGTTTAGTCCCAAATATACTATTCCTGGGGAAAGTACTGGAGCATGTGGTGGACTTGCAACTACAGGATTTCTGGATACCACTGATTAGTGAGATCCTTTTCAGTGTGGTTTCTCAGTCTGGTTCGGGGACAGAAATAATTTTGGTCACCATAGTGCAGGGCTCTCCAACCTTGGGTCCCCAGATGTTGCTGGCCTACAGCTCCCAGCATGGCTAATGGCAAGGGATTCTAGGAGCTGTAGTCCAGCAACATCTGGGGACCCAAGGTTAGAGAGCCCTATCCTAGTGGGTTACTGACACTGGTTGCTAGACAGGGGGAGTACATTTATTTATTTATTTATTTATTATAGTTATACCCCACCTTTTTTCCTCCAAGGAACCCAAGGCGGCTTACATAATCCTCCTCCTCCTCTCCATTTTATCCTCACAACAACCCTGTGAGGTAGGTTAGGCTGAGAGTCAGTGACTGGCCCAAAGTCACCCAGTGAGTTTCATGGCCAAGCGGGGACTAGAACTCGGATCTCCAGAGTCCCAGTCTAACACTCTAACCACTAAGCCACACATCTGGACATCTCAACAGTTTTTGATACTATCAACTGTAGTTCCCTTCTAAGACACATAGAGCTTATGGGGCCTACTGGCATCGTTTTATGGTTGTTCCAATCATTACTGGACAGCAGGTCTCAGAAGGTGGTAGTGGAAGACTTCTGCTTGTCCCCATGGCCACTGGCTTTGGGGATTCCTGCAACAGTCCATTGTGTATTTTGAACAGGCCTGTGGCTTACGCTGGCTCAGCTTGTCTGAGTGTGGAAAGTTAAGCAGGGTCAGGCCTGGTTATTACTTGAATGGGAGACCCCTCCTCTAGTTTCTTGCATTGAGCAGGGGGTTGGACTCGATAGCCTTGTAGGCTCCTTCCAACACTACGATCTATGAAACCACTTGACACAATTAAGCAAGATTTCATGACAACGAAGTGCCGTTAAAAGCAATGGAACAGAACTTGTGACTAGCTTAAATCCAATTGATTCCAATGGGAATCCAGCTGCAATCCTGTGCAAGCTTTCTTGGGAGTAAGTCCCAGTGAACTCAGTGTAACTGAATTCTTAATAAGTTGCACAGTTAAGTTTCTTAACTCTCATTGACTTGAATGGAACTTAAGCAACTTTGGCACTTCCAAGATTTGCAGCCATTCTTTTTGGCCTATTAGCACCAAGATACAAATATTAATTGTGTGAAACTGGTGTGCAGCCTTGATCCTGTACATGTTTACTGGGAAATAAACATTTCAACGGTACTGACTTCCAAGTAAGTGTGTGTAGGACTGTGGTGTTAGTCAAAAAAATACTTCCACCTGCAGTTCTTACTGAAAGCTGTTCTGGGAGCACGCTGATACATTTCGGCACTCTTTGCTATATAGGCAATATATTCTGGGTAATGGAATAAAACTTGTCATGCCACACAAATACATCTCAAAGGAGACAAACAGCCTGATCATATACATGCAAACTCAGAAGGACATTCCACCAAGTCCAATGATACTTGGAAGTAAGCCCCATTGGATACAGCGGGATACTTACGAGTCAACATGGACAGGATTCAGGTGTGTGCTGTTCATTTAGAACAGTGTTCTACAACCTTCGGTCCCCAGATGTTTTTGGCCTACAACTCCCAGCATGCTGGCTGGGGAATGCTGGGAGTTGTAGGCCGAAAACATCTGGGGACCGAAGGTTGGAGAACACTGATTTAGAATTTCCATAGTACGTCCCACACTACATAGTACTGACTACATAGTACATCCCACACTGATTCTAGGGCTCAATTAGTATTTTCAGGGTTTGGATTCTAGAGGTAATTCACAGAGCAGCTTGGACTTTCCAGTCCTCTGTCAAGGTAGTTTTTTGTACTTTTTAAAAAGAGAGTATAACTAAAACAATTATTTTGTTTTTAAAAAATTGTTTAAGAAGAGTCCGACAAGTCACTTTACCTAGAATTTTGATCCTAGATTGTTAAAATCTCTCAGTAGTCTGCTAGTAGATTTTTGAGAGGGGAAGGACGCCAGGAAAAAAAGGAAAGGAAGGAAGACTTTAGTGCACTTAAATCAAGCCATTTTTAAGGCATGGGAGCAAATGCCTCTCTTAATAGGAACAGGAGATAAAACAAACAGAACAAATGAAGTGTTGATGAGGTGCATTTGGAATGCAGGAATCTCCTGCCTGCCTCCCATCTTGGCGGGAGGTGGGAGAGATTGGCAAAGGAGTGAGAAGTGTTAAAAGTAAACAAAGCTAAAAAGGGGCTGACCCAAACAAACAGCAGGCTGGCACCTCCACTAAACCTTATCTCCTCTCCCTGCTGGATCTCATTAAAGGCACTCTAAATCCCATCAAGGGCTCATTTACACCCCAGCCTGCCGCCTCTCCTTTTTCTTTTCTTTTTTCTTTTTATAAAGAAGACAGCCAGTCAACCACCCATGCTATCTCCATCACTCTCCAGCATGCCACATTTTCTTTCTCAGCCTCTGGAAAGGTGACTTCCCCTCCTACAATCCAAGGCAGCCTTTGCGTGCACCCAGGAGATCCTGGGTCTGTGCAACCCACTCAGGGTCTGCTCGGAAGCAAGTCTCCTACTGAGTTCAACGGAGCTCATGCCCAAGGGACGCACGAGGAGAAAGGAAACCCTAAATACTAGGGTCAGATTCTAGAGACGTAGCCGAGCTGGTATGCTGTGTTGATGAAGCAAGAGCAACCAAAGAGTGCGAGGGGCACCTTAGGGTGCAATCCTATGCCTGTTTGGACAGGGGGGGAGGAAATCCTACGATTCCTATGCTGGGAGTTGTAGGACTTTTTTCTGCATAAACCGGCATAGGATTGCGTCCTGAACGACTTCTAGATTGGCTGCTCAATTCCCACGAGTGCTTAGAGAGAAGTCGGTCCCGCTGTGATCAACGGGGCTTACTCCCGGGCAAGTACGCATGTGGTCAAGCTTTGATTGCCATGTAAGTGAACCACTGCCGCAGTACTTCCGACCAAGCAGGCCTCTGGTGCACAAATGCTTATGCCCCAAGATGTCCATCAGCCTTTACGATGCCAGAAGGCAAATCAAAAGGCACTGTGTACAATGCAATGTAAGTCCTACTTAGAGTAGACCCATTGAAAGGAATGGGAATTACGTTAGTCATTACTAACTTAATTTATTTAATGTGTCTACTCTAAGTAAGATTTTACCCAATCACTCCCCCTGCATTCAATGGGGTCGGGCCGTAGCCAAGGGTGGTCTGCTCCCCAATTTTCTCTGCCCCCATTTTATTTTTTTTTACAAACAAATAATTTTAAAAGTTTACAATTTTGTCTTCAAAAAGACTGCAAACTAGATGAATTCACACACACACACACACACACACACACACACTTTTTGGCGGCCCGCTCCCCCAGAACGTTTAGGCTGATTACGGGCCTAGATAGGGCTACTCGGTTCCGCCGCGTAAGACACGCTTCGGATCGCGCTGCTAGTGCGCAGTCCAACGCGGCCCGGACGGGGCGAGGGAGAGCTCCGCTTGCAGGCAACACTTTTTCCATCTCCAGCATTCCTTCTGACAAGCGAGCCAGCGTGCAGCTAAAGCTCGGTTTAAAACACACTTTCTCTTACGCGTGCAAAGGTGCGAAGGACAGCTACAACAACCCGGGGGGAGCGAGGAGGATCACAGCTCAGATGCTGAGGCTAATGAGGATCATTATTATCATCACCATCGTTATTAATCGTTTGCCAGTGCTGCCCTTCTTGAGCCTCTTGAAAAGGGAGGGGGGTGCGCTACTACAAAGACACAGAGTTTGAGAGGCATCCCTCTAATTTCAGCTCACAACGGTTACTGAGCAGCAAACTCCCAAGTCGCCTCTTTCCTTCGACTATTCCCCCCCCCCCACAAAGTTCGCAAGACGAACTCGTAGAAGCTCTTGCCCCACCGCCCCGGGCCATCTCGGACTGCCCTCGCCACCCGCGGGGAGTGAACTTACTTTCCTGTGGAGTTCGCAGCTGGTTGCAGCAGGATCTCGGCTCTGCTTCGCTCCCGCCAGCAGGAGGAGGAGGTAGTTGAGCAGCAAGCAAGCCCCGGCGCTGTGCACCACCATCCTACTTAACTCCACGCCCGGAGCACGGATTGAGGGGAGGGGGGGGGAGTGGGAGAGACGCGAAGCAGGGTGGGGGGGGAGTGGAATCTCACTCACTCTGCAAAAACTGCAGAAAAAGTTTTGAGGAGCTGTTTAAAAAAAAAAAAAAACACAAACCAAAAAGAGAGAGATGAAAGTGTGTTTTTCTTTCGGTATGCCTACAGCGGCTGCCCTAGCGGCCCAATCCCAAATCATCCGCTCGCCAAGCCTTCCAGGCGCTGCCCCCTCCCCTTAAAGGCTCCCTGTGCCAGGCTACGAGGAGGGGGGGTCGCCATGCCGCGGGTGGGTGTGGGGTTGGCGGCGGGCGGCACTTCCCCAGAGGGACCGATCCCTCCCTCCCTCCAGCTCTTGCCTTCTTCCCCCTTGCAAAGCTTGTTCCAGTGCCGAGCGGCGGAGGCTCTGCAATTCCGGCAACAGCCCCTGGATGGAGGAGGCACGAAGTCACACGCTCAGTGGGATTGGCCGCAGGAGGTGCCTAACCCTAAACTCTCTCTCCCCCCACCCCGCGAACAACCCCTGCCTCCTCCCGCTCTGGCTCTCCGCTCGGCCTCCTGCCGGATTGTCCTGACCTGACGAGTTGTACTGAAAGTTCCCTTTCTACTAGTGGTAGGTCACCCAAGCAGCGCCATCCTACAAGGAGACACACCAGCTGCAAAGTAGTTTGGGAGAAAGTGCAACGGGCTATTCACGATGCTGCGAGCGCCCAATTCGAGAAAACATACACACACACGACAGCGGATCTGCTGAATACAACGATCTTCGTTCTAGTAAAAACACACACCTTACATTCTCACACAATAGTGATGCTATAAATATGCAAAAGACTTGGATCCAGATTTAGTCACATTTAAAGTAGACCCATTGAAATCAATGGGACTTAAGTGAGTCAAGACTAACTCGTATCATTTCAATATGTCTACTCAAAGTATGGCCGAATCTGGATCCAGCCTATGCAGTTGTAACCTGGCGGACACATAGGGTAAAATCCAATTCAAGTCCTACTTAGAGTAGACCCATTGAAATGAATGGGACTTAAATTAGCCATTACTAACTTAAGTCCCATTTATTTAATGGGTCTACTCAAAGTAGGACTTGTGTTGGATTTTACCAATAGAAAGAAATATTGCATTAAATAATGGGCGGAGTGAAATTGCCCTAAATTTGGAGGGACTACAACCTCACTTCCTATAAGGATCCTAGTATGAATTTGTGAAGGTTGTCTGTTCTCTCTTATGAACAGTCATGATTGGCGAGGATATCTTTGAAATTTATTCCCCCCACCACCATCTGTTCGATGGATTTTAGTTAGGGCCTTAGAGCAGCAATCCTATTCCTATGCATACTTTCTTGGGACTAAGCCCCACCAGACAAAGTGGGACTTTATTGTGCTTACATATTACAATGCAATACATAATAAGAATATGTAATAACTGTAATATTCAATTGATCTGCCTCTGTAATTATTCTGTTTTCTTCATTTGGATGATTCTTCTACTACCCCATCCTTTCAGGGGTAGGGATGACTTTCTTCCTTTTGTGATGCTAGGAGCAGGCAGCAAAGACTGGAGGGGAAGAAGAGAAGAGAAGCTATACAGTGACTGGGTTCACAAGACATGCTCAACCTCAGTAGGTTAATTCCTACCGAGGTTTAGCATGTCATCTGACCCCCCGCAGGGTGCTTCAGAAGCTCTAAACCACCCTACAAAGCCATGGCTTGTGCTAGGGTTATGGTAACCCTAGTAGGTAGGTTTAGCGTGTTGTCCGAACCTGGAGAACACACTAGCCCTCTCACAAGCCAAAAGGGGCATAGAGCCCCTTGGCCAGAGCAGCAAACAAGGGCTGCCGCTCTGGCCAATGACAGCTGGTCAAGTGCCCCAACAGCACTTAGTGCAGCTGTCATCAGCTTCCCCAGTGCGTTCCTGCCGATATCTGTTGGGAGAGCGAGATTGCTCGCAAGCAATTCCACTCTCCTGGCTTCAGCCGGAGCGCAGGGAGAAGCCCCAAAACACTCCTGCGGCAGTGACAGATACAGACACACAGCTTCGCTTGGTCTCTGGAGTCCTGGACAGCTAAATCCCACCCCCTTTCTCTTGGGAAAAGGGCAGCAGTGAAAGTGGGGGATCCAGCTGCCCAGGCCTTGTGAGGCCGGACTGGCTGGATCTCACCTCTGCCACTGCCCTTTCAGCAGAAAGGACAGCGGTGGCAGCGGGTTTCAGAACCTCTGTGGGTTTAAAGTGACATGCAAACCCAGCATGTGTTTTTCAGGCTGCAATTCTCTGCATTTTTACTCAGAAGCCCCACTGACTTCAATTGGGCTCACTCCCAAGTTAAACATGCACAGCTTTGAAAGTGGAGTATTTTATTTATTTATTTATTTATTTATAAACATGAGCAGGATCAGGCTGCCAGTCACACCCACCATTTTTCTAGGGCTATTGGCTGGTTAAAGAAACCTTAAGAGATGACTCCTATAGGTTTTACTCAAAATTTGCACACATCTGCATATGAATGAAACAGTTTTGAAATAGGGGGGATTATTCCTTTGTTTTTAGATGACATGCCCATAATGTTCCAGCAGGTAGCATCTAAGAAAGAGGCATTCCCTCCTGTGAGAAGGGGGGATGCTTCTTCCAAGATGGTACCTCCCACCTGCAGTTTGTAAACTATTGGTATAAAAATATTTTTTAAAAAAAATAAACATTGTTATCTTTCTAGCCAGCTTTTCAGGGGTAAAACCCTTCAAAGCCTGATTACAATATACTTCAAAATACAAAATAAATATCAAACCATAAAAATAAATAATGTTCAATACATGCATCAATTATCTCCCATACATGATGCAGGAGATAAATAAAAGCACAGTAAAATTAATCCAATACAGCCTGGGATAAATAAGTCTTTAAAATTCTTCTAAAGGCCAGCAAAGAGGAGGTCACTGTACACACTTCCTGTGGGAGAACATTCCAAAGATATGGGTCCACTACAGAAAGACCTGCTGCCCAATTAATTGGGGACATGTTTTTAATTGATCAAAAAGGTTTTAATCAATTCATCTAACCGATTAATTGACTAAGGAATGCTGCCCGCTTCTCTCTCTCTCTCTCTCTCTCTCTCTCTCTGTCACACACACACACACACACACACACACTTTTATAGGGTTTTTGTATATGGAGTTCATAGTCTTCTATTTGGCAAGTCTGAGCAGAGTTTGAGTTTACAGAAAGCTTGGGGATAATCAATGACATTTGAAGGATGAGATGCTTAAAAGATATGGGGCACTTTCCTTAAAAGGCTAATAGTCCATTCCTAAGCACATTTACTCAGAAGTAAGTCCTACTGATTTACTCCCAGGTATATGGCACTAAGGTAAAATCTATGCACCCTTCCCTGGGAGTAAATCCTATTGAACACAGATGGACTTGCAAGTAAATAGCATGAATAGAATTGGTCTCTAATTATTTTCTTTCTTTTCCAAAATACATACCGCACTCTTCGATGCTGATTAACTTTCCCAGGAAGGCTTACAATAAACAACAACAATGCAATAATATAAATATAAGAGCAGAAAAAACAATACAATGCAACAGCATTGCACAAGGGAAATCTCGACATAATCCATATAAAAATTCAGAACATCTTATGACAGTTTATAAACCTGGGTAAACAAAAGAAAAGGTTTTCACCTGCACTAGAAAAATAATAAGGTAAGTACCAGACCACCCCTGCCCGCAGGGAGGTTTCCTCAGACAGGGTACTACCGAAAGGGAAATATAACCACAACTACAGGAAATTATGGAAGAAATGAGAGTGCTTTGAAATAAAATAACATACACACCACATGCAGTGGAAGTCACATTGCCTTTTGTGTAACTGAACAACAACCAAATAGGACTGGAGAAGCCAGATCATGATCCTACAGAAAGTAACATTAATCAGGAACTTGGTCCTTGCAAATTTCCCAGGGCCTGGAAGCACATGATAAAATTCAGCTGCTAAAAGTAAGGAAGCCAAGTAATGTCTGGATAGGGGAACTACTTGGAAGCCATATATAAGTCACTCTGGGCCAAGCCACACATGATGTGGGAGATCCACAATTAGATCATCTGATCTATAGGTTTTATTTTAAACCTACAGCCAGGGGACTTTGATTTGAGCAGACTGGCAGCACTGGGGGAGGAGGTATTTAATCCCACCCACCCCAAGGGTGATTTTACAGTTCTAAAATTGACCTCCATAGCTTGTTCATTTATATATCACCATCAAAGAACATGGCACTCTATAAAAAATGAGAAGACAGTTACCCCAAGGTGCTTGAAATCTAAAAATGGACATGGGGGGGGGGGCGCAAAAGAGAAAGTGGAAGGGAAATGGAGGCTGGGGCAAATGAGAAGAATATGTGATTATTTCAGTTATGCATACTTTGGCGTTACAGTAACTAATTATTTAAGTAATCCTTACATCAATGCTGCAAGGCAAGTCACTTACGGCGCAATCTTATGCATGCCTACTGAGAAGTAAGCCCCATTGAGTTCTATGGGACTTATTTCTAGAAAAGTAAGTACAGGATTACAATCAGGCTGACATCCTATGGACTTTTGCTGGGAGTAAGTCCCACTACATAAAATGAGATGATTTTGAGTAAGCATGAGTTGGATTGCACTGTTAGTATTATTACCCTCATATTGCAGATATCAGGTTGACACTGAGATAGAATACCTAAGGATACCTCATAAGTTCCTGGCAAGGGCAAGATAGGAAATAATAGGGGCTTCCTAGTTTACAGATCAGTTTCAGCTGCCACATTATGAAAGCTCTCTAAAATTAGATTTACCGTGGCTGCCTGATGGCAAGAAATAGAAGTGCCATAAAGAAGGAAGTGCTGCATCATGGTCCTTCGGGTGCAACATTAATTAGGGTGCAATCCTGTTGCGCTGATCATAAGCCCCTGAACTCAGAGGCTTCCAAGCATCCTATGCAGAGCAGAAGAGGCTCTCTTCACCTTCCCATCCTCCCACCGTGCATTTTCACTAGATGAGCTTTTTTTTCAGATGGGGAGGGAAGGAGGCTGGAGAGAGGCCTCGGGATAACTTGTATCCTGGCCTCTCCTATCTCCTCTTCTCCCCGCCCACCAAAATGCCCCCTTTCCCCCTTCTCCGAGGTCACTTTCCCAATTTGGAGAGAGGCCGGAACAGTTTTTTCCACGCTGGCTACGAGGAGGAGTGGGGTTGGAGCTCAGATTCCCAGCTCCAAGATCGGAGCCCTGTCTCTGGGAACCCGAAATATCCTATGGCCCCCCAGATGCTGTCTAAGGGCCATAGGATTGCTGCTCCCTAAGTGGTGTAAAAGAAGTATCATTGCAGTATCATTCTGTTCCTGACTCCCAGCTGAGCAGGAGCACAACAGGAGAGAGGCTCCAGCTGTTTTTGGGACTGTTTTTGGGACTGTGAAAAGGCAAGCAGGCTCCCAGAGAGCGAGCGAACAGAGCGAGCGAACAGGGAGAGCAAACAGGAGTTTGGCAGCGGAGTAGTACAACAACAAGTGCTGCAAGGGAAAGGCGTGGCCTGAGAGCTCATTCTGTTGAGCAGAAGCTCCTGCTGACTGCAACTACCTGGGGCTGATTGCAGCTGATTGATTGCAGGAAGTGGGGCTGATTGCAGGGCGTGGCCTGGGAGCTCATTCTGTTCCTGACTCCCAGCTGAGCAGGAGCACAACAGGAGAGAGGCTCCAGCTGTTTTTGGGACTGTTTTGGGACTGTGAAAAGGCAAGCAGGCTCCCAGAGAGCGAGCGAACAGAGCGAGCGAACAGGGAGAGCAAACAGGAGTTTGGCAGCGGAGTAGTACAACAACAAGTGCTGCAAGGGAAAGGCGTGGCCTGAGAGCTCATTCTGTTGAGCAGAAGCTCCTGCTGACTGCAACTACCTGGGGCTGATTGCAGCTGATTGATTGCAGGAAGTGGGGCTGATTGCAGGGCGTGGCCTGGGAGCTCATTCTGTTCCTGACTCCCAGCTGAGCAGGAGCACAACAGGAGAGAGGCTCCAGCTGTTTTTGGGACTGTTTTTGGGACTGTGAAAAGGCAAGCAGGCTCCCAGAGAGCGAGCGAACAGAGCGAGCGAACAGGGAGAGCAAACAGGAGTTTGGCAGCGGAGTAGTACAACAACAAGTGCTGCAAGGGAAAGGCGTGGCCTGAGAGCTCATTCTGTTGAGCAGAAGCTCCTGCTGACTGCAACTACCTGGGGCTGATTGCAGCTGATTGATTGCAGGAAGTGGGGCTGATTGCAGGGCGTGGCCTGGGAGCTCATTCTGTTCCTGACTCCCAGCTGAGCAGGAGCACAACAGGAGAGAGGCTCCAGCTGTTTTTGGGACTGTTTTTGGGACTGTGAAAAGGCAAGCAGGCTCCCAGAGAGCGAGCGAACAGAGCGAGCGAACAGGGAGAGCAAACAGGAGTTTGGCAGCGGAGTAGTACAACAACAAGTGCTGCAAGGGAAAGGCGTGGCCTGAGAGCTCATTCTGTTGAGCAGAAGCTCCTGCTGACTGCAACTACCTGGGGCTGATTGCAGCTGATTGATTGCAGGAAGTGGGGCTGATTGCAGGGCGTGGCCTGGGAGCTCATTCTGTTCCTGACTCCCAGCTGAGCAGGAGCACAACAGGAGAGAGGCTCCAGCTGTTTTTGGGACTGTTTTTGGGACTGTGAAAAGGCAAGCAGGCTCCCAGAGAGCGAGCGAACAGAGCGAGCGAACAGGGAGAGCAAACAGGAGTTTGGCAGCGGAGTAGTACAACAACAAGTGCTGCAAGGGAAAGGCGTGGCCTGAGAGCTCATTCTGTTGAGCAGAAGCTCCTGCTGACTGCAACTACCTGGGGCTGATTGCAGCTGATTGATTGCAGGAAGTGGGGCTGATTGCAGGGCGTGGCCTGGGAGCTCATTCTGTTCCTGACTCCCAGCTGAGCAGGAGCACAACAGGAGAGAGGCTCCAGCTGTTTTTGGGACTGTTTTTGGGACTGTGAAAAGGCAAGCAGGCTCCCAGAGAGCGAGCGAACAGAGCGAGCGAACAGGGAGAGCAAACAGGAGTTTGGCAGCGGAGTAGTACAACAACAAGTGCTGCAAGGGAAAGGCGTGGCCTGAGAGCTCATTCTGTTGAGCAGAAGCTCCTGCTGACTGCAACTACCTGGGGCTGATTGCAGCTGATTGATTGCAGGAAGTGGGGCTGATTGCAGGGCGTGGCCTGGGAGCTCATTCTGTTCCTGACTCCCAGCTGAGCAGGAGCACAACAGGAGAGAGGCTCCAGCTGTTTTTGGGACTGTTTTTGGGACTGTGAAAAGGCAAGCAGGCTCCCAGAGAGCGAGCGAACAGAGCGAGCGAACAGGGAGAGCAAACAGGAGTTTGGCAGCGGAGTAGTACAACAACAAGTGCTGCAAGGGAAAGGCGTGGCCTGAGAGCTCATTCTGTTGAGCAGAAGCTCCTGCTGACTGCAACTACCTGGGGCTGATTGCAGCTGATTGATTGCAGGAAGTGGGGCTGATTGCAGGGCGTGGCCTGGGAGCTCATTCTGTTCCTGACTCCCAGCTGAGCAGGAGCACAACAGGAGAGAGGCTCCAGCTGTTTTTGGGACTGTTTTTGGGACTGTGAAAAGGCAAGCAGGCTCCCAGAGAGCGAGCGAACAGAGCGAGCGAACAGGGAGAGCAAACAGGAGTTTGGCAGCGGAGTAGTACAACAACAAGTGCTGCAAGGGAAAGGCGTGGCCTGAGAGCTCATTCTGTTGAGCAGAAGCTCCTGCTGACTGCAACTACCTGGGGCTGATTGCAGCTGATTGATTGCAGGAAGTGGGGCTGATTGCAGGGCGTGGCCTGGGAGCTCATTCTGTTCCTGACTCCCAGCTGAGCAGGAGCACAACAGGAGAGAGGCTCCAGCTGTTTTTGGGACTGTTTTTGGGACTGTGAAAAGGCAAGCAGGCTCCCAGAGAGCGAGCGAACAGAGCGAGCGAACAGGGAGAGCAAACAGGAGTTTGGCAGCGGAGTAGTACAACAACAAGTGCTGCAAGGGAAAGGCGTGGCCTGAGAGCTCATTCTGTTGAGCAGAAGCTCCTGCTGACTGCAACTACCTGGGGCTGATTGCAGCTGATTGATTGCAGGAAGTGGGGCTGATTGCAGGGCGTGGCCTGGGAGCTCATTCTGTTCCTGACTCCCAGCTGAGCAGGAGCACAACAGGAGAGAGGCTCCAGCTGTTTTTGGGACTGTTTTTGGGACTGTGAAAAGGCAAGCAGGCTCCCAGAGAGCGAGCGAACAGAGCGAGCGAACAGGGAGAGCAAACAGGAGTTTGGCAGCGGAGTAGTACAACAACAAGTGCTGCAAGGGAAAGGCGTGGCCTGAGAGCTCATTCTGTTGAGCAGAAGCTCCTGCTGACTGCAACTACCTGGGGCTGATTGCAGCTGATTGATTGCAGGAAGTGGGGCTGATTGCAGGGCGTGGCCTGGGAGCTCATTCTGTTCCTGACTCCCAGCTGAGCAGGAGCACAACAGGAGAGAGGCTCCAGCTGTTTTTGGGACTGTTTTTGGGACTGTGAAAAGGCAAGCAGGCTCCCAGAGAGCGAGCGAACAGAGCGAGCGAACAGGGAGAGCAAACAGGAGTTTGGCAGCGGAGTAGTACAACAACAAGTGCTGCAAGGGAAAGGCGTGGCCTGAGAGCTCATTCTGTTGAGCAGAAGCTCCTGCTGACTGCAACTACCTGGGGCTGATTGCAGCTGATTGATTGCAGGAAGTGGGGCTGATTGCAGGGCGTGGCCTGGGAGCTCATTCTGTTCCTGACTCCCAGCTGAGCAGGAGCACAACAGGAGAGAGGCTCCAGCTGTTTTTGGGACTGTTTTTGGGACTGTGAAAAGGCAAGCAGGCTCCCAGAGAGCGAGCGAACAGAGCGAGCGAACAGGGAGAGCAAACAGGAGTTTGGCAGCGGAGTAGTACAACAACAAGTGCTGCAAGGGAAAGGCGTGGCCTGAGAGCTCATTCTGTTGAGCAGAAGCTCCTGCTGACTGCAACTACCTGGGGCTGATTGCAGCTGATTGATTGCAGGAAGTGGGGCTGATTGCAGGGCGTGGCCTGGGAGCTCATTCTGTTCCTGACTCCCAGCTGAGCAGGAGCACAACAGGAGAGAGGCTCCAGCTGTTTTTGGGACTGTTTTTGGGACTGTGAAAAGGCAAGCAGGCTCCCAGAGAGCGAGCGAACAGAGCGAGCGAACAGGGAGAGCAAACAGGAGTTTGGCAGCGGAGTAGTACAACAACAAGTGCTGCAAGGGAAAGGCGTGGCCTGAGAGCTCATTCTGTTGAGCAGAAGCTCCTGCTGACTGCAACTACCTGGGGCTGATTGCAGCTGATTGATTGCAGGAAGTGGGGCTGATTGCAGGGCGTGGCCTGGGAGCTCATTCTGTTCCTGACTCCCAGCTGAGCAGGAGCACAACAGGAGAGAGGCTCCAGCTGTTTTTGGGACTGTTTTTGGGACTGTGAAAAGGCAAGCAGGCTCCCAGAGAGCGAGCGAACAGAGCGAGCGAACAGGGAGAGCAAACAGGAGTTTGGCAGCGGAGTAGTACAACAACAAGTGCTGCAAGGGAAAGGCGTGGCCTGAGAGCTCATTCTGTTGAGCAGAAGCTCCTGCTGACTGCAACTACCTGGGGCTGATTGCAGCTGATTGATTGCAGGAAGTGGGGCTGATTGCAGGGCGTGGCCTGGGAGCTCATTCTGTTCCTGACTCCCAGCTGAGCAGGAGCACAACAGGAGAGAGGCTCCAGCTGTTTTTGGGACTGTTTTTGGGACTGTGAAAAGGCAAGCAGGCTCCCAGAGAGCGAGCGAACAGAGCGAGCGAACAGGGAGAGCAAACAGGAGTTTGGCAGCGGAGTAGTACAACAACAAGTGCTGCAAGGGAAAGGCGTGGCCTGAGAGCTCATTCTGTTGAGCAGAAGCTCCTGCTGACTGCAACTACCTGGGGCTGATTGCAGCTGATTGATTGCAGGAAGTGGGGCTGATTGCAGGGCGTGGCCTGGGAGCTCATTCTGTTCCTGACTCCCAGCTGAGCAGGAGCACAACAGGAGAGAGGCTCCAGCTGTTTTTGGGACTGTTTTTGGGACTGTGAAAAGGCAAGCAGGCTCCCAGAGAGCGAGCGAACAGAGCGAGCGAACAGGGAGAGCAAACAGGAGTTTGGCAGCGGAGTAGTACAACAACAAGTGCTGCAAGGGAAAGGCGTGGCCTGAGAGCTCATTCTGTTGAGCAGAAGCTCCTGCTGACTGCAACTACCTGGGGCTGATTGCAGCTGATTGATTGCAGGAAGTGGGGCTGATTGCAGGGCGTGGCCTGGGAGCTCATTCTGTTCCTGACTCCCAGCTGAGCAGGAGCACAACAGGAGAGAGGCTCCAGCTGTTTTTGGGACTGTTTTTGGGACTGTGAAAAGGCAAGCAGGCTCCCAGAGAGCGAGCGAACAGAGCGAGCGAACAGGGAGAGCAAACAGGAGTTTGGCAGCGGAGTAGTACAACAACAAGTGCTGCAAGGGAAAGGCGTGGCCTGAGAGCTCATTCTGTTGAGCAGAAGCTCCTGCTGACTGCAACTACCTGGGGCTGATTGCAGCTGATTGATTGCAGGAAGTGGGGCTGATTGCAGGGCGTGGCCTGGGAGCTCATTCTGTTCCTGACTCCCAGCTGAGCAGGAGCACAACAGGAGAGAGGCTCCAGCTGTTTTTGGGACTGTTTTTGGGACTGTGAAAAGGCAAGCAGGCTCCCAGAGAGCGAGCGAACAGAGCGAGCGAACAGGGAGAGCAAACAGGAGTTTGGCAGCGGAGTAGTACAACAACAAGTGCTGCAAGGGAAAGGCGTGGCCTGAGAGCTCATTCTGTTGAGCAGAAGCTCCTGCTGACTGCAACTACCTGGGGCTGATTGCAGCTGATTGATTGCAGGAAGTGGGGCTGATTGCAGGGCGTGGCCTGGGAGCTCATTCTGTTCCTGACTCCCAGCTGAGCAGGAGCACAACAGGAGAGAGGCTCCAGCTGTTTTTGGGACTGTTTTTGGGACTGTGAAAAGGCAAGCAGGCTCCCAGAGAGCGAGCGAACAGAGCGAGCGAACAGGGAGAGCAAACAGGAGTTTGGCAGCGGAGTTCGGCGGGGGGAGGTCAAGGGGGAGGTCCCTAAAAAAAATAAAAAAAAAAAAAAAACAACAAAAAAAACAACAAAAAAACCATATATATATATATATATATATATATTCTAGGAAGACAGAAACAGAGCACTATGGAAGGAAAGGACTCAGCAGTGGTGGTGACCTGCAAGGGGTGTGCAATGTTTGTTTTCCTGCCGGAGATCAACATGGCCTACACGTGCAACAAGTGCAAGCTGGTCACGCTGTTGGAAGAAAAGGTCAGAGGACTGGAGCAGCAAGTGTCAACCCTCAGGAGCATAAGAGAAAGCGAGGAGTTCTTAGACAGAACGGTGGATCTACAGCACCAAAGCACAGTACAGGAGCCAGAAGGGCAACGGCAGGATGAGGCGGAGTCGGAGACTGCAGAGGCAAGGGAAAATAACGCAGGGGGAACTCCCTGGAAAAGGGTGACTGTTAGGAGCAGAAATACTACAAGACACTCTGCGCCTGTGGAAGCAGTGGAGCTATGGAACCGCTTCCATGTACTTGAGGACGAGAGCAGAGGACAGCCTGCAGAGGACGGATTACCGGGCACCCAACGTGACAGCGAGCAAGAGGCTGAGGGTCAGTCAAGTGGAGGCAATCAAACCAAGGCCTACAGCAAGAGGAAGAGAAGAGTACTCGTAGTGGGAGACTCCCTCCTGCGGGGGATCGAAGCCAAAGTATGTCGCGAAGACCCATGGACTCGCCAGGTGTGCTGTCTCCCTGGGGCACGGATTAAGGATGTGACAGAGCAGCTGCCGAGGCTCATGCAGCCCACCGACACATACCCCTTTCTTCTCTTCCACGTGGGTACAAATGATACTGCCAAGCGGAGTTACAAAGAAATCACGGCAGACTTTGAAGAGCTGGGAAGGGAACTCAAGAACTTCGGGGCCCAGATAGTTTTCTCATCCATCCTTCCAGTACTTGGAAGAGGCATAGAAAGGGAAAGAAAAATACTCCGAGTGAATGACTGGCTACGAAGGTGGAGCCGACGTGAGGGATTTGGATTCTGGGACCACGGGCTACACTTCCTGGAAGATGGACTGCTGGCAAAGGATGGGTTGCACCTCACAAGGACTGGGAAGAATGTGTTTGGACACAGCATGAGGAACTTAATCAGGAGGGCTTTAAACTGAATCCAACAGGGGAGGGAGACATAAACTCGGGGGTACCAATGGAAGAAGGCCTCTTTGCCACAATGGAGAGAACAGCTCCAGCGGTGCCCATTGATAGTCTACCACAAAATGTAGGGGGAAAGTCGGACTGTAAAGCACATAGTCTTCAATGTCTCTATACTAATGCCCAGAGTATGGGCAACAAACAAGACGAACTTGAACTCTTGATACATGAGGGCAAGTACGACTTGATAGGGATAACTGAAACCTGGTGGGATGACTCCCATGACTGGAATACAGCAATTGAAGGGTATAACTTGTTCAAAAGGAACAGAAGCAACAGAAAGGGAGGTGGAGTTGCACTGTATGTTAAAAATACGTATCTCTGCACAGAGATACAGGAAGAGGAGCTTGGCAGCCCCATTGAGAGCATCTGGGTTAAAATAAAGGGGGCAAAGAATAAAGCGAACATGGCGGTTGGAGTCTACTACCGACCACCCAATCAAGGAGAAGACGAGGATGGAACTTTTGAAAAACAAATTGCCAGTGTTTCAAGGAGGCACGATGTGGTAGTAATGGGAGACTTCAATTTCCCTGATATCTGTTGGGAGACTTATTCAGCCAAACATGGCCCCTCCAAGAAATTCCTGAGCTGTGCTGCTGATAACTTCCTCCTACAGAAAGTGGAGGAAGGAACTAGAGGATCGGCTATCCTTGACCTGATTCTAACCAACAGAGACGAGTTAGTGGATAAAGTGGCAGTTTCGGGAACTCTGGGGGAAAGTGACCATGTTATACTTGAGTTCTTGATTCTAACAGAAGCAAAAGCTGAGTGTAGCCAAACACGTACCCTGGATTTTAGGAAAGCCAATTTTAACAAACTCAGAACAATGATTAGTAAGATCCCATGGCAAATGACTCTCACGAGAAAGGGAGCCCAGGAGGGGTGGGAGTTTTTAAAAAAGGAAATTTTAAAGGCACAATTGCAAACAATTCCCACAAGGAAAAAAGGCAGAGGGCAACAGAAGAAGCCAATGTGGCTTCACAATAAACTCAAAGATGACCTGAAAACAAAAAAGGACACGTATAGGAAGTGGAAGGAAGGACAGGCTACAGGGGAAGAGTACAGGCAGGTAGCACAGAACTGCAGGAATAGTGTCAGGAAGGCTAAAGCTGAGAATGAGCTAAGGTTAGCGAGGAATGCTAAAAGCAACAAAAAAGCTTTCTTCAGATACATGCACAGTAAAAGACAGAAGAAAGAACTGGTGGTTCAACTACGCAATGAGGATGGCAAATTGATAACAGAAGACAAAGAAAAGGCAGAAGTGTTCAATTCCTACTTTGGCTCGGTCTTCTCCCAAAAGAGGGTCTATGACCCCCCTGGCAAACCTGAAATGCAGACTGAAGGGGCAGAATTGCAGCTTGAGATTGATAGGCAAATGGTCAAGGAGCACCTGATTACTCTGAACGAGTTTAAATCTCCAGGGCCTGATGAGCTGCATCCTAGAGTAATAAAGGAACTGGCAGAAGAACTCTCAGAACCACTGTCTATTATCTTTGAGAAATCATGGAGGACAGGTGAAGTGCCAGACGACTGGAGGAGGGCAAATGTTGTTCCCATCTTCAAAAAGGGCAAGAAGGAGGAACCTGGGAACTATAGGCCAGTCAGTCTGACATCAATCCCCAGGAAGATTTTTGAGCAGATTATAAAGAAGTCAGTCTGCAAGCACCTTGAAAACAATGCAGTGATTACTAGAAGCCAGCATGGATTTGTCAAGAACAAATCCTGTCAGACTAATCTGATCTCATTTTTTGATCGGGTAACCTCCCTTGTGGACTGTGGGAATGCTGTGGACATTATATACCTGGACTTCAGCAAAGCTTTCGACAAAGTGCCTCATGATATCCTGATTAGTAAGCTAGCTAAGAGTGGGCTAGATGGATCAACTATCAGGTGGATCCACAATTGGCTACAGAATCGGACTCAAAGAGTGCTTATCAATGGTTCCTTCTCAAACTGGGGAGAGGTAACGAGCGGGGTACCACAGGGCTCGGTCCTGGGCCCGGTGCTCTTCAACATTTTTATTAATGACTTGGATGAGGAGGTACAGGGAATGCTTATCAAATTTGCAGATGACACAAAGTTGGGTGGAACAGCTAATACTCTGGAAGACAGAAACAAAATTCAAAGTGACCTCGATAGGCTGGAGCGCTGGGCCGAAAACAACAGAATGAAATTTAACAGGGATAAATGCCAAGTGCTGCACCTAGGGAGAGGAAACCAAATGCAGAGTTACAGAATGGGGGACACTTGGCTCAACAATACTACAAGTGAGAAGGATCTTGGAATTGTGGTAGATCACAAACTGAATATGAGCCAGCAATGCGACGTGGCTGCAAAGAAGGCAAATGCTATTTTGGGCTGTATTAATAGAAGTATAGCTTCCAAATCGCGGGAAGTGATAATTCCCCTTTACTCGGCACTGGTTAGGCCTCATCTTGAGTACTGTGTCCAGTTCTGGGCACCTCATTTTAACAAGGACATAGACAAACTGGAGAGGGTTCAGAGGAGGGCAACAAGGATGATAAAGGGACTGGAAACAAGGCCCTATGAGGAGAGACTGAAAGAACTGGGCATGTTTAGCCTTCAGAAGAGGAGACTGAGGGGAGATATGATCGCACTCTTCCAGTATTTGAAGGGATGTCACACAGAGGAGGGCAAAGATCTCTTCTCGTTCATCCCAGTTTGCAGGACACGGAATAATGGGCTCAAGTTACAGGAACCTAGATTCCACCTAAACATCAGGAAAAATTTCCTGACTGTCAGAGCAATAAGACAGTGGAATCAACTACCTAGGGAGGTGGTGGGCTCTCCCAGTCTGGAGGCATTCAAGGTGCGGCTGGACAGACATCTGTCAGAGATGCTTTGACCTGGATTCCTGCATTGAGCAGGGGGTTGGACTCGATGGCCTTGTAGGCCCCTTCCAACTCTACTTTTCTATGATTCTATGATTCTAAGAGCTAGGGTCAAAATAAGTTCAATAATTAGAACCAAAGAGCTACTAGTGTTCACAGAAAGAAGAAAAAGGATCCCACACAGCCAGACTTTCACTTGATGGAAAGTGACGTAAATAATTTTATGATCTTTTCATATACTGTAAAGGGAAGAAGTGTGGCTTGTTAAGAGCAGCCTTCCCCAACCTGGAGTCCTCCAGATGTGTTGGGTTACAAATCCCATCACCCCCCAGCCAGCATGTCATGATGGGAGTTGTAGTCCAACACCTCTAGAGGGTGCCAGGTTGGGGAAGGTTGGTTAGAGTATGAGCTGGAAGTCTCTGACTGAAATCATAACATGAAAGTACTGGGTGACCATAGGAAAGCCTCACTTCTTCTCCCATCTGTAATATGGATGCAATCACATTAGTCTATTTTATGGCATTGTTATAAGGGCAGAACCATATTTGTAAAGTGCTTTGAACAGTTCACAAAAGTGCAATATATAAATGCTAATTGCGTGACCTCCATTGACCAGGATTCCATGGTGTGTGGGTGGAATATAAAGGCCTTCCCTCTTTTCTCCCTCTCACCCACCACCTGCTAGCATGTGGGCATTTCACAAGTATTTATTTATTTATTATATTTATACCCCACCTTTTTTCCTGAAAGGAACCCAAGGCGGCTTACATCCTCCTCCTCCTCCTCTCCATTTTATCCTCACAACAACCCTGTAAGGTAGGTTAGGCTGAGAGTCAGTGAGGCCCAAAGTCACTCAGTGAGTTTCATGGCCGAGCGGGGACTAGAACCTGGATCTCCCGAGTCCCAGTCCAACACTCTCACCACTACGCCACACTGGCTCATCATTATTATCATTATTATTATCATTATTATAATGATTATCATTATTATCATCATTATTATATCATCATCATCATCATCATCATCATCATCATCATCATCATGCTAAGTAGCAGAAAAGGCCAAATAGCAAAGATTTACAAACCCAAGGTGAGTGCTGGTCATCAGCCAAAGTCATAATTCATCACATATGTAGCACATCCCAAGGTTGACCCCTGTCACTGAAAACGGAGGTGAAAACAAAAACTATGGTTGACTTTGCCCTGATGCAACATGGCATACATTCCGAATCCAAACACTTCCATGCATTGGCAGTGTTTCCTCAACTGAAGAAAACTCAGCCATTTAGAGGAGGGAGAAACAGGGCTGGCTCCAGGTTTTTGAGGGCTGTTGGGCAAGACACCCTCAAAGGGGCCCCTTCCTTGGTGAGTCTACCTTCTCCCCACCATTGTCTCCAGCTGCTCTTGCTCCTCATCCTCTTCTCACAGTTGCTACCACTTGCTTGCTGGACAGGCAGAGCACTAGTGAGCACTTAGGCAATGGCATTGATGGTTCCTCCTTCCCACTACCACCATTGTCTAGACCAGAGTGAGAGGCAGGTGAACAAATAGGTTGTAATGGTAAAAAGGAGGAGCAACCCCAGGGTGCTCTTGTCAGTAGGCCCCTGCTGGGGTGTGAACCCATGGCAGGTGCCCAGTCATGCCTACCATTGTCACCAGCCCTGGGGAGAAGTCTGGTTTATAACAAATAAGTACTTTCAAATGTGTGGTTCCTCCACTCCCAGCCATCCCCCCCACAGTTTTGTCCTTTTTCTCTTCTTGATCTTAACAACAAATCCCACATTTTCTGAGACTCTGACTGTTTGATGATACATATTCATCTTCTGTGTTTAGGACAGCAGCCATAAGGCCTAACGTAAGAAGTGACATTCATTTGAACTTCTTCTCTTAGTGACTCAAGATCACAGGAACAGGAAACCAAACCATACCCACTTATTCTATCTTATGAAACAGCAAAAGCACGTGTGTGATGTTTATAAAACTTTTGTGCTGGACTTCCAGAAAAGCTCAAGGTGGTGAGCAAAACACCATAAATACATACCCACAACAACATGGCTAAAAATATAATTTAAGTGAGACCTTAAAAACAAGGCAAAAACAGCCACAGAAATCTCACCCTTTCCACACTAAACAGTAACCCAATAAAGAGTATATAGTCACATCAAATCCAAAGTACAATCCCCTAAACAAACTGTATTATAGAAAGATTCAGGCAGCTATAACAGAGTAAATTTGGTCACTGCAATTTAATTATAGTGTAGTGGTTATGACTCCTGTAAACTTATTTAAAGTTTGAGCACAGACTCCAAAACTAAATCTGCCTTAAAGTTGCTTGACATTTGTGATATCACTTTCCACAGGTCATTCAGACATACAATAGATGTGCTAACACAGTGGGGTGAATTAGGGCAGATCATATTCTTCTAGCAGCAAAGTGTTGTTCGGAATGCTGGGAAAATAAAGAATTGCTCCCTTCCTTCCCTTGAAGAAAGGTATCTGCTCTCCCATTCAAATACATTCCTAAAAACGAAATATTTATTCAGCATTCACCCACTAGTGGGAGATATGAGAGTTGTTGAACTGATTGGAAACAATGGTCACAGTGCTATAAAATTTAATTTATATGTAAGTAGGAAATTGCCAAGGAAGTCCAACATAGTCACATTTGACTTCAAAAGAGGAAACATCTCAAAAGCATGGGGCCTGGTAGAAAAAAAGGAAGTTGAAAGGGAAAGTCAAGAGGGTCAAATCTCTCCAGAATGCTTGGGAGTTACTCATAACCACAACAATAGAAGCTCAGATAGAATGTACACTGCTGGTTAGGAAAGGTACCACCAAGTCCAAGAGGTCACCAGCATGGTTAACCAGCAGTGTCAAAGAAGCTATTAGAGAAAAGAAGGTTTCCTTCAGAAAATGGAAGCGTTGACACCTTCAGCAAAAGCTGAGGGCACAACTCTGCATAAAAATTGGCTGGGAGTGATCCCAATCGGCATATATCTTCCTGGATAAGGGAAGATTCTTTGTGATATGCCTTTCAAACTCTAAAGGTCGCTTCTTCGTGAGTCATCTGATCTGCCGTCCAGGACCGGTGCAAGGCAGTTTGGTGCCCTAGGCAAGATCAGCTATTTAGCGCCCCCCCTTCCCACTTGAGAGCGCTGTATTTTTTTTCAAGGCGTTTCTGGCGCCCCCTTTAGCCCTGCGCCCTAGGCAGCTACCTAGTTGGCCTAATGGTAGCACCGGCCCTGCTGCCGTCCCGACAGTTTTTCTCACAGGAGGTGCCCAGAGTGAAGGATTTACATCTTGCTTGAATGCCATGTTGGAGATCTGAATGGTCTTTAAGGTCTGCCTACCCCCATTTCTTTAATATTTACTTAACTGTTTAGGAACGAAGAGAGGTTTTCTTGATAACAAAGCTGACTCTTCTTACTGGGAGTAAAGATTTTTTCTGTGACTACAAGAGATTTTGGAAAGTCTTCTAAAACTAAGAATTAAGGTTAAAAGCTTCACAGAGTGAAGAAGTCTGAAAACGGGAAAGAAAGAGGCTTTTTAATCCTATTATTCTTATTTCTGCTGAAAGTATAGACAGGTGAAGCTGCCAGACAGTTATGCAATGTGAGACCACTTTCTGTTAAGGCTAGCAGGGAGGACAGAAAGATAAAGCTGAGCTGAGTAAAAATGGCCACATTGGATTTGGTTTATAATTTACTTAATCAAAAGGAGGAGAAAATGGTAGTCAGGATTGATGCCTTAGAGAAAAGAATGGTTGAGAGGTTGGTCGATACCAAGATGGAAATATTACAATAATTTAAAAATATAAAGCAAACACTTGGAAAAGTGAAAAAGAACAAAGATAAGACTGAAACCTCACAGAACAAAATACAAGCATGAAATAGAGAGTTTGAAGGAGAACAAGTTCTGGTTCTATTGGTTTTGAGACAAGAAGAAAAATGCTGGAGGGAAGAAGAAAAGTGCTTGAGATCTGGAATTATTTCAGAGCCTGATGAAATTAGGGCTCTACTGGTTCCTTTTGTTGGAAGGGAAACAATAGATCAAGTAGGGATTACCAATAGGGATAAATGCCAAGTGCTGCACCTAGGGAAAGGAAACCAAATGCAGAGTTACAGAATGGGGGACACTTGGCTCAACAATACTACAAGTGAGAAGGATCTTGGAATTGTTGTAGATCACAAACTGAATATGAGCCAGCAATGTGATGTGGCCTCATCTTGAGTACTGCGTCCAGTTCTGGGCACCACACTTTAAGAAGGATGTAGACAAACTGGAGAGGGTTCAGAGGAGGGCAACAAAGATGATAAAGGGACTGGAAACAAGGCCCTATAAGGAGAGACTGAAAGAACTGGGCATGTTTAGCCTTCAAAAGAGGAGACTGAGGGGAGATATGATCGCACTCTTCCAGTACTTGAAGGGTGGTCACCAGTGCTTTTTTTCTGGAGAAAAAGGTACCGGAACTCTTGGATTACATTTCCTCGGGAGTAGATGGTGATTAAATTGTAATGCAATTAATAGAAGAAAAGGTGCTGGAACTCAGTTCCGGTGAGTTCCACCAGAAAAAAAGCCCTGGTGGTCACACAGAGGAGGGTCAGGATCTCTTCTCGATCATCCCAGTTTGCAGGACACGGAATAATGGGCTCAAGTTACAGGAACCCAGAAAAAAATCCTGACTGTTAGAGCAATAAGACAATGGAACCTACTACCTAAGGAGGTGGTGGGCTCTCCCACTCTGGAGGCATTCAAGGTGCAGCTGGACAGCCATCTGCCAGGGATGCTTTGACCTGGATGGACTCAATGGCCTTGTAGGCCCCTTCCAACTCTACTTTTCTATGATTCTAAGTTCCCCGACAATATTTATTTACTGAAAAGGATATGGCTGTTTGGAAGGAGATGTCAATTGCTATGCGTAATAGGAGAGATTGTGTCCTCTCTATTCTAAAGCTGAAGTTGGAAAAGATTGTCTTCGATAGAGGAAGAGGATTTTGGCAAGAAAAATGGTTGGTGAGTCCGGCAAAGATGGTGTATGATTAACTGAAGAAAAGATAACATCTATCCTTATTGCTGAGTGGAGTCCTCTAATTGACTTTCTTAAAAAGAAGCAGAAGAAGAAGAGGATCTGTTTATCTGTGGATGGGGGGAATAAGAGGGAACAATTCTTGGAGATGTCTTTTTTCTTTTCTTGGGACTACAAAATAAGAATATGTGAATTAATGTATGTTAAAATGGGCCTAAAATCTGGGTTATAAGGTATTAATGGATTACTGGAAAATATGTGCTTAAAAGGTTAAAGAAAATTTCTTTTATAAGGGGAGGTAATGTGGGTTTATGTTATTGGGAATTGGCTAAAATCTATAAAGGCATTTGGGTGGTTGGATATATGAATAACAAAAGGGAATGTGTATACTGAAAGGTGGGAATTGTATTCTTAAGGGGTATGGATTTCTTTTTATTTGTGGATTTGGAGGGAGGACTACCTTGAAATGTGTGATCTTTATTTTTAAGTGAAAGGAATTGAACTGAATTTATTTTAAAAAGGTGAGGGATCTAGCAGAAAGAATTAAAAGAGAATTCTAGTAGTGGGAAGGATTTTTGAATTTCTATTCAGTTTGGCAATGTGATTAGTTTATCCTTATATGGTTAGTACTGTTTATAAGAAGTGGGATGGGGAAGATATTTGCAGTAGTATTGATTAACCTATGATATTAGATTGTTAAATGGAAACCTCTAATAGATTATGTGTAGAGAAAAATGTTTTGTTTATCTGTGGGCTAAATGAATAAGATTTTTTTGACAATAGGAAAAAAGAGAACTTCTCTGTATTTTTGGAGTAAGAGAAAGCATTGTTACTTATATTTGTTTTAGAGAAAATTGGAAGTCCTATTTAGTTTTAGTTTGTGTTGATTGTTGTATGTGGTGTGTGTGCGTGTGCGCGTGTGGTGTTTGTTGCTGAAATAAATAAATAAATAAATAATTTCTAAAAAAGAAGAAAATGGAAGCATTGCCCAAACAAAGAGAACAAAAATGAACACAAATATGTGCAAAAGAAATGCAAGCAGACAATAAGGGATACAAAAAAGGATTTTGAGGAGCATATTGCTAATGAAGCTGCTGCAGCTTGTGCGAAATGTGGTGGACAGACTCATTACTGGGACCAGAAGGTCTGAACACATAACACCAGTTCTGGCCCGCTTGCACTGGCTGCCTGCCTGCATGCTTCCGAGCCTGATTCAAGGTGCTGGTCTTAACTTTAAAGCCCTACATGGCTTGGGACCACAATACTTGTCGGGACGCCTCTCCTGACCACAATCTACCCGGACACCACGCTCAACATCTGGGGCCTTCCTCCGACTGCCACTTCCGAGGGAGGCTTGGACGGCTGCAACAAGGGGGAGGGCCTTTTCTGTGGTAGCCCCCCAACTCTGGAACAAGCTCCCCCTGAGGCCCGCCTGGTGCCAACTCTGTCATCTTTTTGGCGCCAGGTGAAGACTGCCCTCTATGTCGAGGCTTTTAACAATTCTAAATAGTGCATGGTGGGAGGTGGGTTATTTTAAACTCTTCTACTGGTCATGTTGTATTAACTTGTTTTTAGGTGTTTGTGTTATTTTAAATTTGGTTTTAAAATTTTTTATAATGCTTTATTGTGTATTTTATATTGTATTTTTTTATTGTTGTAAACCTCCCAGAGAGCTTCGGCTATTGGGTGGTATAGAAATAAAATAATAATAATAATAATAATAATAATAATAATAATAATAATAATAATAGGCATTAAGACCAACAATTATATATATTATATATATTTTCTGATATATATCAGAAGCAGGAACCTGGCTTAAATAAATAAGCCAAGGTGGCTTATATTGATTGTGTGAACCAGGTCAGTATGTGTATGTGTGTATTCAGGGTGTGCTTCCATGGAATTGAAAGTGAGGGCAGCTGCTGGTACAACCCAAGACACTGTGTCCGTGCAAACTTCTCCCATGCTATCTCCAGCGCAACCAGTGCAGTGGGGGCACAGAGAGGAGGAGAAAAAACAACAACTTGGAACTGATGTTTCCAGCAGCACTACATGTTTCTACTCACATCTACTTTGGGTTATATGCAAAGGCTGGCAGACAGTGAGGGCTATACAATGAGAATCAAAATTTGGCTGGCAGCCTCAGAAAAGAACTTCAGCCCAGAAAGTTGCCACACAGCATCCCAGCTGAATTTTTGGCAGCTGGGATTTTGACGTCAAAGTTACACATTTAATGTAAACTATGGAAATATGTGTTTTATTATTTTTTAAAATTAAGCATTATATATGGTGGCATACTTACCCTGACAGTAATGCTACAATCATGTCCAGGAAACAGTGATGGGCCAGAATGATTTATATATGACATTCTGCTAGAAGAGCAGTCAGCATGCTCTATCCTGAGCACTTATTTGCTGGCACAGAAAGTCTTGGGACTGGGCCATTAGGCAACATTTTGAAATGCATATTAGCTGGGAATTGATGCTTTCTTTAAAACAGAAAAGAATTCCCACAAATTAACATGTTCTGGCAAACTGAACTTTTGGACTGAACGAGCAGCATAATTTACCCATGATATGTATAGTGTGAGTGCTTAAGAAGATTACTGGAAATGTAGTGGAAATTGTGAAATTGAATTATTAGAAGCTTGTAGTAGAATAGATGGAAGCGTGGACTCAGAAGCAATCGAGCTCATTCAGCCATGGTCTCATTCAGGTAACTGTGTATAGGACTGAAACATTAAGCACGGGTTTGACTTTCTCAATTAAATTAATCAGACTGACAGTCTGATCCTATGCATAAACTCCTCTGATTTCAATGGCAGTTGGGCCCCCATGTGGTGTAATTTCATGCTACAAGGGCACATGCATGCCTTTGAACAACTCAACGATGTGGGTTGGGCTGATTGTGTGGATCTTCCTCAAGCATTCACCATCTCACCAGGAAGGATGGTGCTGATGAGAAAGAACCACACCATCAGCCTGGCCTACATGGTCATATTATGCACATGTGCAACCTTGAAGCATGGTACAGCACCATAGAGGAACAGCTCCAATACTATTGAGAGGATCCAGGGAGATTGGATCCTTCTGAAATCTTCTGTGGGACATTTCCATGTAATCATGGATATGACTGGAGTATAAGAGCACGGTCCTATGCACACTTATTTGGGAGTAGTTTCCCTTGTACACAGCGAAATGTACTTCTGTGTTGGATCATGTCCAATATTTTAAGAATCATAGATTTACGAATTTATAATAACACTGTGCTCACCTATTTAAGCAATTAGAATTTATTAATGGTCAGAAATAATGAAAGCTAAACAAATTTATATTGAGAAATGATGGGGAATATCCCGAACATACCTTACTTGTATACGAGGAGCACAGCCCTGCTGTATTCCAGTTGGCTACAGGCTACCCCATCTAAAACTGAAATTGCTTCCTCAACTCTCACACTGGACACTTCCGCACATAATGATAAGCCAGAATTGCTGGCTTATCATGGTTTCCCATGAAGGAGCAGTGGGCTGGTGCATTCAACTCGTTCATTCCTGCTTTATTCCTCCCATCATACAGTGTGTAAAACAAACCAGAAATGAAAAGCTTTGCTTGACATCCAACCAAGCTCTTCTGATTTCTTGCTCCCAAACAAGCCAGGTTTGTACGCTGGGAGTAAACCAGGGCTTGTTGTTGGCTTATGAATCCTGGTTTGTTTGGGAGCAACAACTGGGAGCCCAGTTTGGTCACAAGAGCTTTCAATTTCTGGGTTTTTTACCTGTTCATATGAAGGGAGGAATGAAGCAGGAGCAAGGAAGCTTCGTGCACCTACATGCTGCTCTTTCACAGTAAACCAGGATAAACCAGCAATTCCAGCTTATTGTTACATTTGAATGTGCCCACTGTGTCACACAGTTGTGTCAACAGACAGTAACTTCTGGTTTTTACTCATTTCTATGCCTGCATTCACTTTTTACTCTTTGCTGTAAAAGGACCGGTTGGAAAACGGCTAGACTTTGCCTTATGGTATGAAGTGTATTGGTGGTTAGGCATATAAATAGGTCTGAGATGAAGGAGGTGTGTGATTGGTGTAATGGCTGCTAATGTCACAAAAGTACTGATGCCTCCCTTAACCAGGGGGAAGCAGTTATATTCCCCTGTCCATTTCCTAGGAAGAGGGGGCTTTGCGGAGACTTGCTCCCAGCTGAGAGGTTACAGGTTCCCCAATCACAGTCTATTACCTTTTCCTCCCTCTCAGCTTTCCCACAGTACCTCTCCTGCCCACATTGACAAAGTTGTTTATAAGGCAGGCAGGCAGGCAGGCTTACAGGCACATGGCACTTTATTATAGATGATTCCGATAGTTTCTTTTCATTGTTAGTATGTTTTATTTATTTTTCTAACCTACTTTCATAAATAATTTTGGAAAATATAAATAAATAACTTAGGGTGCAATCCTATGGCAATGGCCATAAGCTCCTGAACTCAGAGGCTTATGTGCATCCAATGTAGAGCGGGAGGAGCAGCAGAGGTGACGTTCACCTCCCTACCCTCCTGCCCTGCATTTTCGCTAGATGGGCTTTTTTGCCCGTCTAGCTGGAGTGTCTCAGAGAGGGAGGGAAGGAGGCTGGAGAGGCGTCAGGGTAGCTCATATCCTGGCCTCTCTGGTCTCTTCCCCTCCCTGCCCCCTGAAATGCCCCCCCCCCAAGGTCGTTTTCCAGACCTTAGAGAACAGCCAGTACAGTTCTGTCCCTGCTGGCTGTGAAGGGATGCGGGGGCTCCGATTCCCAGAGTGCTTTCTCTGACCATGGATTTGGGAATCTGAAATCTCCTATGGCCCCTCAGATGCTGTCTAGGGGCCATAGGATTGCTCCCTTAAATAAAGTAAATAAATTATTCCATGACTGGGGACCTGATTATTAGGACTATTCTGTAGCTTACTTTGCACACCCCTGCTGAAAGTGCTTTTCTCCTACTGTTCTTTTTTGGCAATTGTCATTAAAATGGCACACAGCATAGTGGTGGCCCTAGCTAAGAAAAAAAATATAGAAGGGTAATTGCAGTGGGTTTTGTGGAAGGGGACTCTTCAATTTTGGGGGAGGGTGATTCTCTCCTCTCCCTCCCCCATTTTTATTTATTTATTTTTTTGGCAATTCATAGGAAAATGGCACACATCATAGAGGTGTCCATAGACATAGGTGTTCTGAAAAAAATCAGAAGGATAGGTGCAGGGGCTGGGATTGTTATGATGTATGAATCCCCCCCCCCAAGCTTTTCTGTTTTCTGCTCAGTTGCCACAAAAAGTGCAATAGGATAGGGAAAGACAACGGATGTGGAGTATACAGTGGGAGAGGCAGAAGGGCTTGAACACCCAACATTTTTCAAGCAAGCAGCCAAAGCTGCACCCAAAGCAACAACCTCCTGAGCCGGATTTGGACCCGAGGCCCGGGCTTCTGCACCCTTACTATAACAACTCTCATAGCTCACATTCTTAGGGAGAAGACAGATGCTGATTTATATATACACCAGCAAACTGAACACTGAATTGCTGGGTTGTTTCCTATGCCAAGGAAGTGTATTAGTCCTCAGTCTTGCCCGTCCCCACATGTGTTAGGCAGCTGTTTTTTACGGAGGCACACATGCATCTGTATTAATTCTTTACTTTACCCCCCACACACACACTCCCAAATCAGCTGCTCCAGAAATTGGGTGGACGGTGTGTTGGTGTTGCTCTGGGCACTAGCCAATAAGTACCCACCACAGCCACTTTCATCTGCTTCAACCAGAACCATGCTGGAACTCTATAGAAATGTTTTTCTGTTCAAAGGTCACCAAAGGACACACACACACACACACACACACCTGCTCTAAGAGCAGCAGTAGGCTATAAAGCAACCATTGCCTCTCATAAACATTATGTCTGTCTTCATTTTTAGCCACGACTAATTCTCAAATGCACCGCAAATATGAATTTAGGAATGGGTTGTAATAAGAGAAGATAAGGTCCCCACCTCTACCTCCCCACACAGTTCAGCTGGGTACCATAATCACATGCAATTCACAAATGGCATTGCAACTTTTATTTAAGATAACAAAATAGATATTATACAAGGTACACCAAGGAGCTGAACAAGCCTTTTCCCTTGGACTCAGAGGCAAAGGGGGGGGGGGGAGAGAAGAAAGTCCTCTACATTATCTGCATTTGAAAAGAAGTTTGCTTAGAAGGAATGATGTGGATTTCAAAGATGCAGAAGCAACAGAGGCCCATTTACGCCTTTGGATAAAAAAAGGGTTAGTGAACTTTGTAGTATGTTACTGTATGAAAGCGTTAGGTCAGCTGGAAGGGAAATATGGGGAATATATTACAAAGTGAAGTGGTTACATGTAATTACCAAGCGTAGTCAGCCAGAAGCTCAAAATAAAGAGGAAAGAGTGTACTCTAAACACATCTTAATAATAGTCACCTCAAAGTGAATGGAGAAAGAAAGCTAAACAAAAATAAATCTCTTAGGCACTGAAAGGGCATGACGAGACAGTACATGGCCAGAGCAGGGACTGCTGAATCACATTAACCCTCTTGCCTGGCTCTGCAGGAATGACAACAACAACAAAAAAAGGAATATTTTCAATTATCTTTTTTTTATATATCAGAAAAAGAAAAGGCAATGCTTATAAGCTTAGGCAGTGTGTGTGTGTCTTTTAAGGTAAATGAGAATAAAGACTAGTTCAATGTCAATGGGTAAGAAAGGAACTAATATTAATGATGAAAAAGATAACTGGCAGATTTCAGTGAAAGGGAATGTTTAACTTGACTGTTCGGCATTCTATGTTTGGAAGATGCAAAATATATTATATTGCCATATCTGAAGCAAGTTTTCTCAAACATTGTGCTTTACTAGCAGTAGTGCACAGGGATGTTGAAGAGTCCTTGGTCTCGAGTCACGAGTCGAGTCACGAATCTTTGGACCCGAGTCTCAAGTCCGAGTCCGAGGTCCAAAATGGTGACTCACGAGTCCCGAGTCCCGAGTCACTCCCAAAGCTGACTCCACGAGTCCCTATTAAAATCAATGGGGGTTTTTCCCAACAAAATAAGGCTACTTCAGATGTGTGGCTTAAATAAATTCTAGGCACAAGTGTGCCTTTTTATTTCAAAACTCTGCCACTGATTTTGGCAAGAACAGACCAGGCAGAAAAACCCAAAATAACCAGGCAGGCAGAGGAGGCAGGGAACCCCAAAGCACGCAGGCAGAGGCCTTTGTCTTGGACAATTTAACTGTTGAACTGGTCAAGAAGAGACCAGGCAAGAGGAGGCTGGGAACCCCAGACAGGCAGGCAGAGGCAGCCAAACCCAAAATGTCTGAAAGGCTGCATTTTAGAAAAATGATTTTAAAAAATAAACTTGCTGTACTTCCTAAAACTTATCCATGTTGCATTTGAGGAACATGATTTTTTCTAAATGTTTGGCCCCCATTCTGGAACGGTGAGATCTCATCACAATTCCACCTTCACTGAACACCCGCTCCACTGGTGATGAACTTGCTGGAACCAGAAACACACTTAGAGCAGCCACACAGAGTAATCTCAGGTCCTTCTTCTGCCTCTCCCAAGTACGCAACACATCAATCAAAATAAATCTTGACACACTGTTGGGGCTGCACTCCTGGTAGCTGTCCATAGTGGCCGAGCAGCGGCACACCTTGCTTCCATGCGCTCTTCGCCGGCAATCACGCTCCTCTCCACTCCTTCTGGCACAGCCCAGGGATGTTGAAGAGTCCTTGGTCTCGAGTCCCGAGTCGAGTCTCGAGTCCGAGTCCCCATCCCTGGTAGTTCACAGTTATATGGCACTTTTAGGTGTTCCAAGAGCTTCCAGTTACATTATCTTACTCATACTTACGAAAGCACTACAAAGGCAGGCCAGAATTATTTCCCCACATTGCAGGTGGGGTGTGGCAGAGGCTGCTGGGAGAAAACAGCTTGCTTAAGACCACTGAGAACATGGCTGAAGCGAGATTTGAACTACAGATTCTCCAGCTCAAACTCTTAGCTGCTATCAAGTTTTCTTATTAAATTTGCAATACCTGCCCTTAATTATATTATTCATATATTGGGGGTGGCTAAAGTTTCCACACTTTATGAACTGCATATGATTATGAACCCTGAGGGTTCCTACCCACAGGGCCGGCCCAAGTCATTTTGGTGCTTAAGGTAAGAATGGTGTCTTCCAGTCCACATACAGAACTGGACTGGCACTTGAATCTTATACTTCAACACTGACCACAAGACAGCATCCTCCATCACACCTCAGGGCAGCAGGCTATTTTCAGTGGTGCAGGACAGGCCACATACATGGACATACATCTCAATTTCTGTCCTCCAACATCTCACTGCCACCGCTAGCATCTGCTGCCTGAGGCAACTGCTTCACTCTGCTTATTGGTGGTGGAACCGGTTCTGATCCTGAGGTTCCTGCCAATTTTCCTTCCAAAATGCTGCCCTGCCACCCGTTGATCTTGCTTCTTTGGATATTAAAAACCTTAAAACACAGTATTATACAATAATATAAAAACTATTTACATACAAACATATAACACACACATATCTAAACAATTTTAGCAATCAACAACAAGAAATCCCAGGACCTGATTAAAATCCTTATCATATGCTGTCAAATGCCTGAGAACAGAGGAAGGTCTTAACATGGTGCTGAAAAGATAACAAGATTGGCACCAGGTGGACCTCATTGGGGAGATCATTCCATAATTGGGGGGGGCACCACTGAGAAGGCCCTCTTCCTTGTTGCCACCTTCCAAGCCTCCCTCAAAGGAGGCACTTGGAGGACGGTACTTAGATGATGGGCGTAGTATACAGGTAGGTTCATGCCTACCCTAACACCTTTACTGCTGGTGCTGGCAATGGAAATGCTTTTGCCTGGCTCACATTTCCCCATTCTACTTCATTTATATACAACTGGCTACTGCAGGAATTAATAAGCCTGTGTGGGAGTCTATATTCTGAGGGCAGCATGGATGTGTTTACAATTTTGTGATTTTAAAGCATTAGTTCTGAATCAATCTAAAAAGATGAATATTCTTTGTCCCCCTGTGCACAAGACTATACCTCTGAATACCAGTTGCTTGGGAACAAGAGTGGGAGAAGGCTAATTGTCCTTGGTTCCTGCTTATGTTATGGGCTTCCCAGGGGCACCTGGTTTCCCACTGTGGGAAACAGGATGCTGGACTAGATAGTCCTTTGGTCTGATCCAGCAGGGCTCTAGTTGTGGATTTCCTGAATCAGCAGGGGTTTGGAGTAGATGGACTTTGAGGTCCCTTCCAATGCATTGATTCTTTTAATGTTAATATGCACCTCTGATTATGGGGATGGACATCAAGACCTGCTTTTGAGCAGCCACTGCTGAAAGAGAAAATGCCAGGCAGATGTATCTCCCTCTTGGTCTGAGCCAGCAAGGCATTTCTTAAATTCTTATATTTCTTGCAGCAGTGATTATACAGGGCAGTGCTGAAATATTTAGCACATAGTCCTCACCAAGGAAGCATTTGGGTCCACGGGGTAGTTCTCTATTACTATGCTATACCAGAGGTTTCCACTTGATGAATAACCTTTCTTCACTGATTGCTTCCCTGTTGTCAGGTAGAGGCTTCCTTCCTCTAGACGGAGAGAAGAGGAAGGGTACTTAGCATGAGACTGACACATGTTAGCTTCTCACCAGAGCAGTGAAGCACATCTGACTAAAGTCAACAAAATTATTCACATGCTTAAAGTTAAGTGTGTGTTTAAATGCTCTGCTAGGCTATGGCTCGATAGCCCATTTCCTTCTCGTCCCCCCACAGAGGCCTACTCAAATACTGTGCCACTGTTGTTTTTGTTTTCAAGACTAGTAGCATAAGAAAATCAAAGCAGGATAAATCAGAATCACAGCCTCTCACCTATGAAACGTTAACACAGTACAGTGATAAAAGGATTTGGTGAAATTTCCTGGAGAACTGTTTGGTATCCTGTGGTCTCTCTTCCTCTATGTAAATGATTTGATGGCCCCAGGTTAATATGGCACGGTTACTTCTCAGAACTGCGATGGGCACCTACTGAGCTTGGGCTGTTGCACAGGGGCTCAAAATTGGCAAGGGGCTCACTGCGCCTCCAAGTGCACATCTTCCACACACCCTTTCACCCGTGTCCATAGACATGGCTGATGAAGGGAGACTAAGTTCTTGGGGCTTATTAAGGAACCAGTCAACATCCTTCCCACTTGCATCTCAGCTGGAAAGTGTGCTGTGTTCAGGGCCGGTGCAAGGCAGTTTGGTGCCCTAGGCAAGATCAGATATTTAGCGCCCCCCCTTCCCACTTGAGCCCTCCCTCCCTATTTCTGGTGCCCCCTTTAGCCCTGCACCCTAGGCAGCTGCCTAGTTGGCCTAATGGTAGCACCGGCCCTGGCTGTGTTGCTTCCACCTCTCTCTCTTGAGCCAGCATATTGTGTGAACATGAGGGGAGGGGGACATGTATTTGGTGTTGGTGATCCCATGAACACTTGGGGTGGGGGGTAGATCAAGAGATGTAGTGTAGCTGCGGTAATAGAGCAGGAACTTACGGAAACCTCCACTGACTAGATGGGTTTTCCACTGAAACACCCAAGGCCATTCAAAACCAGGCAACAGGCCTGGACAACGCTATCCAGATGGTTCTGCATTGGGAAGTGAGAGGAGACATTTTAATTCGAGTAGTTAGGAGGAGGTGAAAGGAGGACAGAGAAGGCCCAATTGTAGAGGATGACAAGGAGCAAGCAGGCAATGGACGAGCAAGCCGAATGGCAGCGGCTGCACAGGAGCTCAGTTGGATGAGGAGCAGCAACCGATAAAAATGTAACATAATTAAAACATTTGTTCATTTCAGTGGGGCTTGTAGATAGCAAGAGGGACCAATGGCGTAACTCAGTGTAAGGCACATTGCTATGTTCCACTGGTCCATTGGTGAGTTAATGTTCCCCTATGTTAATGTGAGTTAATGTTTCACCTGTGTTGTTGAGGTATGATGCATAATCTAGTGTGTGTATGCCACATCTCTGGGAAAGATCCCTATAATCCCATGTTCATCATGTCATGTGTACATATGTGAGTTCATAGTTTTATTTATTATAAATAATTTATTTATTTATTTATTACATTTATATCCCGCCTTTTTCCTGCAAGGAACCCAAGGCGGTGTACATAATCCTCCGTCTCCTCTCCATTTTATCCTCACAACAACCCATCAAGGTAGGTTAGGCTGAGAGTCAGTGACTGGCCCAAAGTCACCTAGTGAGCTTCATGGCTGAGTGGGGACTAGAACCCAGATCTCCCGAGTCCCAGTCCAACACTCTCACCACTACACCATGCTTGCTCTCTATGCGCACATGACCAAAGACATGCGGTAACAGGCCACAAAGGAGGAACATACTCTAGCTCTTCCCTACACCTGCGTTGCACCAGTTTCTAGAAGAGGTTATGCTGGTGTGGGGAAGTGCCACAGTGTACGTTCCTCCTATGTGGTCCAAGGTTTCTCATATTACCCAGACAGCATGGGAAGGTGCCACATTGGTGCCTCAAAGGTAATGAAAGTGGCACAGGAAGAAGCCACCCACCCCACAATGGTAATGTCAGAATGGGGCCTGTCCCCTGCTTGGACCAAAAGTAGAAATTCTGCATAAACTTTGAGCCACAGTGTGAAAAAGTATAACCAACCAATTTCAGAGTGGGAGGGACCAATGTCTATTATGGAATTTGGTGTGGATCATGAAGCAATAATAGCAAAAAACTATGTTGAATTAAACAAAATGGATATGGCACAAGGGGAAATCTTGCATTACATTGGCATGTGGATGGGGAAGGTAATCTGAGAGATTTCCAGTCATTTCCTTCCTCAGTCTAACATTCATTTATATTAACTAGCCAACACAGTGCACAGATGCCTAGGGAATCATCTGCAAGTTTGAAATAGCCTTTTAAATCCCATCAAAGATGGTTTTTCTTGTTTTTTTTAACCCCCATGGATTCCAATCTGGATTCCATCCATTTTGCAGTCATCATAAAGGCTTTAAACGATAATGTAACAGTTAGTGGGGGAGTTGGCAATCAACTGTATTTGCCTTTTCTTAGCACCTTCAAGCACACAGAAAGTGTTAAATGCAAAACCCATGACTTCATAGATTTGGCAGCCAACCATCATTTTCTCTTACAGACAACAGCACTTTGTTGCTGTCCTCGAATTTAACAAAGTGAGCCAAAATTCTGTCCCCCCGTTTCCCCATAAGAAACTATTCTTGAAGCAGCACAGAATTCCACAAGCCTAGTTCAAAAGTGAAACTATGGAACCTACGATGAGGTAAAATGAATGGGCACAAACAAGCTAAAGTGAACATTTTGAGTCCCACTGACTTCAATGGAGAGACATGTAGCACAATTCCATGCATTGCATTCAGACCTAAGTCCCGCTCCATTCCATGGGACTTACTATGTAACTATGCAGAAGATTGAAGCCTTCAGCACAAGTTTAATTCTCCTGTTGAAATCAACAGGGCTTAAAATGCGCTTAACTTGTATTATATCTTTGCCATTTCCGTATCCTGCCACAGATGTATCCAAAAGGTAGAACCAGGCAATTAGTAAGTGGTGATTGTTACCAAGAGCGTGGGGTAACTTTGGCCCCATGCCAGTGGTGTCCATGAGTCCTCCCCTTTATTTTCTCCTATATAAATGGTTGCCATTTTATTCATTCACCTATGGGAAGAAGTCAGCTTGTCTGAGCCTGGAAAGCTAAGCAGGGTCAGGCCTGGTTATGACTTGGATGGGAGACCCCTCCTCTAGTTTCCTGCATTGAGCAGGGGGTTGGACTCGATAGCCTTGTAGGCTCCTTCCAACTCTATCTATGAATCTATGAAATCTTGTCCTTCCACCATTGAGACTGAACACTGCTGACGGTCACAGAAAGGGATCCTATGAGGGTTGGGCATGTGAAATACGCTTTTGCGTGCGAGTATACGAAGAAGCGCTTCATTCCCCTTTGGGTCTTGGTAAAATAAAACTCTTCATCTACACGCACACCATGTCTGTCATAATGACCAGCATTTCGCTGGTTAGAAATAAAAATGAGGCAGTGAATAAACAAAGGCGGGAACTTCTGAAAGGGGGAGAGGAAGAGCAGAATGGACATAGTACCAGCAGTGTGTGAAGAGTTGGCCAAAATAAGTTTGTCCACGGCTGGACTAGATGATAGATCTCTGCGAACTATGGGCATTTGCAAAATTTGACTCTGTAGTAACGAAAAAAAGAAAAGCTTAATAAAGAGAATGTTTAAAAAATTGTACCCTGCTCTTCTTCTAACAAGGAAGACAGTGTATGTTGGGCTATTTACCTTTCGTCCCTTCTATCTCTAGTCATTCTCTCCCCTTTGGGAAAATGTAGCTTGTAGGTTCCTGGAGGCAGGGACCTGTCTTTTGCTTAAATTAATCTGCAAAGCGGCATGTGCAGTAGTGCGCTATATAAATAAGACAATCCTATGAGGTAGGTTTGGCAGAGAGGACATGGCTCGCCCGCCAAGCTTCAAAATTTTACAAGGATTTGAACACAGCTCTCCTCAGTCCAAGAGAAACACTCTAGTCACTGCACATCAGGCTAAACCTGACATTATGTGTGTGGACGTCTGCTTGCGCAATGGCAATTTCCCTTCCTGTCCTCCCCTCTGCATCCCCCCCCCCCGGTATGCCTCTTAGATATGCTCCGGCAGGTCCCTGAACCCTCTGAAGCAAATTTGAAAGTTGTGTGTGGGGAGGGTGCAGTTCCATCTGCCAGCGGTGTGTCTTCTGCTAGTGGAAGGACACGGTTGGATGCAACCCCACATTTGCCCCCTTTTGCTTTAGATCAGATCCAGTAATATTTATTTATTTATTTATTTTATTTATGAATCGCCCATCTGGCCAGACATTCGGCCACTCTGAGCGATGTACAATCCAATAAAATACAAGGGGGCGGGGGAAACACACACACACACACACACACACACACACACACACAGAGTATAAAACACAATTAAAACCAGTACAAAACTTTAACATCCTAATCCACCCCATATTCCCACCTGAAAAGCCACGTTTTTAATGCACGGTGGAAGCTAATCAAGGAAGGGGCATGGCGGAGGTCACTGGGGAGAGTGTTCCATAAATTGGGGGATGCCACAGAAAAGGCCCTCCTCCTAGTCCCCACCAGCCTGGTTTCTCTGGCTGATGGGACAGGGAGAAGGCCATCCGTGGCAGATCTTGTTGAGCGGCCTACTTGATGTTGCTGGAGGCACTCTTTGAGATAAACTGGACCGGAGCTTTAAGGTTACAGGGTTTTAAAGGTCAAGGCCAACACCTTGAATTCGGCTCGGCAAACAACTGGTAGCCAGTGCAACTCTTTGAGCACTGGAATGATGTGATCACGGCGGCGGCAGCAGCCTTTAACCAGGCGAGCTGCTGCATTCTGTACCAGCTGTAACTTCCGAACCATCTTCCAGGGTAACCCTACGTAGAGCGCATTACAGTAGTCTAGGCGAGAGGAGACCAAGGCATGAACCACTGATGGGAGCAGATGATTAGGAAGGTAGGGGTGCAACTGCTGTATCAGACACAGCTGTATCACAGCTGACACCTGAGCCTCCATGGACAGCCCCTATCCAAAGCCCTCCTCATATCATCCACCAACGAATTTAGTTCGTTCTAACAACATATGTCTTCATTTCCAACTACAGTGGCTCGGTACCCTCTTTTAAAGAAACCATGGACCATTTGCTTGTTTTTCTTTATTGATGGCCCATCATCCCTGCAGATTGGATTCTCCAAGAGTTGAGAGGTAAGTTATTTAAAAACTCCAACAGCATCTTCAGATTGGAATTCCTGCACACCTAGGCCAAGGCCCTGCATTTTATTTGAACAGCAGCCCAAATTTATGGCCCCCTATGAGCTGTCAAGGGAACATTAAATAAAAATGGAAGACAGATCTGGTAGGGCTGACCCAGGTATTGTTCTCATGCAAAGAACAGTTATTGCTAAACTCTGGCAGAAGAGTCACATTTGGAAAACATTAGTGGACGGCGTATTGTGTACTGCCCTTCCAAACATAAATAAAATTTCTTTGTGACATCACTTCTTGGCCTCAGTCATGCCATTTTCTCAGCCCTATCAGTTCTACTATACCAATTTATAGTATGCTGTAACTTCTTTACCATCAGAGTCTGATAATGGTCCAAGCACTCTGCTCCCCTTTGTTATGTTAGTAAACCAGCCAAAGAGCAGTTTCTTAGATTTTGTTCATGAGCCCAGAAACACCTTTATCAGAGTGGGAGCGTAGGACTTGATTCACATCATTCTTATCTATAAATTTAAGTTTTGTGTAATGCAACACATTGGGCCAATTAGGGCCTTAACTGTGGCATATCAATTTGAAAAATAATAATAATTTGTAAGTATCTACTATTTGTAAGGATCTAATCAATCAGGGGTTGAAGAAAGTACCAGAAATGTTTTTTTTCTTGATTATGTGCTCTATTATCAGGATATATCCATGTATATGAAGCCAATGAGAGAAGTAAATCTGGAGGTCTGTCTGGGCTGCAATGTCACCAATATGCAGAGGACATACTGTTCCACCTCTCAGCTCCACCTGTAAGTCTCAGGGAGGCTGTGGAAATCCTGAACCAGTACCTGGAGGCGGTATTGGGATGGATGAGGATGAACAAAATGAAACAGAATCCTGACAAGACAGAGGCGCTGTGGGTTGGGGAGGAGATCTGAAACCAATCCTGGGTGGAGTCGCACTCCCCTTGACATCAGGGGCGACGTCAGGGGTCGGTACGGTGGGGCGCTTGCGGAGGGCCCACACTCCAGCAAGAGGCCCACTGGCAAGAGCTCCTCCTCTTCACCACTGCAGCCTGCTTGTTCACTTACCTCTTGCTCTGGTCCAGATAATGGTGATGGGGAGAAGAAGGAACAGTCGATGCCACTTCCTACTCGCTCACGGGCTCTCTGCTTGGCAATCAAGCAGATGTTAGCGAGGAGGGGGAGGGGGAGCAGGAGCAGGAGCAGCAGCAGCAGCAGCTGGTGGCAATGGCAGTGAAAAGGTGGACTCACTGAGGGAGGGGCCCCATTAAGGGTGTCTTGCCCAAGGCCCCTTCAAACCCTGGAGCCAACACTGCCTTGAAGGACCAGGTTCATATCTTTGGGGTGCTCCTGGCCTCATCTGGGAAGGTGCAGGTGGTGCTGGTGGCCAGGAGAGTCTTTTACGAACTAAGGCTGGTACACCAACTGTGGTATGTCTGAAGTGGTCTGACCTGGCTTCGGTTACCCATGCACTAGTTGCCTCCAAGCTGGACTACTATAAAGCTCTTTATGAGCCACTGTGGCGTAGTGGTGAGAGTGTTGGACTGGGACTCGGGAGATCCGGGTTCTAGTCCCCGCTCAGCCATGAAATTCACTGGGTGACTTTGGGGCGGCCTAGGGATGTAGCCGAGTAGCCCGGCAGACACGAGTGAGGCCCAAACTGGGCCTGCTCGTGTCCGCGCGGGCTCTCTGCCACCCCCGCAGGCTTACCTGCAGGCTCTCCGGCTCTGCGGAGTGCCTGCCTCCCCGCCCGCTGGTCCCGTCACGTCACTAATGGTTCAAAGGCACACATAAGGCAGTTAAGGTCACAGGTGCTGAAGTATTAGATCCTGACTACGTATTACACACATGAAAAGTTAGTAGCCCCATGTAAGCCAGGCTCTGTTAAGAATTCTGAACTGAAAGCTGTCCCCAAGAGAAGCAGAAAAAGCTGGAGGAGATTCTCCTGTTTTTGGCCACTTTTATCTTGTCATTATCTATTCTTATCTCATCTCTCCTTTAGCAGCTAGTTGGCCCTGGGAAGTTGAGAGAGGGTGAGCAGAAACAATTATCTGCCAAGGTGAGAAGCACAGATAAAGAACGGAGGGAGAAAGCCAGCTGGAGGTTGTACCCTTGCCTCCAGTTTTCTCTCCCTACTTCTAAGGGAGCTTTCAAAGCCTGGCTTATATACCTCATGGCTACTTCTCACATGGTGAATGTAGCACGTAGCCAGGATCTGAGTCCCAGCTGATTAGGAACTGGAGCCCAGAGGGCAGCCACGGGCAGGGTAAGATCAGGAGCAGCCAAGGTAGTAGCTAGCTAGTTCTCTCAAAATAAGAAGAGAAACAGAGCCAGGGGCCAGATAGTCTGTCCAAGGATGAGGTAGTGCGAACTCAGAAACAGGGAAAATAGGCTCATAAACCCATATCTTCAGCACAAGGCCTGGCAGACTATTACTCTTAGGCAATGCTGACCTGGAAATATTTCTATCTAGGCCAGGTCAGAAGGAATCATTGGACAGGTGGGTGGAGCCAGAGCCTGGAAGACCAACACTTCTTTATTTCCCCCCTCATAGGGTTGCCACCTTTCAAACCAGGGTTTGACCAGCAGCAATTAGCAGGTGAGAATGTTTAGTGCCATGCATATCAGGCATCTGATGTAAGACATTAGTGGCCCTATAAAGTGCCTGGATGGGAGACCACCTGAGTGCCACAGGGAAAGATGTTTTGCAGCACTCATGTGAGTGAGAAGGTATAAATAATAAGTAGGGAAATAGCATGGGGCACCTAGAAGATATAAAGGTATTTCTCAAAGTCAATAAAGATATTTACTTATTCTGAAAAATTGACACCTGGAAGTTACAAAGATCTCCTATGGAGCAGACCAGGCTTGTGTAGGCTAGACACACTGACACATCAACAAAACAGCAGAAATCCTGTTCACCAAAAAAGAGGGCATTGCTTTGTGTAAAATTTGCATGTGCGAATTCATATTTATATATGCAAATGCAGAAGTAATCCCTATAATTTAAATAGAAATACAGGCCTGTGGTTTACGCTGGCTCAGCTTGTCTGAGCGTGGAAAGCTAAGCAGGGTCAAGCCTGGTTATTACTTGGATGGGAGACCCCTCCTCTAGTTTCCTGCATTGAGCAGGGGGTTGGACTCGATAGCCTTGTAGGCTCCTTCCAACTCTATGATCTATGAAATCTATGAAACCTCCGACCATACTGGGGAAAATTGATCTGGTAACCTGTGTGATGGTGCACTCTGCTGTGAGGTTACTAAGTGTTGATGGGGAACTTCAAGGCCCCTGCTGGCTCTCCCTTATGGTTCTTTATCTTTAAACTGGAGTTAGATCGGACAGCCCTTCAAATAGGGGGCTGTCATCTGTAAAGTAGGTCACTTTGCCCCTCTAAGCTTAAAGTATCTACTTTGGTTTTTTGCTAGAACCCCAGTGTCCACCAACTGGAGCCATGCACAAAAGAGTGATAAAATCCACTCTTTGTTTTCCACAAGCTTCCTTTGTTTCAGCAGCTTGATTTTTTGAAGTTGCCTTTTTGTTGTATTTAGTGTATTTAGTGATAAAACCATTCTGAGTCAGAAACCCTTGCCATTCTACTGCAAATCATTCAGAGATCTTTCAGTAGATCGTGACCTATCTTCTGCCTACCTCTCTCCTATACCATCAGGCCTCCCCTTATGTATTTCATTTCTTCTTCTTCTTCTTCTTCTTCTTCTTCTTCTTCTTCTTCTTCTTCTTCTTCTTCTTCTCTCTCTCTCTCTCTCTCTCTCTCTCTCTCTCTCTCTCTCTCACTCACACACACACACACACACACACTTTATCCTGTATATTCTTACTCTGATCTTCTATATCTCTTTCTTTCTCCCTGCACCCAGTACAATTTTACTGTGAGGTAGTTCAACTCAGTTAATTACTTCAAGGAAACAATATACCCTTTTCTTATTGCAGACTAAGCTTAAGAGATTTGTGGCAAGATCATCTCATGTAATAGGATTCTAGGTAAGGAAATAAGAGCTTAGCTAAGATTTAGGAAATACTGTAGTTTTCTTTAAGTGGCTAAATACAAAACAACAAAGGAAATACTGGGTTTAACATTACTTGTTTAACAAAGCTTTGGTTATCCCTGAAAATAACCACACTGCAGTTTTAATTAGAGTCCTACCTGATGACATTATCTGTAAGTGCTGGCAGACTAATTAGAAATGGGACTGGATTTACATAAAACTTGGCCAAAGCCCATACACACTAACAGCTGCGGGGGTGGGGGGGATGCAGCCAACCTATACAGTTCTACACTGGTTTTTGTATGCATGGTTGCTTGGAAGTAGGCACCATCACATTCAAAGTGTGATCCTATGTGGAGTTACGTATACGGTACTTAAACCCAGTGATTTCAATGACCTTAAGGCCAAACTAGATGTGGTGTGGGAAATCCGTGCTTAGATCTCCTGATGTCTTTTTTTCCCTTTCAGTTTTAGGTAGCAGGGTGGGGTTGGAAATATGGATCAGGTCTGTAGCACTGAGGCAGGAGGTTAATTCTCCCCCATGGATTGTTTCCCAGACTTAAATCACCCCCTCCCCACTGTTGCTGTTATAGATAGAGTGTTGGGGGGAGACAGGTATAATGCTAGTATATGTCTTTTCCCCTTCTGTGGCTAACAACAGTGATTTAAGTTTGGGAAAGGCTTAAACCTCCCTCCTCCATTCCAAATTGTCCCCCCATGACTAATTTTATTCACAGAAAAAGACATCTGGAGATCTGATCACAGATCTCACACATCATGTCTACTTTGGTCCTTAGGGGCACCTAATTCTGCATAGGACAGGGCTGTCAGAGGTATTTAATACCAAATAACCATCCATAAGAATGGGCTGCTAGTGTTCTAGAATCTCTGGAGCAGTTCCAACCCAGGTTTATTTTACAGGCTAGTTGTTCAAACAGTTGGCTAAACCCTCTGTTGGGATGGGTTCAGTCTCAACTGTAAGTACTTGTCCTTAGGCTTGTTCTGTACCTGTCCTTAGGCATGTGCTTATGAGGTAAATAATTCATTGTGTGAATCTATGAGGACTTAGGCAAGTCATTAATATTATTATTGATTTATAATACTTCTATGCCACTTAATATGATATAATATCTAAGTGGTTCATTACTATTGATCTACCTTATTATAAGGATTAATGAGATACTGTGTGTGAAGTTCAATGAACCTTTGAGATGCACTATATCAAAGTGTGAATGAGCCATCACAGATCAGATACCGCAGACATTTTCATAGGAGGGAGTTCATACATTTCTGCTGTGAGTCATCAAGGGCCAACTACACAAGGGATACAACTCAAGTGATAAAAATCCATATATGAATCAGCTCTTAAAAGATTCAGGAGATGCATCTAGCAGTCCTATTGGCACCACAACATCTTGAGTCATATTGTAGTAGATGCATGGAATGGGAGAGGAAATACAAAGTACAGGCAGTCCCCAGGTCACGAACCAGTTCTGTTCTTAAGAATGTCTTTAAGTCAAATTTGTATGTAAGTCAGAACAGCATAGCGTTCTATACGATAAATTGGCATTTAGGCAAATTGCGTAAATTACGCAAAAAGCGTAGTATACTATGCTATGTACTCTACGTAAATGACGTAGCCCCGGGGAACCCAGAAGTCCGTTCTTAAGTATGGTTTGTCTGTAAGTCAGACGTTCTTAACTCAGGGACTGCCTGTACAGAGATTCCAAACAGCTTCCTTTGTGAAACCTGTGCATAGCAGTACAAACAGGGCTTTATGTTCATCATGACAAAAACAGTGAAGAATGTAGTATTGGGTAAGAACTTTAGCGTAGGAAGTTTCTAGTCCTTATGGCTTTGAAGATATATATGCAAGTGTGTGGTTGTAGCTGTGGAAACCCCCAAAGCCAGAGCTACCTGACTAAATTTTTCACTGGTTAAGTGATTTTTGCAGGTTAGGGGGCATTGTTTTAGTGCCCTGCAAAACTCCTTGCCTCTCCGTCACTACCAAAACCAGAATAAATTATGCAAAATACAGGCAGTCTCCAGGTTATGAACGAGTTCCATTCTTAAGAAAGTCTTTAAGTTGAATTTGGATGTAAGTCGGAACAGCATAGTGTTCTATACGTTAAAATCGGCATTTACATAAATTGCGTAAATTACGCAAATTACGTAGTATACTATGCTATGTACTCTGTGTAAATGACGTAGCCCTGGGGAACCCAGAAGTCCGTTCTTAAGTATGGGTTGTCTGTAAGTTGGACGTTCTTAACTCGGGAACTGCTTGTAACAAAAATACAAAATTATGTAAATATGTTTAATTTTTAAAGGACAGAATTTTTAGAGGGCTTTCGTGTGGAGTACACAGCCCTGAATATGAGCAACCGATTCAGAAAAGGTTGGCTCTGTCCCCAGGAAAGAAAAATAAGGGTTAATTTTCTGCATCTGATTCAAGTTTGAATACTGGAAAATCCTCCAAACACACACATCCTAGCCAGCTTCACTGACTGTATTGGAGCCTATGACCTGGCTTAGGTTTAATGCTGACACATTCTTCCTGTGCTGGCACAAAGCAAACTTCCAGACATTTCTAAAAATGGCCTGCAGGCAGAACTACTGTAACCCTAAACATAGGGAGGCTATTTCAGTTCCTCACAGGATATGACAGGAAGACCTCTGTAAATGAGAAACGATACTCTCTCAAGCCAAGATCGTTCCGTTTTAATTTTTCCAAAAAATCTGGGCTGAAATACAGAAATGCAATAAAAGACAGCAGCAGGGGTGGTTCAAACTGAACCAAGTTGCTTACAGGATTATTGTAGGGCACGTTCCTTCTGGTTACCGCAAAACATTCCTTTGCTGGCAGCAATATGGTTTCCGCCCCTCTAGAGGGACAGTAGACATGATTTTTACTGCACGTCAGCTCCAAGAAAAATGCCGGGAGCAAAATCAACCCCTTTATATGGCATTTATCGATTTGGCTAAGGCCTTTGATACTGTAGACCATACAGCTCTCTGGACTATCCTTATGAAAATTGGATGCCCCAATAAATTTGTGAATATCTTGCGACTTCTCCATGACAACATGACGGCAACGGTTTTGGACAACAACGGCTCTCATGGTGCTCCATTTAAAGTGGGATCAGGTGTTAAACAGGGATGTGTTATCGCCCCAACATTATTTGCCATTTTCATCGCCATGGTTTTACATCTTGTCAAGGGGAAACTTCCCACTGGTGTGGGAATTATATATCGAACAGATGGAAAGCTTTTTAATCTCAGCAGGCTGAAAGCAAAAAGTAAGGTAATTACAACCTCCGTTGTGGAACTTCAGTATGCTGATGATAATGTGGTCTCCGCACATTCAGAGGATGATCTCCAAACTATCCTAAATGCTTTTGCAGAAGCATACGGAAAACTTGGTCTCTCACTTAACATCAAAAAGACCAAAGTGCTTCATCAGCAAGTGCAAGCTAACCCTTTGGTGATGCCATCTATCCAGCTTGGCGGGACAATCCTGGAAAATGTCGATCATTTTCTCTATCTTGGCAGCTATCTTTCTGTTACAGCTAACATCGACAGTGAAATCCAGCATCGTCTGAGCTCCGCAAGTGCCGCATTTTCTCGAATGAAACATAGAGTGTTCGAGGATCGGGATATTTGTAAGAAGACCAAAACACTGGTTTATGAAGCCATTGTATTACCAACTTTATTGTATGCCTGCGAAACATGGACTATCTATAAACGTCACTTCCACCTCCTTGAAAGGTTTCATCAACGTTGCCTCCGGAAAATCCTGCGAATTACTTGGGAAGATAGACGAACAAATGTCAGTGTACTGGAAGAAGCAAAGACTACTAGCATTGAAAAAATGATCCTTCAACGCCAACTTCAGTGGACCGGTCATGTTGTTCGAATGCCTGACTGCCGTCTCCCAAAGCAGTTACTTTACTCCCAACTCAAGAATGGAAAGCGGAATATCGGTGGTCAATATAAGAGGTTTAAAGATGTTCATAAGGCTAATCTAAAAAAATGCAATATAAACATTGAAAACTGGGAAGCTCTGGCCCATGAACGATCTAAATGGAGGTTGGCCTTTCACAAAGGTTCCATGGACTTTGAAGAAGCCCGAGTGCAAGGTGAAAGGGAGAAACGTGCTAAGCGAAAAGCACGTCAAATGAATCCTTTACAGGACCATCTCCTATCTGGTAACCTGTGTCCTCACTGTGGGAAGCTGTGTGGATCTAGAATTGGCCTCCACAGTCACTTACGGACCCATCGCTAGAGTCTACACAATCTTCTTTAGAATTTCCTCCTTTTATCCCGGAAGACAATCTTACTCGGTCACGAGTGATCGCCTGATGATGATGATGGGATTTTTTTTCAGGGAGCACCACTCAGCCATCACAAATCCCTCATTCTTCTGCATAGGTGACAATGTCTTTGCAAATGCTGGCATTGCTGGTTTATCAGCACTTGGATCAACAGCTGAATTTACTGAGATTAGCAATTCTCCACTTAGCAAGTGGAACCATTCCCAGTGGATGGAGGTTGCATGGGCACCCAGTGGATGGTGTTTTAACATCTCTAAGGGACAATTCTAGGGAATACTTTGTACTGCGCTTTAAAAAGTTATGAAGATGTTGTTGGTTGACTTAGGTCTGATTTAAAATTTATTCCATCTTTGGGTGGAAAAACAGCCTACAAATATAAATATACTAAGAGTTAGAATTTGTATGAATTGGAAAAAATCTCAGAGCTGCTGCTAATCTTGTAATGAGTTAAAAGTTAATGGGGTACTCCTTTATTAACAAACATTATTTACTTTTCAAGTTATTTTACAAATAAATCCATAGGTTTATTAAAAAGTGGTCTTTGTTTATCATGTTTTTAATTGTGTTTTTAATTTTTAATTATGATTTTGCTTTTAATCTGTATTTTATTGTTAGCTACCTTGAGCACCCATTTTTGGTGGAAAGCCAGGATATAAAAAATTAAACAAATAAATAATAAACCATTAAATCACCCTAGGTTTAAGGTATTTGTGTCAAAGGTACAAAGTTGTGTGTGTTTGTTTTTTCAACGGAAACTCTGTATTTTTCTTGAATATGTCCAAGAATAGGCCTGAGAATCTTATCAGAATGTGAAATGGCAGGCCCCCTAGCTCAGTCTTGGGATATGAAATGCAACCAGTCTTGGGATATGACTGTATATCAACAGGCACTTTGATGTCTCCCTGATTTCAATAGCAGAGATTTAAGCATGTGCTTAACTCTCACATTGACATCAACAGGGTTTAGAAATGGTTAACTTTGGTGGGATTGTGCCTCATATGTTCTCTTCTGAGAACCCATGCAGGAAATAGAAAGGGCCAGCTGGTAATAGTGTTTGTCATACTCAACATTGTTCTGTGTCTTCAAAGAATACTTGTAATCCACTGACTTCCCAAACATCTTCTCAAATCTCTTTGGAATGAATAAGCATTAGGCTATTCTGCACAAGCTGTTTCAGTATGACTATGCAAACACTACAAAGAGCTGATGAAGTCTAACACCTCATCTGGAATCCTGTACCTGTTAGATTTTTGCTTCTGGTTTTTTTTCCTTCCAGATTTTTTTTTTAAAAAATCTCATTAAAGAGACACTAATTTTCCCACTGTCTAGACAAACACTTCGTAATTGGCCCTCCCACCCAGGTTATTGCCCATGAGTTCCTCTGATGTGATTATTTATAAAGTAAAATTTACTCAAGGGGAGAGTCAGCAATGTATCTTTTAAATCTGAGAGAGACATACAAAATGCAGATTTGGCAAATGAAATGTTTTCTGCTACCAGATCCTGTCCTTGTCATTTTGCTGTTGCAGGCATAGAGCAGAACTAAATATATCAGGGCTTCCCATCAGGGCAGTCTCAACCAGGAGCACTGCATACCTCTGAGCAGTTCGTGTCTGGATTTGCAGTATTGAAGAAGATTGCAGAAGATCCCCTGATTTGGGGGGATTCCCTCTCCCTGCCACACCAGACCTGAGCTCTTCCCATTCTACAGGATCTCCCGACTCTCTGTGCAGCACTTTCACTGTGCTGAAGGGGCTGCCATGAGAAGGAGGGGGCAGAGGTAGTCCACTTCCACCAGCTCAGTTGATCCAGCTTAAATCTGGATCCAACCCACTAAGCAGAAGTAAACTGATGACGAAAGAAATATTCTTATATGCTGTTAGATCTCAGTCAGAATTATTATACAGTCACCTTGCAATGGCATCTCAGTAATCATGACAGCAGACGCTGGTAATGACATACACAAAAAGGAGCTTTCTTGTATACTTGGGAGCAGAATCTACTGAAAAGGTCTCCTGAATAAGCCCCATTGAAATTAAAGGAAACTGTTAAAGAGCTTGCCCAGAAGAGCTTTCTGGCTGACCATGCCCATAGTGGTCTTGCTACAAAATAAGGGAATTTTGAAAGAAAGTAATTAAGATTATGTGTGCAGGTTTTCGGGGAGTGGCACATCAAAAACCTCTTCGGCCATACATTCCATAAATATACTGACATAGATAAGTTCCCTTATAACTATCTCTGAAGTTTTTAGCATAATTTCAGCACTGGCTTGAAATGTTCTGGCAAACTGAAGTCTTCCCCTGGGTTAGGTAGACCTTCCTCCAAGACCCCCCCCCCCAAGTCTAGGATACAGAACTTCTTCATTGCTCTTCTCTCTGTTCTATCAGAGCCCTCCCAGCTATAGTTCCTTCAGACATCAGCTCATAGACATCAACTCCTTCCCTGTGAGTTTCCCCTCATGCTTTTCCTCCAAAAGCCAGTCTCACTGTGGTTGCCTGCAATGCCTTATTGGCTGGGGATGATGGGAGTTGTAGTTGAACACATCTGGAGAGCATCAGGTTGGGGAAGGAGGCTTTACACCTCAGGTAGTTACCCATTTGTTCCGGAAACTGATCCTCTTGTCTATTTTTCAGATGCCAGCCTAACAAATCATGGCCTCAGAATAACAAAACCTACTTCCTAACAGACGATGAGACCAAACCTTGTCATTTTCCCAACATACCACACTTCAATCTAAAAAATACAGTGTTCTGCCCAAGCTCCCTTGGTAGTGACATGCCTCTCGTTTTTTGCATCAAAAACGTCCCCCAGAAAGGGTCGAAAACTACTGCCATAGTATGGAGCTGGTACTTATTTCCAGTAAAGCTGGTATAAGGGAAAAGAGCTGGCCACAGACCTTAGTCTCTTGACTACCAATATGGCCAACACAACAGCGGCCTCCAGTGGCCATATGCCCAACTGCAGACAAGCCCATCCAGTGCATTGGAGCCCTTAATAGAAGATGGAAATTAGACAGCCAACTAAGGATGGTGGGACAGTTTTAGGACGTTTTTACACATGAAGCTTGAATCAGTGCACAGTAGACTACAAACGTATATACTACCACTCTTCCAATACTCCATCATGAAGCAAAACACAGAATGGGGCTATGCGAGGAGCAGGCCTGATTCCCAATGGCTCGGATCACTAGGGGAAGCTGGTTTAGCTCCCTCCCCAATGGTGTCCGAGCGCACCCCTTTAGTATCTTCCATGTAAGTGAATGGTTACCAGTTAATCCTTCCTTTGGGGAAAGGTAAAGCACTGCACTTGGCGATAGGGTGGCCATTTGTGAATCACCAAAAATGAGGACAAAAGAGGACACCTACTTGCATAAAATGGGCATGTGTGAATTTACATATGTATAGATGGAAATTTAGATATGATTATTATAGTTTAAATAGAAATACAGTACATTTCACCACAGCGTGGAAGACTGTGGCCAGGTGACCTTTGTGGCTGCCTTGCTCAGTCTGCTGTCCCAGGGACAGAGTCCAACAGGGCGCTTATTCCCCTGCCGATCCTCTTGCACCCTGCAGATTCTGTTGTGCAAGCGGGACCCACTGCTTGTGCAACAGGGGTTTAACACTTCCCAGAGGAATCCCTGAAATGAGTGCTTGCGCCCCTCTCCAGTTGCCCCTGGAAATGCTAAATCTCTGTTCCACAAGCGGTGGGCACTGTTTGTGGATGGGAATTGGTGGGGTGCAAGAGAATTGGGGGGGCGTAAGTGCCTCATTCTGCCCCAGGTGCTGTTGCTGGGCAATGTCCAGGCCCATCTCTATTTTCAGATGGTTCTTTAAACTGGGCTTGGACCAGACAGCCCTTCAAATAGGGGATGTCTTCGAAATACAGCACAGTCCCGTGGCAGCTCTTCAGATACAGGGCTGTCCTCTGTAAAAGAAGACACATCATGGCCAGCCTGCTTGGGGACATGATTATAGTGAAGACACTATAATACCTGCCCTCCAGCCCTACACTGGGCGGCCTGGCATTGCTGATGGGGATTCCACAGGCCTTCTGCCCATCCCGCTATACTGGTTGAATAATTAGCACCCCTAATTAGTGTGTGTGTGTGTGTGTGTGTGTGTGTGTATGTCTGCGCACATAAAATAATTAGGGCTGTAAATTAGTCAACCGGTTGGATTTATTGACTCAATATTTTATCCATTAAAAAGACTACAATTAATGAGGCAGATGATCTTTAAAACTGGTATTATCTGTGTGAGGGACTGCCAGCCGGTCTTTTTCTCAAGACCAGAGATCAAAGGTGCAAAACTGCCAGCCTTAGCTCTGCTGTCTTGACCTGATTCTCTCAGGGCCTTGCCCTGGGTCTATACACTGGATTTAGCACTGAACCACAGAGGAACCACACACACTGTGTGGGGTAAAACCAGGAAAGTTTATTTAAGGTTTGTTTAAGGTAAACAGATTACAATAAAAGGTGGGGAATGAGGGAAGAGGGAGAAAGGTGGGGAGATACTTTGGTATACACAGTAGAGCTACAAAACAACAAAACTAGTTATTTACTATATAATTACCCAGGCACTCCCTTAGTCTGGGGGTTGGTCCTCTTGAGACCCTGCCTCAGCCAAAAGCTCTACTCCCGCGAAAGCATGCAGACAACAACCCAAAGGCCAGGGCAAGCAGTATAGATTCTTCCCCCCACCCCTCCTTTCAGTAGCCCAGGTGTCTTTAGCCAATCAGGGTGAACTTCATCTGGGCCAGGCAGGGGAGGGGTGGCTCTTTGCCGCATTTGCATGCAAATAGCTGAGGCACCGGCCATCAGAGACATGGGAGACTCTGCGGCGTCAGGAGCCATCACAGGAACTATGTACATTTTGCATTTCCCAGCCCCCAGCTGGGATTATACTTGTTTACACGTGTGGAGGTGTGTGTGTGTGTGTGGTGCAGGAAACTCTGACGCCTTTTTCTCCACAATCTGTAATAAAATATTTACAAAGAAAGAGTGGCTGGCCAGGGCCAATCTTAGAAGAGGCATTTCCCCGTCTCTCACATTAGCATTTTTATCCATACAAAGGTTTATTAAGATTCTATCAATTACTTAACTATGATTTCTTTAATTGGAAGATAGTCCTAAAGACAGTGATGTTGACTTTGTTAGGATTCCATTTATCTTCAAATTAATATACAAAAAAAAATAATTAGCTACTTAGGACTTTTCAGGCTTACTATACAATGATGAGCTTTAGCAACACTTCAGTAACCTGTGCCTCATAGCCACATTAGAAGAGAAGCTGGACCTCTCCTGCCTGCACCATTGGTGACTTTACTTGCAGATGCCGAGGGCATGGCTACGCTGGTGGGTTATGTTTAATGCACATTCCTTGATGCTGTTTCTATCAGTGGCCTGCTGACTATCCCTGACATCTGGTTTCCATACCAATTGAAATTTCAAAAGCAAACGTATTGCTGGTTTCACCAAAAAAAGAAGAAAGAAAGAAAGAAAGTGTGCTGTGATCCACTTCATTATGATGCCTTACATTGGATATCTTGGCCCCATCTACTAAATTCAAAGAGCAAAACAGACAAGCAGATGCCCCATATGATGTGTCTGTTGCTTGGCTGTACCATTTCAGACTCCAGCTGGCAGTCAAATATTTGACACCCCCCCCCCCCGCAAATACTCCTGATAAATGCAAAACTAGCATATCAGGATGATCAGCCTAGAGCCTTCTCTCTCTCTCTCTCTCTCTCTCTCTCTCTCTCTCATGTGCTAGTTTCAAATATGCAGAGACTGTTTTGGGTGGGGATTGGGGAAGTTCAAACACGTGAACATCCACATGAGGTCTGAACAGCCCAGAAACAGATGCATCACATGTGGAGTCAGCTCATCTGCCTTAGCTCTCGGGTTTAGGATTGCCAGTGTTTCCACCCCAGGCCCTGCTCCGATACTTCTAAGGGTGAAGACAGCTTTACTATAACAGGAACACACAGAACACCCCTGGGCCTCAGACACTGCATAAGCCTGGTTCCATCCCAGCACTAAAACTGGACATACCAGCAAACTGAACGCTAGTTTAGTCAACAGTCCTGCTCTTCTCCCCAGACAGGCTGTCATCAACATTTTAAAATATTTTTAAAAGTGCCATGTGGAAACTTATCTGCTCATTAATCACATTAATACAAATGCTAAACATTTCTAAAAGTGTGAAAACAGATCTGGGAACCAAGGAAATTCTGGGCAAGTTCTAGGCACAAGCAGGGCTGCTCCCAAGAAGAGCCCTGCTGGAGTAGACCAAAGGCCCATCTAGTCCAGCATTCTGTTCACACAGTGGCCAAACAGCTGCCTGTGGGAAGCCCACAAGTAGGACATGAGGGCAACAGCACCCTCCAGCTTGTGTTCCCAAGCAGCTGGTCCTACTATGAAGGAGAGTGAGGTGGCTCCCTCAGGCACTGGATGATGGAGGCAGCAGCCCCACCCCACCCTCAGCCCCCTAAACTAGCCTACCCTCTGCCCCCTATGCTATCCTGCTGCCTTCAGGTATGGTGGAAGACAGTGTCCTATCACCAGGGTGGAAGTAAGATTCAACTGCCAGTCCAGTTGGCTGGCACCCCATGGAACGTGGGGTGGGAGACACCTTCTTGATCTTCACCTCAGGCAACAAAATGGCTTGGCCTAGCCCTGGGCACAAGATAACCAACACCAATCCCACCTTGATTCTGCTGCAGACTTGGGGAACTGTCCCTATCCCTCCCTGAGGAAGCATGCCTTTGAAGAGGAAAGCTGCCTCTAAATTGGCCATGCTTCTCTAAATAATGGATTAACACACAGCGATTAAGCAGCAGGTGAAGCTTTCCCCACCATTTATCTCCATTCTACAAAAAGCTGTCCTTGCTTAATCCCCCCCCCCACTTGCTATTAAAAGCACATGAAAGGACAATTTTAAAAAAGCAGCAACCCTATGGTTTTACAGTTGCTCAGGCCTATAGTATTCTTGTACACTTACTTGTAAGTTGAGGAGACAGCTAAGCCCCCGTGAAGTTTCTTTTGAAAGCTGTTCTCACAGTCAGGTAGCAAACAGGCAGATGTGGACTCACAGAAGATGACTAATGTTACAGTATAGAAATGAAATAAATAATAATCATAATAAATAATAGTTGTTAATTGTTTTGTTTATTATCATACGTCTGCCATCATGGGTGGCACCATTTGGGTTTGCTGCCTGATGCACTGAAATGCCTTGGGCTGTCTGAGTGTGTGTGTTCCCCCCCCCCCCGCCCTGGTGCTGTAGTTGTTCCAGTCGGGGGTGGTCTGCAGCCCAAGGGAGTGTTTTGGTCAGGTGCCTGCTCCCGTTCAGCAGCAGCAGCAGCACTTACAGCAATTGCTGCAGAGTGTGGGGGGGACAAGTGTTTCCTCCTCCTCCTCCTCCTCAGTGTGTCTATAGATGAATTGGGGGCTGCTTCTTTCTGGCAGCGCTGCTGGGAGAGTGGACTGGAAAAGGCAAACTTTTTTTTTTTTTTTTAAAGAGAAAGCTGAGAAGGGCAAACCCTGCAGCGCACCCCTTTAAAGGAGGCTCAATGAGAGGGACAGTGCAAATGCCTGGGGTCACTGCTCGGGATAGAAGAATCTGTTTTTCCTTGTATAATGTTTGCATTTTTTCAGGCACGAGTTCATTCCATCCTGTTTCCGCAACTGTTTGTGAATTTTTTTTTTTTTTAAAAGGGCACATGAAAATTCGTGTGCGTTTTCACGTGCGCGAACATTCATTCCCATTTTCGTAGCTATTTTCCTCTAATATACACATTTCTGCAAGCCATCTTCCCTAATACATGCCTTTTCATATACTGTTTTCCCTAATGTACACATTTTTGTGTGCAATTTCACCAAAGTTCACAGTTTTGTACATATGTTTTGATCAGACAACTGAGTTGCAAAATTCGGAGAAGAGCGAAAATCGATGGATAATTGCATCATGTATTAGTTCAGGAAGTATGAATTAGGCTGCTTCCTCTTAAAACATGAACCATATGAATTTCTCCTCCATCAGTAGTCACGGCTGCCTAAGAGGAAAAGGGGAAAGAGCTGAGGAAAGTGGCAGCTGTGCTCCTCCACTTTCTTTTGAAGGGAAGTAGCTATTAGCGATGTGCTGTAAGAGAAAGAGGAGGGGGTGCAGGAGAAGGAGAAGGCTGGAGTTTTTACACACACACACACACCCTGAAAAAGGATTGGGAATTTTGAGGCTTTGGAATGAGGATTATAAACTGTTCATCTGGCAGCAACACTAAAGCCAATATGAGACATGCCTCCTCCTAGAAATCAATTCATTCCTGTCACTCAGGACAGGAGATGAACAAGTTATGTCCTACCTGCATATTTTGTGCGACACAAGAGTCACCTTGAAGACAGTTGATCCAAGTCTCTTTTCTGAATGTTTTGAGTTAATAATTTATCCTAATCTTTCCATATTTCATATGCTTCTTAGTCCTTCTTACTTGTTCTCCTCCTGAAGAAGCCATGTGGGCTCTAGTGAGGTAGAACTAGGCCGACATCAACCAAATTCATTGTTAGTGGAGAACAATCTAGTTTTGTTCATGTTGGAATTGGGAAGGGGGACATGACGCAGCTATAGACTGGGGTTCCCTGCTGATCACAACAGCAACATAACAATTGCTTATCGTTGGAAGAGGCACGAAACCCCAGAAGTATGGGAATGGTAAAGAAGAATATGGGATATTTTAAACATGGGTCATGATCCAGCTAAAGTTAAGCACTTTTACCAAATTGATTTCAATTGACATGTGCTTAAGTTTCTCACATTGAAATCAATGGACAGAAAATGGCTCAATTTCAAGAAGTGCATCAACATAACCCTTTCAGATTTCATTGTGGGGGCTCGGTGGAGAGATCTGGAGGGGGATAAGATTTCCAGGATGGTTTAAAGTTCTGCTAAAAACAGACCACAAAGTCCATCTCATCCATCATCATGTTTTCAACAGTGGTCAAACAGATACTTTGGAGGATTATGTAAGCCGCCTTGGGTTCCTTGCAGGAAAAAAGGCACGGTATAAATATAATAAAGAAATAAAGAAATAAATAAAATAAAACAAGACCTGAAGTCTTCTTTCATTGTATGACTCCCTGAAACCTGTACTTAACGGTATACTACTTCAGTTTAAACTGAACTTTTGTTCTGTTTAACTGTCATGGCAAGTCGTGAATGATAGATTTACACTGCAATCCTATGCATGTCTACTCAGAAGTCAGTCCCATTGAATTCAGTGAGATGTACTCCTTCCTAGGTAAGTGTGCATAGGATTGTAGTCTCCACCTCTACAAATGTGTTTAATCCTCTTAAAAAGCCATCTAGGCTAGTAGCCATCACTCACTACATCCTGTGGCATTAAGCCCCCAAAGTTAAGTGGGTGTGATGTGAAGAAGAACTTTCTTTTGTCTGTCCTGTCAACCAAATTCATTGGGTGAGTCCTGAGTTTTAGTATTATGGAGTGAGTCAAGACCTTGCACGTATTCCAAGTTAAATTGCACAAAAGCAGCACATTTAAAGATCATTTCTTGTGCTTCATAGTTTATTCTGTTGTTGTATTTTTCATTGTGTTTTAATGCATCTGTTTTTATTATTGTTTTAATAAAGTTTCATTTATGACTGTGGGCCTCCTTGAGTGCCATTTTCCTTGGCAGAAAGGAGGTTACAAATCAATCAAATAAATAAATAACCCCAAAATCACATATCAATCACCCCGCCTTTAAAAAAAAAAAGAGCAAAAGAAAAAAGCAAGGGACTCTGAAAGCTTGTAGCTCACTTAAGGTGTAATCCTATGCAAGTTTAGACAGAAAAAAGGCCTATAACTCCCAGCATGCCCCAGCCAGCACCAAGTGTTCACTTGTTTTGTTATTCAGGCCAAAAGTAATACTTTTGCAATGCTGAAACATTTCACCCCAGACTTCCTGCTTGTCCTTCCTACATCCCACGAGGGTAATGGGATGCAGGAAGCACTGCGTCCCCACTCTGAATTGGCTTTGTTTACTCTCAGTGACATCACCATGTCACCAAATCTGACTGGTTAGGTAGCATTGTGATTCTGAATGGTAAACACCTTCACCCCCTTTCTCCCAGTCTTCCCAGATCACCAAATGACTGGGGTGGTTTTCACCACATGTGTAAATGTTCACAAAAAGCACCCCCACTTTAATCTCAGCCCTAGTTTATAATATTAGTAACTTCAGATTTTTTTTGATTCATAGATCATAGAGTTGGAAGGGGCCTACAAGGCCATCCAGTCCAACCCCCTGCTCAAGGCAGGAAACTAGAGGAGGGGTCTCCCATCCAAGTAATAACCAGGCCTGACCCTGTTTAGCTTTCCACGCTCAGACAAGCTGAGCCAGCATGAGCCACTTTATTGTGTTTTAATGCATTATTTTATTGTTTTAACCCATTTTAATTGTGCCTGTAAGCCGCCTTGAGTGCCATTTGTTTTGGTAGAAAGGCGGGGTACAAATTAAATGAGTATCATCAGTATCATCATCATCATCATCATCATCATCAATAATAGTAAAGAATGTAGAGCCAGTGAGTAGGCCAGAAATTATTGCTGAAGAATGATCACATCTGGTCTGAAATATGGTGGAAGGGGTGATGGCCTCCCTTCCCAAATGGTATCCCCATGTTTTGGGATGGATTATACTCATATATATTTATTTTTTATGTCCATCTTTTGAAAAATTGTCTCCTTATTTTCTTACCCCCATTCAAAAGCATAAGCATGGCATGTCAGGTGGGTGGGGGGAGGAGAGAAAGAAAAGCAGAAAGATGAAAAGAGGGACTAAAAGGAAAGCCAGTTGTATGGAGAGGAGTAAATCCTCCCCGTGCTATGGAATTTCGCTTCTTCTCCTTGATATCCTACCCAACCCGGCCCAAGTCAATCAAGTGGCACATGATGTGTTTTGCAGATGGATCTGCAGTGGTGCATAGCTGACACACAGATGTTTCAACTTGCATTTCTTAGCTGTCCAGCAATCAGGCAAAATTTCGTGGCTGATCATTTGCAGATGTTTCTTGAAGAAAGCGAGCGGCCTGTCCACTTTGACTAAATTTATTCCTCCTTTGGTAAGCCTCAGCAATGCTATTGCATGAGAAGTGTGAAGGTCCCGGGGGGGTAGGATTTAGCCGCTGCCTGCACTGAACCTGGTGTTTCTATCTTGAATGAAAATTGATTAAGGAGTTGTGGAAGCAAAAAATGGGGGTAGGGAAGGTGGGGGAGCTTTCGTTTGAGTTTGCTTCTTCCAATATCGCCTGGGTTCAAAGGGGGATAGGAAATCTAAAACGCAGATTCAAAAATGGGTATGATTCTCAGAATCAAAGATCTAGCAATTATAATAATAATAATAATAATAATAATAATAATTATTATTATTATTATTATTGTTAAGTGTTGGTTGCAGGGAGGTTAAATAGAATACTGCTGACAGCCAGGTCTGGAAGACATGAAGCAGATTGCCTTTGAGTATACGCAGCAGTGCCAGCTCCAGGTATCTGAGGGCCCTTGGGCAAGACACCCTCAATTGGCCCTCCTTCCTCAGTGAGTCCTCTTTCTCACCACCGTTGTCACCAGCTGCGGTTGCTCCTCATCCTCTTTCTCATCTTTGTTACCACTTGCTTGCTTGACAGGCAGAGAGCCAGTGAGCAAGTAGGCCGTGGCATCTCACCACCACCACCACCACCACCACCGTCTGGGCCAGAGTAAGAGGCAGGTGAGCAAGCAAGCAAGCTGCAATGGGGAAGAGGACGAGCAACTCCAGGGGGCTCTTGTCAATGGGCCCATGCTGGGGTGTGGGCCCTTGGCAAGTGCCCAACCGTGCCTATCCTTGATGCTGGCCCTGATATGCAGAGTATATTTCTTTGAACTCTGAGCAGTTACAACCAAACATATATGAGATTAGAGATATTGGTTTCAAGAGCGGAAGATACAATTTCCTGACTAGTATGGGCTAGAGGAAGGGACACTATTTAAGTAGCAGGGCTCATGCACATCACTTGATTCGTTATTATTTGATGGCTGAATGTGCAAAATGACTTATGTAATTTTTTTTTATCATGGTCAAGATGATGTGAGGTGCTATCCAAGTCCTGTCACTAGCGTTGGAATGGTATTATTATTATTATTATTATTATTATTATTATTATATCCTGCCTTTTCCCCAGTACTGGGATTCAAGGCGGCTTTACAACATTAAAACCTGTACAATTAAAACATATAAACAGAAATATACAAAAGTTAAAAATATAATTAAATCAGTTATAGTATTAAAATTATATAAAATATCAAAGTTAAAACAGCAATAACAATATAAACAGTGCAATCCATCGCATTCTGTGAATGTGGACCATTCACACATGTGAGTCATCACTTGATGGTGCAGCTGTCAAGTGATAAACATGTATATCAGAACTAAGCCACATGAGTAGCAATAATATTAATCTCTACATTTGACTAGCCTCTACAGCAGGGCTCTCCAACCTTGGGTCCCCAGATGTTGCTGGACTACAGCTCCCGGAATCCCTTGCCGTTAGCCATGCTGGCTGGGTATGCTGGGAGCTGTAGGCCAGCAACATCTGGGGACCCAAGGTTGGAGAGCCCTGGTCTACAGGGTGACAAATGACCACTTAGAGATGTCCTGGATTGATATATATTCTCCTAGACATGGTTATGGAGGAGTCACTGGAAAATGAGAGACAGAACTCACTTATTTTCATTGACTAACCAGCTTTGTGTCTGACCCACTTTGATTCCTATTACAAATGGACCAGATACATTTTCCCTATCATGATTATGAAAAGTTCTGAGAAGTAATTAGCAATTGCAGCTCCCGCTGTTGATGGTGCTTCTTCGAATTTGGCCTGTGGGACATGATGCAATTACAAGCGATGCTACACCAATAACAGTGTAAGGTGTGAGGGGTCCCACCTGCTGGCAGCAAGAACCGAACCAGAAGAGGGAGCTGCTGGCTTGATCTTTGCTGTGCTTTAGCGCCACCACTGTAGATGGTGAGAGATGGCACTACAGAGGTCAGGTGACATGAGGGGCCAATTAGGTTCTGCCTCATCAAGTCTCTGATTCTGGTCTGGCTCGCCAGTCAGACTGCGCTGTTCTCAGACTGCCCATGGTGTGATGGTCCCAGGGGCTGCCTGCCTGTCGTGGCTTGCCCTTCCATCTTCATTACCTGCCTTCTTCCAGACAGACAACCTGCTGCACATAGTAGATGCAAGAGGGGGCAGAGGAACAGTCCTGCCCATTTTCACCTTCAAATCAATGCCTCTAAGCCAGTCTTCCCTGACCTGGTGCCCTCTAGATGTGTTGGACTATGTGTTGGCTGGGAGATTCTGTAAGTTGTAGTCCAACACATCTGTAGGACACCAGGTTGGGAAAGGCTGTCCTAGACCCTCTTCACACAAACTCGCGTGGGAGCCACTTCTTCAGGGGAGGGCTGCAGTTCAGTGGTGGAGCACTTGCTTTGCATGCAAAGCATCCCAAGTTCAATCCCTGGCATCTCCAGGTAGGGCTGAAACCTGAGCAGCTGCCAGTTGGCACAGAGAATATGACGATGGGTGGACCAATGGTCTGACTCAAGATAAGGTAGCTTCCTATGTTCATGGTAAGATCCGACGTAGTTGTAGTAAGTGTGAATTCCACAACCAGATCTTTGCCCTCCTTCTGGTGGGTCAGTGACAGGTGACAAAGACCCACTTGATCAGCCCCGCCCATGTGGTTGTGCTATTCACATGCATATTTCAGCCACATGGGATCATATCATAAGAAAATGGCTCTCACGTCACTGTGGGTATGTGTGAAGGAAACCTAAGTGTCTGTTCTCACTGGAGCTGCCCCTACCATTAGGAACAGGGAGGTGGCTGCCTCAGGTGGCAGATTTGGGTGCCACTGATTAACAACTAATTCTCATTTGTTTATTTATTTGTTGAATTTTCTTATGTTTGAGTGGTGGGGGTGGCAGCACTGTTTTGATTTTCTGCTTAAAGCAACAAACTATCTTGGGCCAACCCTGTCTGCAGTTATTGTAAAGAGGAGGAGCACATCACAGTGAGCCCATTTAAGCCACTTTAATAAAAATGTAATCGAACAATACATTAATGTACAAAGGAACTGTGGCAGGGGGAGCCTATAATCTCCAGATAATTAAAGAAAATGTTTAAATATATATATATATATATATATTTTAAATAATGCCTTCTGTCTGAGTGTCCTGTCGCACTAGTTCACTCTAAACAATGTGAATACAAGCTTGGCGGGACAATACTGGAAAATGTCGATCATTTTCTCTATCTTGGCAGCTATCTTTCTGTTACAGCTAACATCGACAGTGAAATCCAGCATCGTCTGAGCTCCGCAAGTGCCACGTTTTCTCGAATGAAACATAGAGTTTTCGATGATCGGGATATTTGTAAGAAGACCAAAACACTGGTTTATGAAGCCATTGTATTACCAACTTTATTGTATGCCTGCGAAACATGGACTATCTATAAACGTCACTTCCACCTCCTTGAAAGATTTCATCAACGTTGCCTCCGGAAAATCCTGCGAATTACTTGGGAAGATAGGCGAACAAATGTCAGTGTACTGGAAGAAGCAAAGACTACTAGCGTTGAAAAAATGATCCTTCAATGCCAACTTCAGTGGACCGGTCATGTTGTTCGAATGCCTGACTGCCATCTCCCAAAGCAGTTACTTTATTCCCAACTCAAGGATGGAAAGCGGAATATCGGTGGTCAATATAAGAGGTTTAAAGATGTTCATAAGGCTAATCTAAAAAAATGCAATATAAACATCATAACTGGGAAGCTCTGGCCCATGAACGATCTAACTGGAGGTTGGCCTTTCACAAAGGTTCTATGGACTTTGAAGAACCCCGAGTGCAAGGTGAAAGGGAGAAACGTGCTAAGCGAAAAGCACGTCAAATGAATCCTTTACAGGACCATCTTCCATCTGGTAACCTGTGTCCTCACTGTGGGAAGCTGCGTGGATCTAGAATTGGCCTCCACAGTCACTTACGGACCCATCGCTAGAGTCTACACAATTTTCTTTAGAGTTTTCCTCCTTTTAAAATCTCCTTTTTGTAAAAAAATTTTTATCCTGGAAGACAATCTTACTCGGTCACGAGTGATCGCCTGACTGACTATTGCCAAAATCCATATCAGTAAGTCCAAAAGCCAAACACCAGTACAGAAGGCGTGCAGAAGTCAAGACAGTCCAAGGTTAATAGGGAAGGAGAGTAAGGTGCTAGAGTCCAGAGTCACAGTCCAAAGTCATAGCTGCCAGGAGATCAGATAGAGGTATTCAAGGAGTGCAGAAGCTTTGCCCGGAAACAGAGTCGTTGCTTTCTACACAGAGCATAGGACCAGGCCAGAATATAAACCCTGACCCAGCCTCACTGTCAGTCAGATCCTGAACCCGGATCTTGGCACGGGTATCTAGCCAGGAGGCGCTTGCTACACCTCCTTCGGTTCACATGCCTAGCAGTCAGGCATTTCTCCCAGCGTCTTTGGGAGGGCAGCATCCCTGAAGGGCCCTCCTCCCCCGAGTCCTCCTGACAGGCCAAGGCCGGCGGCTGCAGCTGGGAATCAGCAAGTGGGCCTCCCTGCTCCTGTTGCTGGGGGGAAGGAGGCCTGTCCAAGGTCAACTGGCCTGGGCTGGAATCAGCCACAGCTGGGCACCCTTCTCCCTGCACCAGCTCATCTTCGCTGTCAGAGCTGGCTCCGGAGCAAGACTCCACACTGAGCAACTAAATGTGATGGAGCATAGGAACGGTGGTTTGCTTGTCAATGACTGAGTTCAGACAACACTATAACCCAGACTCAAGGGTTGAGTTAGTATGGGTTGAGTGTGGGTTGTCATTGAACTGTGGGTTATTGTTGAAATGTGGGTTATCATGTCTGAACCCAGCCGAGATAACAAATTGTGATGAACAACCCACAGTTCACAATCCAACAACAAACCATGGATTCTCTTCATGGTTTGTTTGTGGTTAACAAGCCATGGCTTGTTAGTGCAACTGGGTTCAGACAACACGATATCCCACGTTTCAACAACAACCCATGGTTCAACGATAACCCCTTGAGTGTGGGTTATTGTGTTGTCTGAACCCAGTTACAAACCAATTGCATCATAAACCGTATCAAGAGGTATCCCCAACATTCATGAAACCACTGCCCACGTTTCCACATGGAAATTCTTACAATAGCGATGAAGTCCTTATCTAGAGGAAATAGTGCATCATCCTAAGTACTCAAGATATAGTTTTCTATGGACTTGGATATAGCACTTGGAAAATGTAGCACCAGGTATGCGGAAAATGTAGCAACCCTGCATTTAAAGATTGTTTTAAGTCAAACACTTGCAGATGGGGCACAACAAAAGGAAAACAAATGTACTTTTAACACATAATACATCTATTGTGTAGGAAAGCCTTAATTTAAATCTCTTCGATGAAAGCCTAAAGAAAAAAGGGCAAAGAGATCAAACTTCCCTCAGCCCAGTATTTCCAGCATATAGCAGAGAAGGGGGAGCATGTTATTTCTGATGCTGATGACTAAGAGCTAGTTTTCACAAACAATTGATCATGTGGTCCAGCTATTCCTGGACGGTAGCACTCCAGGCTACAGGCTTTCTGATATACAAAAACTCCCATCACATTTAAACAGCAACACCTAGAATGGTACAGGATAGTTCTAACCTTGTCATCTCCCAGAGACACCATTTTTCTTTGACAAGGATCCTTTCCCCACCACCCCAAGATGGGGAAGCAGTCAAGCATGCTGCTCTCTCTGTAGTCTGAAATGGTGCAGTCTCAGAACAGTTTCACCAAATGATCTGCTTGTGAAGATCCACTTTTAGCCTGTCCCTAGATGGCTCTGAGCATTTACGGAGGAAACATCCCTTCAGTTTACTGGTCTCCTTTCACAAAAGAGAAAAAAGTTATTTCCCGCTCCCCAAGAGGCTGATTTCAAGGGTTGTTTTGTAAAGAAAGCTCAGCGTTTTAAAATCTCCCCAGAGCTACGTGCATGCAGAGCCTCCATATTAATGGAGCATGGCAATCTCTCTTCCCTTCCCTTTTAGCTAATGAAGGGTGAATGTGCATAAACTGGAGGTTAGGAGGTCATAAGCACAGAGTGCCAGTGATATGACATACGCTTCCCATTTCTTTGAACACAGCAGAACAGAAATTGCAGGCAGGCATTCAGGGATGTTCTATTCCTATCTTGCTAACTCTCTTCCCACCACCTCAACCATCAATTCAAATTATTTCCTTCACTTTAAGGGCTGGTTTATACCTGCATGTACATCACCTGATTTCTCATCACTTGATTATGCAATGCTTAGGGGCTGATTCATGTATCATAGTGGCCCATAAAAGCATTTAAGACCTGACAAATCTGTCACAAGGCTGTCTGGCAAGCAGATCTCTTGGTACTCCATTTGTGCCACACACACATTATGTTGCAGCAACACGCCAGATTTAAAAGCAGTCAGCAAAATCAAATGATCTGAAACCAGTAGCAGAAGAAGAATAGTAGCAGATTAAAAATCAGTCCAACCCTACAGCTTCCAAATGCCCAGTAGATTGAGAAACTCTCTACATGCTTGCTAAGAACCAGCCTGGCAGGCTTCTTGGGGAAAGCATTCCAAAGGGAAGGTGCCATCACAAAAAGGTCCTGTTCCTACCTAATACATATCAATCTAACCTCCCAGAACAGGGGAACCTAGGGCATGGGAGGGGGGAGTACATACAGGAGGAAGTGCATCTTAAGAAGATCCAGGAATTCTCAAGCAACCAGTGGAGCCCCTTTAGCAATGAAGTTCTGTGCATCCATAAGCTACAAAAACAAAAAGATTAAAGGAAACAAATGTCCAAAAAATATGACAAAATTTGAATATAGATACCAATATCTCACTAAAATTAACACCAACAAATTAGCAGTCACAAATACTCAACACTACATCACATACATAGGCTATACAAATTAATAATACTGAAATCCCAAATGCATTTTGACCTAGCTGATCCTCTTCAGTGGGAGAAAATACACAGATGATAATTGCAGCACTTACTAAAACAAAACCATCATCATACTTGAATTCCAACATGGAACCTGAAAAGCAAAATATACAAGTTAAATATACCTGGAATAATAGATCATAGAGTTGGAAGGAGCCTACAAGGCTATCGAGTCCAACACCCTGCTCAATGCAGGAAATGTGCCATACCATAACCATCGTGTGTGTGTGTGTGTGTGTGTGTGTGTGTGTGTGTGTGTGAATCAAACAGATCCAGATCATTCAACTGGTAACTGCATAAAATAAAGAGAGGGGGACATTCCCTCCTGAATTCTGAGATGTGAAGAAAAGCAGACCCTTCTCCACCACACACATGTAAACAGGTGTAATCCCAAATGGAGGCTGGGAGCCTCATGCAAATGTACATAGGTAGTTCCTCTGAAGACTCTAGGCGTCAGAGTCTCTTGCAAATCTGCATAGTTTCCTTTGATGGCCTGTGCCAGCTCAGAGTCTCCCAGGTATTCACATGCAAATGTTTCCCCAAACCAGCTTTGTTTAAAACAATCTTTAAATGCAGGGTTGCCATCATCATGCCCCACTGGAGCAACCCCAGAGACATCTGGCTGGCCACTGTTGGAAATGGGATGCTGGATCAGATCAGATGAACTTTTGGTCTCATCATCTAGCAGGGCTGTTTTAGGTTGCTTGGTGCTGGCCTTGTCCATTGAGCATTGTGTTTGTTTTGGATAAATATTTCACAATGCCCTTCATTCCCAGCCGTTGCCTATCCTCCTCCACCTTGATCATGTCTACACTGGAAACAGTATTACAGGACCTAGGAATGTCATCCACAACATCAGGGATTCATAAACCTGCTCATCTTCCAATGTGTTATATGCCACCATTTGCCATCAATGCCCAACTGCACTCGACACAGGACTAACAGGCCAGTCTCTACTCAAAGTAATAAAGCAACACAAATCTGACATCAGAAATGACAATCCACCCCCCCCCAGAAAACATGCAGAGGGACATCTCAGCCCCCCAGGACACTCTGTCATTGGCCTTAATGTGGCCATTATGTAACAAAGGAACTTCAAAGATTGGTCAAGGGGTTCAGCTCGATCTCCTGTGGTTTGTTCAAGAACAAAGGGTGTTGTTGACTGTTCTCCCCCCCCTTTTAAAAATCACACTACATGTGTTAATCAGCTCACCAATGCAAGGATAGCTGTGTTATCACCCAACATCTGTTTTGTGAATGACCACTGTAAATAAGGTAATTATCATTATTTGTACTTTCTGCATTTCATTTCCCTCTGACCTCACTGTTTGCAATTTATACCTGTAGCTCAACATAGCACTTCATGCATCCGATGCAATGCATTCCAGTCCACAAAAGCTTATGCCATGATAAATTTATTAGTCCTGAAGTGTGCCACAATACTCTTTGTTGTTTTCACCTTTATCAGGGCTTTCTCTTACATTTTAAACTATACAGACCTCCACCAGGCTCCACTAGATGAATCAAGTTTCCATCCCTGCTTAGCACTATACAACTTTGTACAAGAACTTGCCCGCTTCTGGTTAAGGCAACCGTACAGAGAGGTTGGATCCACAGCATATCGACATCAGTGCTTCCTGCAGGGTGCAAAACTGTCTGCACACACAATTGGAAGAGGAAGGAAGCAAGACCTTATTAAGTAATGCAATGGACAAGTGTACATTTAGGACTCTAGTTCTCCGCTTCTAAACAATAGCACTAGTATCTACCAACAAATGCCAGAGTATCATCCCTGCATTGCCAGCTTAACAACAAAAGCTGGCAGAGTCAGATGGCACAGCCCATCCAAATCACTTAATTGCTGGTGCAGCAAATCTTGGGATCAGCCTGTTAATCTTTAATCACTCAAATGAAATATTAACTGTAGGTCTCTAGATACAGATTTAAAGAACCTAATCTTAAGCACCCAGGTTTGAAATTTTAATTTAAAGTCATCTCTGGTCTTCCAAATTTAGCTTGGAGACTGCAGCCCCTGGCAATTACTTGACAGTCATCAAAGAAGCTCTTTTCATACTTTCGTAAAGTTTGGATATTTTTCTAAATGGCACTTTAGAGATGCTATAGCATCCTGCAAGTGTAAAATACTTGAATGTACAGCATCTATGCCTCGGATATCACCTCCTTTATGGTGGGGAGGCGGAGCCCAATATCAATATTGTTGTAAGCCACCCTGAGAACTTAGGACAGCATATAAATGTTTAAAATAAATACATAAATAAAACATTCAGAAACTTTTATGATAATGAAACAGGAAGGTTAAAAACAAACCCAATAAGAAAGTTTCCACATTGAGAAGCATGATCAAGGTGACCTCTGCATCCTACATTACCTAGGCTGCTCCATCCTGATACAATTGAATTCATGTTGTCTTCTGTACAGAACCTACGCCAATAGTAGGATTTTTTGATTTATTATTTTTTTTACAGAATACTGGCATGATCCTGAGCTGTACCAAATACACAACTCTACTCCATGATTCTATGACTGAACTCTTACCAATAATATCATTCTACGGTGGTGCACGAGAGGAGGTCTGAAGAACTAAGGAGAGCACTGCCAACAAGGACAACCTTCGCAAAACCAAAAAAGTAGCTCTAACAAGAGCTAACCTGGTGTGTTGTGCATATGTACTATATCAATGCAGGAAACTAGAGGAGGGGTCTCCCATCCAAGTAATAACCAGGCCTGACCCTGTTTAGCTTTCCACACTCAGATAATAATGTAGAAGAGACATTCAAAGGACTTTCTTCTCAAAACATCCGAAAGAAGATAAGCGGCCCCTGATGAAGGGACAGTGATTTTCCCTAACGCCTCAGGCATAATAAATGTCTCTAATAGGCACTGGAGATTCACCTTTCTCTCTTTTGTTGTTCCTGTCAATCACAAGTGCCTTCCCCTCTCATTGCTGCACCGATTCCTTGAGAATTATGACAGTTGCCTTGCAAAAGTGGAGCTGAAGAGTAGCATACACTGGCCAGGCAGGACTGGTGCAAGGCAGTTTGGTGCCCTAGGCAAGATCAGATATTTAGCGCCTCCCCTTCCCACTTGAGAGTGCTGTATTTTTTTCCAAGGCGTTTCTGGCGCCCCTTTTAGCCCTGCGCCCTAGGCAGCTGCCTAGTTGGCCTAATGGTAGCACCGGCCCTGTGGCCAGGGGATTGACGGCCACTGGTAGGCTGCTCCACGGAAGAACAGCATGGCAAGGGGGAGACCAACCTGGCCCCATCCATCAGCCAGGGGAAAAGCAGCTGCAGTGGGCTTGCTTTGCCCCTTCTTGCCAGAAAGAACATCTATAAGAACTTTGTAACTAAGAAAGTGTGGCGTAGTGGTGAGAGTGTTGGACTGGGACTCAGGAGATCTGGGTTCTAGTCCCCGCTCGGCTATGAAACTCACTGGGTGACTTTGGGCCAGTCACTGACTCTCAGCCTAACCTACCTCACAGGGTTGTTGTGAGGATAAAATGGAGAGGAGGAGGAGGATTATGTAAGCCGCCTTGGGTTCCTTTCAGGAAAAAAGGTGCGGTATAAATATAATAAATAAATGAATAAATAAATAAATAAATAAATAGTGCCTGAGTTTGCTTTTTCCCTCTTTCCTCCTAATTCCCTTTCCTGTCTGATGTCTTTTAGATTGTAAGCTTGAAGGCAGAAACTGTCTCATCATCAATCTTGGTAAGCCACTCTAGGAGCCTTTTTGGCTGAAGAGTGGGGTAAAAACAAGCTTCAAATGAATGAATGAATGCATGAATGAATGAATGAAATGTGTATTTACAAATATCCAAGTTGATGGGGGTGGCGGGGAGCAGAGAAGCCTCAATGTCCTCCAAAGCAAACAGCATACATTTGGAGCCCTTGGAAAAAAAGTGCCTTCTTGCCTGCAAAACCACCTTCTTGCCTGCATTCAAATGTCAAACTATTTCTCCCCATCACCACCCACAAACAAGGGAAGTGTGTCCATAGTTAGTAATCACCAGTCATCAATGCTTGTTCAAGCAATCATCTTGTTGTCATCAGTGCACCTGCTAATTAAAGGAATATTTGACTATTAGCTAAACAAGCAAGGAGAGGAGATAATCTCCCCACTAGAGACACAGACAGCAGAGAATGAAAATTGGCAATGCCCAGGCTGGGTGAAAAGTGGCAATATTTAAGAGGCCCAGGGAAATAAATAAATAAAAAAGGGTCTTTACCAAGCACCAGAAAGACATTAGCCTAGGCACCAGGCTGATATCTGGGGAGGGCGGTCCATACGTAGAGTGTCTCTACCAGCTGGCGGCTCCAATGTCAGCAGGGGGCCGTGTATCCGCTTTGGCTTGCAGTCTGAAATTTTAAGGAGCTATCCATGGTTCTGAACCTGTTTGGGGGATAAGGTTCAGCACCATGAATAGCTCCTTACAAGTTCAGACTAAAATCTGTGTAAAAAAAATACACAGCCCTGCTGACATTGGAGCCACCAGAAAAGGCCCTTCTAGTCATAGCCTAATAAGTCAACCCTATTCAAGCTGGGGCATGCTTGAAATGGAGCTTGTACCTCACCTCCTTCACTTCCCCACCGGGACTTTTTCTTGGGGTGGGGACTGGGTGGGGGTGGGGGTGGGGAACCAAGAAGGCAGGGAGGCTTGGTGAAGGGTGGGAGTCGAGATTGGGCTGTTCAAGTTTTCAAGCTGAACACTCAAAACCTTTTGAGATTTGTTAAATGTTCAATTTGAACAGCCCCGTCAATTTGGGGAACAAGAGGATGCACTCACCTATCTTCCCACATGGCACTACACATTAGCACATAATAAAGGCCTGTGGCTCGCTCTGGCTCAGCTTGTCTGAGTGTGGAAAGCTAAGCAGGGTCAGGCCTGGTTATTACTTGGATGGGTAGACCCCTCCTCTAGTTTCCTGCATTGAGCAGGGGGTTGGACTCGATGGCCTTGTGGGCCCCTTCCAACTCTATGGTCTATGAAATCTATGAAACATCTGAAGCCTGGTCTCCTGAAGAGTTTAGAATCAGACTGCCTGGGGATCAAGGCCCAGTATGTTAACTGCGGTGGAATGTCTGAGTGGCGTACTGAGCATGACCCTCTAGGATACAGGACTGTGTCAGTGAATGTTTCCCACATACTTCACTGACTCCGCTTCTTATGCACCTGAACACCCAAAGACACATTTGAGACTCATTGGCTGAGCAAAATCAAGTTCTGGAGCGAGGAATCATCTCTATGCTGATGATGACATCCAACTCGATGTCTATTTTTTTTTTAACCTGCAGCTAGATTGTGGGTGGCGATGCCTTGTTGTCCAGAGATACACTGAACGACTGCCAGCAAGTTATGGCAATTGCAGTGGAATGTTGATGAGACCATTTATTTATTTTATGCAGAAGGCAGGCACATATCAAGCAAATTGATCCAGAAGAAAGAACGATGGATTGCTGTGCAGATGCAGAAGAATGAGATGGGAATGAGATGGTAGAATGTTGAGGTGATGGAACGGACTGTACCACTACAGGTGAGGGGCAGCACTTTCAAATGCACCTCCCCACACGCACACACTAAAACACCTTTGAAAGAGAAAACTAGCACATAAGGGGGAAAGGATCCAGGGCAGCCCTTAGCCTGCTGTGTTAGTTTTCTATTCACTGGGAATTTTTTTTTTTTAATGTAGGAGAGCATTGAAAAACTGAGATTCCCATCTTTGTAGTTTGAAATTGTGCAGTCAATTCTACCACTTTATCCTGCTGTATTTGTAGACCAGTCCTGTGATTATCCTACACTTCTTGAAAAGTTAGAAATTATTCTCTCCTACTGTGAAGATAAATACTATTGAACCCAATAACTTATCATTGGACTCCAGAGTGCTTTTTATCAAGACATCTGGTCTCGATTTAGACGATATGTGATGATAAATGGCCAACTGCTTTTGCTCTGTACCTTGGGGGTGGGGGGAGGGATTACACGCAAAGTGGATTTTGCACTGCACTGGCGTAAAGCACTGACAATGTTCCATTGTATATCATCTGTTCATTCTTATTCAGAACCACCTATAAGCTAACACTGGCATCTATCCCCATGCTCCAAGATGTAGAACAAGCATTACAAATTCCATGTTGGTGTATCTTAGGCCTCATAGAATCATAGAATCATAGAATCATAGAAAAGTAGAGTTGGAAGGGGCCTACAAGGCCATCGAGTCCAACCCCCTGCTCAATGCAGGAATCCAGGTCAAAGCATCTCTGACAGATGTCTGTCCAGCTGCACCTTGAATGCCTCCAGACTGGGAGAGCCCACCACCTCCCTAGGTAGTTGATTCCATTGTCTTATTGCTCTGACAGTCAGGAAATTTTTCCTGATGTTTAGGTGGAATCTAGGTTCCTGTAACTTGAGCCCATTATTCCGTGTCCTGCAAACTGGGATGAACGAGAAGAGATCTTTGCCCTCCTCTGTGTGACATCCCTTCAAATACTGGAAGAGTGCGATCATATCTCCCCTCAGTCTCCTCTTCTGAAGGCTAAACATGCCCAGTTCTTTCAGTCTCTCCTCATAGGGCCTTGTTTCCAGTCCCTTTATCATCCTTGTTGCCCTCCTCTGAACCCTCTCCAGTTTGTCTATGTCCTTCTTAAAGTGAGGTGCCCAGAACTGGACGCAGTACTCAAGATGAGGCCTAACCAGTGCCGAGTAAAGGGGAATTATCACTTCCCGCGATTTGGAAGCTATACTTCTATTAATACAGCCCAAAATAGCATTTGCCTTCTTTGCAGCCACATCGCATTGCTGGCTCATATTCAGTTTGTGATCTACCACAATTCCAAGATCCTTCTCACTTGTAGTATTGTTGAGCCAAGTGTCCCCCATTCTGTAACTCTGCATTTGGTTTCCTCTCCCTAGGTGCAGCACTTGGCATTTATCCCTATTAAATTTCATTCTGTTGTTTTCGGCCCAGCGCTCCAGCCTATCGAGGTCACTTTGAATTTTGTTTCTGTCTTCCAGAGTATTAGCTGTTCCACCCAACTTTGTGTCATCTGCAAATTTGATAAGCATTCCCTGTACCTCCTCATCCAAGTCATTAATAAAAATGTTGAAGAGCACCGGGCCCAGGACCGAGCCCTGTGGTACCCCGCTCGTTACCTCTCCCCAGTTTGAGAAGGAACCATTGATAAGCACTCTTTGAGTCCGATTCTTTAGCCAATTGTGGATCCACCTGATAGTTGTTCCATCTAGCCCACTCTTAGCTAGCTTACTAATCAGGATATCATGAGGCACTTTGTCGAAAGCTTTGCTGAAGTCCAGATATATAATGTCCACAGCATTCCCACAGTCCACAAGGGAGGTTACCCGATCAAAAAATGAGATCAGATTAGTCTGACAGGATTTGTTCTTGACAAATCCATGCTGGCTTCTAGTAATCACTGCATTGTTTTCAAGGTGCTTGCAGACTGACTTCTTTATAATCTGCTCAAAAATCTTCCCAGGGATTGATGTCAGACTGACTGGCCTATAGTTCCCAGGTTCCTCCTTCTTGCCCTTTTTGAAGATGGGAACAACATTTGCCCTCCTCCAGTCGTCTGGCACTTCACCTGTCCTCCATGATTTCTCAAAGATAATAGACAGTGGTTCTGAGAGTTCTTCTGCCAGTTCCTTTATTACTCTAGGATGCAGCTCATCAGGCCCTGGAGATTTAAACTCGTTCAGAGTAATCAGGTGCTCCTTGACCATTTGCCTATCAATCTCAAGCTGCAATTCTGCCCCTTCAGTCTGCACTTCAGGTTTGCCAGGGGGGTCATAGACCCTCTTTTGGGAGAAGACCGAGCCGAAGTAGGAATTGAACACTTCTGCCTTTTCTTTGTCTTCTGTTATCAATTTGCCATCCTCATCGCGTAGTTGAACCACCAGTTCTTTCTTCTGTCTTTTACTGTGCATGTATCTGAAGAAAGCTTTTTTGTTGCTTTTAGCATTCCTCGCTAACCTTAGCTCATTCTCAGCTTTAGCCTTCCTGACACTATTCCTGCAGTTCTGTGCTACCTGCCTGTACTCTTCCCCTGTAGCCTGTCCTTCCTTCCACTTCCTATACGTGTCCTTTTTTGTTTTCAGGTCATCTTTGAGTTTATTGTGAAGCCACATTGGCTTTTTCTGTTGCCCTCTGCCTTTTTTCCTTGTGGGAATTGTTTGCAATTGTGCCTTTAAAATTTCCTTCTTTAAAAACTCCCACCCCTCCTGGGCTCCCTTTCTCGTGAGAGTCACTTGCCATGGGATCTTACTAATCATTGTTCTGAGTTTGTTAAAATTGGCTTTCCTAAAATCCAGGGTACGTGTTTGGCTACACTCAGCTTTTGCTTCTGTTAGAATCAAGAACTCTAGTATAACATGGTCACTTTCCCCCAGAGTTCCCGAAACTGCCACTTTATCCACTAACTCGTCTCTGTTGGTTAGAATCAGGTCAAGGATAGCCGATCCTCTAGTTCCTTCCTCCACTTTCTGTAGGAGGAAGTTATCAGCAACACAGGTCAGGAATTTCTTGGAGGGGCCATGTTTGGCTGAATAAGTCTCCCAACAGATATCAATTTGTTCGTCAAGATCATCCTTCCCCAACCTGGTGCCCTCCAGAGGTTTTGCACCCCAACTCCCAGAATTCCCGCCCATTGGTCATGCTGGCTGGGGCTGATGGGAGTTTAAGTCTAAAACATCTGGAAGCCAACATCCCTTCCGAGGTCGCAGCGCTGTGGAGCGCCCACCCCACAACCTCGTAGCCGGCACAGTTCTTTCCACGCTGGCAGGGAACTGAACACAGGTCACACTCCCCCTGTCTCTCTCCCGACATAGGTCATCATACAGGGCGACCAAAGCCGTTTCCGTGCCAAAACCAGGCCTGAACCCCGACTGAAATGGATCCAGATAATCAGTCTCATCCAAGAGCACCTGGAGCTGGTTGGCCACCACCCGCTCAAGGACCTTGCCCAGGAAAGGAACATTCGCCACTGGCCTAAAGTTGTTAAGATCTTCCGGGTCCAGAGAGGGTTTCTTCAGGAGTGGTCTCACCACCGCCTGTTTCAGGTGGCATGGGAACACTCCCTCTCGCAAGGAGGCATTGATCACCTCTCTGGCCCAGCCGGCCGTTCCCTCCCTGCTAGTTTTTATAAGCCAAGAGGGGCAAGGATCCAGAACAGACATGGTTGCACGAACCCGTCCAAGCACCTTGTCAACATCCTCAAGCTGTACCAACTGAAACTCATCCAAAATAACTAGACCAGGCTGTGCTCCGGGTACCTCTCCTGATTCTACTGCTATAACATTGGAGTCTAAGTCCCTGCGGATGCAAGAGATTTTTTCCTGGAAGTGCCTAGCGAATATATCACAGCGGGCATCAGATGGGTCGATGATGTCCCTGGGGCCGGCGTATAACAGGCCCCGGACGACCCTAAAGAGCTCTGCTGGGCGGCAGAGAGATGTTTGGATAGAAGCAGTGAGATGTTGTCTCTTTGCCACCTTCACTGCCTCTAGGTATACCTGGCTATAGGCACATACCAGGGCTCGATTGCATCCACTAGGAGTTTTCCTCCACCTGCACTCAAGCCGTCTCCTGTTTTGCTTCATCACTCTCAGCTCCGGGGTATACCACGGAGCCGTACGAGCTCTACTACAGAGAGGGCGCTCAGGAGCGATCGTGTCAACCGCCCGGGTCATCTCCCTATTCCAGAGATCAACCAGGGATTCGACAGGACCGCCAGCCATATCAGCCGGAAAACCCCCAAGGGCCCTCTGGAAACCATCCGGATCCATCAGCCTCCGGAGGTGGACCATCTTAATAGGTCCCCCACCCTTGCAGAGGGGGAAAGCTGCCGTTAGCCTAAATCTCAGCAGGTAGTGATCTGACCATGACAAGGGGACCGATTCAAAGTCCCCCACCTTCAGATCACTATCTCCATGTCCGGCTGAAAAAACCAGGTCTAGAGTGTGCCCTGCTACATGTGTTGGGCCGATGACATGTTGGGACAGTCCCATGGTTGTCATGGAGTCCATGAATTCCTGAGCCACACCAGACAAGGTGCCCTCAGCATGGATGTTAACATCCCCCAGGACCAACAGCCTGGGGGACCTCAGCATCGCCAGTGAGACCACCTCCGTCAGCTCAGGCAGGGAGTCTGTTGAGCAGCGGAGTGGGCGGTACACCAACAGAATCCCTAATCTGTCCCGCTGGCCCAACACAAGGTGCAAACACTCCAGACCAGTAGTCAGACGGACAGGGAGCCTGGAGAGAGAGAGAGAATTCCTATAGACCATGGCAACCCCCCCCTCCCCGGCCCTCAGGTCTACCCTGATGCTGCACCAAGTACCCCGATGGGCAAAGCTGGGAGAGACTAACTCCTCCCTGTTCTCCCACCCAGGTCTCGGTAATGCATGCCAGATCGGCCGCCTCATCCACTATTAGATCGTGGATGAGGGAGGTTTTATTTTGCACCGATCTGGCATTTAGAAGCAGCATCCGGAGACCCGAGGGCAGGGTCTCCTCCTCGTGAGGTAAAACATCTAAACGACCGAAATTGGCCATCTAGATGTTTTTGAAGGTGAGGGGGGTGCGGCGGATATCCTCTCTGCCATGCTCCTCCCCTCTTCAATAGGATGACTGTAATCCTCCAGGTTCAGAGGGTTATTCTGGGCAGCCTCATAGGATTGCACTGTTATTCATTTATCTAGGCTGTTAGCCTGTCAATCTGATTTGTGAGTGGGTGTTTAAAAAAAAAAAAGGTTCATTTTTTAAAACATGTTTCACTGTGACTGCTGTTTGGTGTTTGATCACTGATTCATTTCACCTGCACTTCTTTTTAATTTATTGTTATAGATTAAAAAGCACACAGGTTAACTGCATTTTTATTATTGTTAGTTAATGTTGTTAGTAATGGGGAAAGACAGTAATGTGAATTCAGTCTGAAAGAGAGAGAGAGAGACAGGGCCGGTGCAAGGCAGTTTGGTGCCCTAGGCAAGATCAGATATTTAGCGCCCCCCCCTTCCCACTTGAGCCCTCCCTCCCTCCAGCCCTATGCCCATTATGCATGATCCGCGTGCACACACACACACACACACACACACACACACCCTTCCTCTCCAGTCCTAAACATGTTGTTTCCAGCTCCATCGAGATCAAGGGGGTTTACTTCCATGTAAGTTCTTTCCACGGGGTTCATTCAGCGCAGCGGCCCCTGTCGGCTGCCGCCACCGCCGCCACTCCTCCTCTCACGTGCGGCGGATCTCCTCTTTGCTGCTGTCCCTGTCGCTTCTCTTCCAGCTCTTTGCCAGCTTCGCAGCCTGCCGCCTATCTCCACGCTGCCTGCACGCTCACATCAAACTTTGTTTCCCCACCCAGCCACCTCTCTTTTCTCCTCTCCTGCCGCATCACGGGGGGGGGGGGGACACATTATTAACTGCCTTCTCTTTCTCCTTTGTCTTGATCGATTTGCTTCAAAAGTGGGCTCAATTTCCAACTCTTTAGCAGCTGTATTTTTTTCCCAAGGCATTTCTGGCGCCCCATTTAGCCCGGCACCCTAGGCAGCTGCCTAGTTGGCCTAATGGTAGCACCGGCCCTGGAGAGAGAGAATCTGATGTGGCTCTCTAAGATCTAAAATCCAAGTTTCTACTTTGCTTCTAGGGTGGCACTGTTATGCCTCATGTTTACTCAGAGAAAGCTCATTTTGCAGTCCTCCCCAAGGTTGCTTTCATTAAGAAGCTAATATATGATAACGATAGTCTCATGAATGTCAAGTATTATTTTTAGACTCCAGCAGAGGAGACATCAATCGTGGAAGCCCAAATTGTACAGAATAGATATCTTTAAGCATTTATTTAGGCACGGTAACGAAAGCAAGAATGAAATCAGATTTGTGACGGGCCACGCGATCCTATGAGGCTCCCTGTAACCCTCTGAACCCAGAGGATTACGGGCATCCTATTGAGGGTGGGAGGAGCGTAGCAGATAGGATATCCTCCGCACTACCCTGGCCCTCAAAAACAACTCTAGACAGCCGATTTTGGCCGTCTAGATGCTTTACCTCTCCTCGCGAGGAGGAGAGGCTGATGCGCCGCCTGGATTCCTCAGAATCCGGCGGAGCCTCACTCCTCCCCTCCCCACCTCTAGGAACCTCCCCCCACGGGGAACCGAACATGGTCTACCGTGTTTGGTTCCTAGCCAGCGTGGAAAGAACCGCTCTGGCTATGAGGTTTGTGTGTGTGTGTGTGTGTGTGCTCCACGGCACTGCGACCTCAGAAGGGATTTCTGAGGTCACAGTGCCTTCCAGGCCCATTCCTATGTCCCACCCAGACAAGGTCAGGGGGACATAGGATTACACCCTAAACCTTTCACAGAAGCCATCTTTGAACCACTGGATACCAGAGAGACCACAAGATCCGTTTTGACCACAAGAGGTGCTTTTTATTTTAATTTCAATCACCTGTATTACAGGGAAATACCATTCAAGATTGAAAGGCTAATTGTGTCTTTGGTTAGAACAAAAGGCGATATTAAATCTTATACTGTACTGCAAGATGCTTTGCTGAATTCATTTGAATCTTGTTAAATTCGTATCATCAGTTTAACGCTATCTTCTCAACGAATGGTAGTATTCATTCATTCATTCATTAATTCATTCAAAATGTTTTATTAATCAACTTCTTGAGTCAAAACACATCCAAAGCAACATACAGTTCATGTCCAACATCTCATGGAACTGTTTCTGATGGGTATAAATACTGTAGAGAGAACCAGATAGGCCCTAGTGTGGATATAATTGCACACAACAAAATGTACAGAGCCTGAGAGAGTTATTTATTTATCATAGTTGTATCATGCCCATCTTTCAAGGAGGTCAGTATGATTGATGTACGTGAGGGGATTATCCCATAAACTTAATAATCAGAATTGTTTAAACAAAATCACAGTTTAAACTATATAATTGCTTCAATATTCTCTTCATCCAAATGAATTGCATGGCTTTGTGCCCAATTATTTGGTCCTAAACTCCTGCACATCCCCATATTTAGATATGCATATTTGAAGAATTCTCTACCCTGCAAAAGATCTCAGAGCAGACAACTAGTGATATCCCAATAGCTTGCCATGCGTGGATGTGATATTAAGGCTTGTGTCCTGTTTGCTAGGCTGACCATTTGTGAATCACCAAAAAAGAGGACATGCATTGCCCAAAAAGAGGACAAAAGAGGACACCTATTTGCATAAAATGTGCATTTGCACATTTGCATTGTAGATGCAAAATTAGAAAGAATTATTTTAATTTAAATAAAAATACATTGCATCTCACTATAATGGCGGAAGACTATGACCAGGTGACCTGTGTGCCTTTCTCAGTTTGCTATCCAGGTGCTCTCGATGGGCAATGTCCAGGCCCAGCTCTTCCTTCTGATGGTTCTTTATGCTGGACTTGGAGTCCTTCAAAATAGAGGACTGCCCCCTGTAAAAGAGGACATATGGCCACCCTGATTTGCACAGGCTTGATTTAGGCCTTTAAATGAAACAGGACAGTCCGTAGACATGCAGACAAAGGAGAGCCGAGTCAAGAACTGCTCTCTCCAATCCACAAAAGGACAAACATTTCCCACCAAGGACTTCTGCTTACCATATCAAAAGAAGGACTGAAAAAATTCAGAGCGCTCTCAGTTGAAACAAACCAAGGGAGGATGAATCTGAGCTGGGAGTTGGGAGAGAAAGAGCCGAGGAGATGGAAGGTAGCTTGCAGCAAAACTCCGGCGAAAGACAAACACTAGAATGGAGCCCCTTGACTGGTGGGTAGGTGGGAACCCTTGAATCAAGCATGGGGCGGGGGGGGGGGAGCACACAACACAGAACAAGCCCAGATTGTGAGCAAATAGCCAGGGGTGGCCATGATCGATGCTGGCTTAGCTGTGGAGTAAGGAGCACGAAGGCCTGCTGCGTATTCCAGGCTCCTACAGCTTAAAAGGGATTCGGTATGCCCTGCCAATTAATTATCTTGCCGGTCTCTGCAAACGGCCAGCCTCTTTCCACCAGAAGCCTGCCTTGCCTCCCACCCCCACCCCCTTGGAAAGCTATAGGGCATGGAGGGGAGGCTCTTTCAGAAATCTATGAAGTTGCTTTGGCATTGCATTTGTCTGTAAACATTATGGATCACTATGGAAGTCCACCCCCACAAACAGACTTGAGACGAGAGAGCTGGACAGCAGCCAGCAGATTTAACAGGGAAAGAAGCATTGACGGATCCATAGCATCCCAGAGAAACACACTATCGGGTCCTTTGGGGTAGTTTTCAGTTTGTAATAAGTCCAGTTATCCTTATTTACCATGGACAGTACTTACTTTCTGGTTATCGATGGTATATCACTCACTGTCCCTCTTTTGCCTTCCTCCTCTTCTTCTTTGACAGCACATGCACATATATGCACTAGTTCAGTGTTCTCCAACCTTGGGTCCCCAGATGTTGTAGGCCAAAAACATCTGGGGACCCAAGGTTGGAGGACACTGCACTAGTTCTTCAGATTGCTTTCCTTCCAGTTGCTCTCTAGAAGTGACATCCCTGTGTGGAGGGATCATGAGCACATCTTTTCTCCAGTGCACAGCAATACAGACGTGCCTGCATGAAGTCAGTATATATATTGCTTCCCTTCCACTCTTCCAAGACTGCCTATCATGATAGCAAATGTTGTTGAATGTGCTTCGAGTTGCAATTTTATAGGAAGTACAAGATACCCTCAACACTCAAGTAAACATTCTTAATTAAAAAGCAAACCTGAACACTGTTATGGATGGTCTGCTTTAAAAAAAAAAAGAAGAAGCATGCTGCAGAGAAAGAAAATAGGTGTCACCAATGTGGAATGGCAGGGCGGAGAGCCGAGCACCTCCCAGTCAATGGCATTTCATGTGAGAATAGAGAAGTTGCAAGTAGTGCACAGTAGAGTGTGCAGTTTTACCACTGATTAGCATTTTGATTATTGCAAAGTTTTACTGTTATAATTTATTTGTCGTTCTAAGGTGTATCACATTGTCTGTTCACTGCTTTGAAACTTTATGGAAAGTGGCATGTAAATCGAATGAATGAATGAATGTCCACCGCTGGGTTCCTCTTGCTGTCTATGACCTATTGGAGGGTATGTGATAACAAACAATAACATGATGTCTCCTGTCATAGCCATTCAGGGGAGGAATAGAAGGATGGTATTGGCCAATATTCTTGGGAAGTTGCTAGACATTCTCATCTGACCTTAGCTATTCATACCAGGCACTGAATAATATCTGTGCACATGTGTATGGGTTTTTTTGTGGTTAAAGATTCCTTGGGCAATAATGGCGATTCGCTGGTTTGTTCTTTCAGCCATGGTGGGCTTTAAAAATAATAATAATAAACAATTACTTTTATGTTCAGTCACGATGAACTTGATGCACAGAATCGAAGTGATCCATGTAACCACCTTTGTTTCTCCAGTAGATGGCACCATTTGTTTTACTCAGCATGGTTTATTCCCAAAATCAAAGCAGCTGGGGGGTGGGGGTGGAATCACATTTCCAATACTAGGAGAGTTTTGCCCACTAGAATTATTTTACATTGCCAAGAGTCTAAAGTTCACATCAGAACCAAAGGGAAGAATGGGGAGTTCTCATTAATTCTCTTCTCTGTCCATGTTTTCTTTCCAGATCAGTGATGAATCTGGGTGGAAGACGGTTTAATATGCTTGTTGGGTTAGGGCAGTCTTCCCCACCCTGGCACCCTCCAGATGTGTTGGGCTATAAGGCTGGTTGGGAATGATGGCTGTTGTAGTCCAACACGTTTGGAGGGCGCCAGGCTGGAGAAGGCAGGGTCAGTAGTAGGCGATCACTCGTGACCGAGTAGGATTGTCTTCCAGGATAAAATTACAAAAAGAAAATTATAAAAAGAGGAAATTCTAAAAAGAATCGTGTAGACTCATCATATGCTCTACACAACCTGCTCAACACTCTACTATAATAACCAAATATTCACAAAGGATTGTATCCGATGCTGTTCTTCCATTCACAGAAGGCCCTTTTATTCAGTGAAAGCTTCTGTGAATACAAGAAGGAGGGAGGTGATTTTTGCCAATTCCACCTTTCTCCTGAAGACCCCTGTACTGCCTCTCATGCTGTCCTAGAGGGTTCCCCACTCATCTGCAGAAGATTTTATAGGGGTGGGTGGGTGGGTGAACAGGTTGCAGGGGGAGGGGGAGAACCAGCCAAAAACTGCCTCCTTCCTGCTTCTAGTCACAGAAGTCTCCACTGGATCAAAGGGCCTTCTGTGAATGGACAGATAGGCAGCATTGGATATAATCCAGAATATTTTAATGCTTGCCATCAGTATTTGAAATCTGATGTTATTTGATTTTAGTATTTGATCATTGACAGTATTTGATTGTTGACAGATTATGGTGTTGAGTATCTGACTGCATTTGATAGGTGACATGCAGTGGTATTTCGTATCTGCCAAGTATTACAGTCTTACACTGTTTGATAAGTGACAAAGAATGGCTGAAAAACCACAGTATTTCAACAGTCTGAAATCATTCAACTTTCCAATCATAATAGCAAATTTTAAATCAACATTCTGACATTTCCCAAGTTTTATTTCGCCTATAGTCCATACACATTTTTTGTGTATCCCAGCCACTAATGCACTCCTTATATAAATACTCCTAGTTCTGTCTGCTGCTGGCACTATTCTGTGAGACTGTCATACAGGATACTATATTGCTACGCTAAGCGCCACAGTGTACCTTACCTATAATACTTGGATTTCATATATTGCTTAGCGTATTCAAAGCAATTCACGTACATTATCTGGTTGTAATCCTTACAGCGATCCTGTGTGGTAGGTCAGTGCTGTGCAAGCGTCCTTGCATTGCAGAGGAGAGGCTGACGCTGAGAAAGAGTGGCTTGCCTAAGGCCATCTGGTGAATTCATGGCAGAGGCATGAGTTGAACTGCAGACTTCCTGATTTCTAGCTTAGTATATTTAGGGCGCATTCCTATTTATGTTTAGACAGAAAAAAGTCCCACAACTCCCAGTATTCCCCAGCCAGCATGGCTGGCTGGGTATGCTGGGAGTTGTAGGACTTTTTTTTCCTATTGGGAGCTCTTGTTGGGAGTTGTAGGACTTTTTCTACCGGGAGTTTTTGCTGGGTGTTCTGTCTAAACATGCATAGGACTGGACCCTTAGCCACTGTGCTACACAAGCTCTCTATGGAATAAACTTTAGATCAGTGGTAGAGCACATGCTTTGCATGCAGGCTCAATCCACAGCATCTCCAGGTAGGGCTGGGAGAGACCCTGCCTGAAACCCTGGAGAGCAACTGCCAGTTAATGACTGGGGTTTGGACAACACGATAACCCACACACAATGGTTGAGTATGGGTTGAGTGTGGGTTGTCGTTGAACCGTGGGTTGTCACTGAAACATGAGTTATCGTGTTGTCTGAACCCAGCTGCGCTAACAAGCCATTGGTTGTTAATCACAAACAACCCATGAAGAGAACCCATGGTTTGTTGTTGAGTTGTGAACTGTGGGTTTCTCACAATGGTTTGTTATCTTGGATGGGTTCAGACAACACAATAACCCCTTTTCAATGACAACCCACTGTTCAACGACAACCCACACTCAAACCTTGAGTGAGGGTTTTCGTGTTGTCTGAACCCAGTCAATGTAGTGTAGTCAATACTGACCTAGATGGACTATTGGTCTTTTGGTATATTGCAGTTTCCTATGTTCATCCAAATATTGCGCTGGCCAGAAATCCTGTTCCTACTTTTCTCCCTCCCTTCCCCCATCTAACTTACTGATGTAGTTTGCAGCTAAAAAACCAGCTGCTCTTCTCATATCTGCCTCCTTCTTTGCCAATCATCTTTGTACTCTGAGTCTGGTATGCTCTTGGCAGAACTCATCCTGCTTACATGTCTACAGGGCGTGGAGAGTATACAGTGCCAGCTTTTATAGGCATCAACAGCTGAGCTGCCTGAGAAAGTGGCTGAGTATGGGTGTCACAGTCTTGCCAGTCATTGCTCAGTAAGGACAAAACAACGGACCTCAACATAGACTCAGTTGATACAAGGTAGGCAACCCCGGTGCCTTCCAGATATTTTGGACTGTTTGGTTGCCTACTCCTGAGCTACGCTGATTGGGCTGAAGATCCTCTTCAATTGGAAGTCTGTAAGGGTGCAATCCTATGCAAGTTTCTACAGAAAAAAGTCCCATGACTCCCAGCATGCCCCAGCCAGCCATGCATAGGACTGCACCCTTAGTGAATGAACTGAGCTATAGAGCCTCAAGGTTGTCAATTACTGGTTTCCAAGTGCGTGACCTTATACGTTGAGCTATTATAATAACACATGCCATTTCTATTCCAAAACGTGAAATATTCCATTCATTCTGTATCAGCTCCTGATCCTTTTCTGTACCAGCGATGCATTTCAAAAACGCTGTCGTGCACAAATCCGATCGCAGCTTTTTTCACCTCAGTTGCCCAGGCTGCTAATGAAAATATTGTATTAAATATATTGCAACATTTATCCATGAGGAGCTCCATTATTTATTTATTTTCAACTTGAAAGCCTACCCTTCAGCGCCTGTAACCAGTTCCTTACCAATCTTAAAATACTTGTATTTATGCTCACCTTTTTCATTTCAGGAGCGATTTCCCTTGTGGCACAAGCTATATCAAATTATGTGCTGAAATTCCAATAGGATATGCAGCACATTGCTATTGTCTAGGGGGGAAAATACATATTTTATTTTTTAAAAAATAATATCAGATTAGTCTGGACTCTGGCAAATAAAACAGGTCTGCATTCCAGCACAAGGATATTATCTCAATAGAAAGTTGAGAACATAAGGGTACAAGGGATTAATGCATATTATTGGATAGAGCTGAAACTTGGGCTATTAAAAAAAAAAGCGATGGAAGGTATCCAAGGTTGCAATTCTACACATACTTACTTGAAATCAATGGGAGGTACCTCTGAGTAAACTTTATTATGATTGAACCATAAATAACTCTGATGCCTGATGTATGTGGCAGTTCATCAGTAATGGTGCTATTAAGAGTGCCATTAAAGGGATAGTCAGTGTTATAGACCAATCCTAAGAGATGCTGCCTTGGCAAAAAAAATGCATGTGTACACTGTAAATAATACTTAGCCAATTCCCAATATTTTGTCATACTCTAGTGCAGGGGTAGATGACCTGGTGCCATCCAGATTTTTTTGGGGGTGACAACTCTCATAATCCCTTACCATTGGCCATGCTGGCTGTGGCTGGTGGGAGTTGTAGTCCAGAACATCTGGAGGGCACTAGCTCTCGTCTGACCAAGAAACAGCAGCCAGGATGGGGGAAAGAGGAGGGAGCAAGGCTCTCAAGAAGGGAGCATGCTTGATTTTGAACAGCTGGGGTCACCAGAAGCAGGGAGCAAGCAGAGGTCCCGTCCTAGCGACATTCCCAGGTAAACCTCTTTCTTCCTCCCCCACAGGGCTGGTGCAAGGCAGTTTGGTGCAGTTTGGTGCCCTAGGCAAGAGCAGATATTTAGCGCCCTCCCTCCCTATCTCTGGCGCCCCCTTTAGCCCTGCGTCCTAGGCAGCTGCCCTAGTTGGCCTAATGGTAGCACCGGCCCTGCTCCCCCACCATGTAACTGAATGGTCTCCACATGGCTGTGAATCACAAAGTGAGGTACTGCACTCAGAGATGCTATGCTGTTGCAATGAAGGCCAAAAAAAAAAAAAAAAAAAAAAAGGGCTCTTCAGCCCTTACACTGGATGCCTGGATCCTCAAGCTGACAAGGATATCACAGAAGGTGCAAAAAAAATGATGTTGCGTACAGACACCGCAGAGACACACTGCATCTTCCTCCCAGAGGTTCCTTCCAGTAGAGAGAGAAGTCCTTCCTCCACAGGAGGAGTGGATGTGATTTACACTTTCAGAAACATCACGTGGTTATAGCCCTCCTGGACCGCACCATTCCAGAAAGAGGGAGGTTGCAGGTTTGAGTGTCCCACCAGATGAAGTACTCTGTGTGTAGATCTCCAGGTGAATACCTGTGCCCAGAACCATGTGTGTATGATTCCGTTGCGTTTCCCCTCCCTTCCACCGCTTAGTTTTTGCAGTAGCACTATACCAGCCTTCCCCAACATGGTGCCCTCCAATGTGTTGGACAACTCCCATCATCCCCAGCAGGGATGATGAGAGTTGTAGTCCAACACATCTGGAGGAGCACAGGTTGAAGAAGCCTACATTAACATCCTTTCTGTTCTACAGGAAGGGAGGTGGGGAGAAAACCTAGATTATATGGAGTGTAAAACCCTTCCTGACCTCAGCAGAATGATACTGAGCAAAGAAAAAAGAAAAGGGGGGGGGGAAAGGAGAGCTGCAAACCTTAAAACGATATTGGAAAATGCAGAGGACTTTAATAAAACAGTAAATAGTAATATTTTTGGCCTTACTAGAATAACTCAGCTGAAATTCTTGTGCCCCTGAAGGTTTCAACTGAAATGTGCTTAGTGAGCTATTTACTACTTTATTAAAATGCCCTACCTTCCTCAGTACTATTCTGAGCCTCTTTTGTATTTGCTGCTGTCCTCCACCCCCCACTCACCCCTTTCTTGGAGAAAGCCAGTCTGCATGTTACCGTACATTCACCACATGTAAAGTAATCAGGCTCTTGCTGTTGGGAATTCTGAAGGTGCCCTCCAGACAGGCACAAGGGAGAGTAAAGTTGGAGCAGCTTCCCTTTTGAAGTTATACCAAGAGATAAGGAGGAGATGCTGCTCGCAGCTGCTGGCCAATGGGCTTTTATCGCTAGTTATCTCGCTCAGCTGCTCTCCCCCAAGCAATTGAAGGATAGGGGAGATTAGCTGAGTGAGATAAAAGCCTGCAGGCCAGCAGCACTCCTTCTTCAAAGCTAGTCCCTCCTCCAGCTTTCCTTGGGAAGAAGCCTCAAGAATTCTGAACAGATGGAGCTTGCCTGCTTTACGTGTGGTCAGCGCGGCACGCAGCCAGACTTGGAGGCAACAGAACTGCAAGATGTATCTCATCATGCTGCTTTGCCATGCACCTATTGAGGTCCATTGCTCCTCCCAGAGGTGGTGTTAGGGGATGGCCTACTAGGGCTGGAGCCCCAAATCTCTGGGAGCCCACCTGCCCCACCACCCTGCTGTCCATGAGCACTCGCTGAAATAAGGTACAGGGGCCTTGGTGATCTCTGTTGCATCTGACCCCCCTGGATTAGCTGGCTTTTTGCCCACGTGTGCTGCCCCCCCCCCGAATCTTTCTGCCTGAGGTTTTTTTCTGAAATCAAATGCCCTCCTCTCAAATGCCTGTTCATACATCCCTTTTTACAAATAGGGGTGTCCTTAGGAGACAGGGTCTTTTAAAGACACACACAGAGAGAGACTTTAGAGCATATGTAAATTAGCATATGCAAATTTGTGATTTTTAATTTTTGGTCCTGTGGGTCTGAGCCCCGGATCTTTTCAGTACCTAGCACCTCCCCTGGCTCCTACAACTGCTCCAAGGGGACTGTTCCAAATCCTCACAGCCAAAAACCTTCCTCTGATTTCCGGCCTAAATTTGTCAACAACAGATTTAGAGTGATTAGTGCTTGTACCCATGGATGGGTACCAAACCAATTAACTCTTCCCCTCTCCTGTGTTGCCCAGTATATATAATGTGTGTTGCCTGATATATAAATAGAATATTATCAAATCTCCTTTCATGCTTCTTTTAAGCAACAAACACATGAACAGACCAAGTGTTATATTGTGGGAAAGAGCTGTTGTGGTGGGCAGTTGGGAATTTGGGGGTGGTCCTTTACTGAACTGTCATAGTCATTTAGCCCTTAGGGGCAAAACAGTTGCTTTAGCTCATTTATTTAATTATTTATTTATACCCCGCCTTTTTTCCTGCAAGGAACCCAAGGCGGCTTACATAATCCTCCTCTCCATTTTATCCGCACAGCAGCCCTGTGAGGTAGCTTAGGCTGAGAGTCAGTGACTGGCCCAAAGTCACCCAGTGAGTTTCATGGTCGAGCGGGGAATAGAACCCGGATCTCCCGAATCCCAGTCCAACACTCTCACCACTACGCCACACTGGCTCATTTTGCATTCCGGTTGCTAGCAGTTATGTCCAGACAGGAAAAGCCCTGTCCCGTCTTTGTTCTCATAAAGTTTTCAACTCTTTATTACTTGGCATCGGTGAAGTTATCGCACCAAACACTTTTAATCTTGCTCATGAGGTACATTATCCAGTTGCTATTTGCACTTCATCATTCTCCAACACATTAGTGGTAGTAGTAATATTTATTTATTTAGTAAGAGTACTGGGGAGCACGATCCTATTGCCCCCACCCTTGAACTCGGAGTTTTACGTGCATCCAGTGCATGGCACAAGGCACAGCGGCGGCGACGACCTTCTCCACCCCGCACATCGCACCCTGCATTTCATCTAGATGGCCATGAAGCTCTTCAGAGGGGGAGGGAAGGAGGCTGGTGCTGTCTGGATATGGCATAAGCCCCCACCTCCTCCCCTCGCTACGCCCAGCATGCCCCTTTTCCTCCTCTCCAAGGCCGATTCCCGACCTCGGGGAGGCAGCCGGCACTGTTCTTTCTGTGCTGGCTGCAAGGGGCGGGGGCGGGGTGAGGGCTCGGCATTTGGAGGGCCAGCTCTGAGCTCACAGGACCTTGGAATTGGGACTCCGAATAATCCTATGCCCCCCCCAGACAAGGTTGGAGGGCCATAGGATTGCACTCTTAAGAAACTTAACATTAAAATTAACATACCCTGCCCACAGGCTTACACACTAAACAACAAGGACACAAAACCCCACATACCCAAAAGGAGAAGGAATGGAAACAGGAGAAACCATAGGAGATGCAGACACAGTCAGGACTTGGCTGGAAGAAGTACATGGAGACAAATACATCTTGAGACATGTCTTAAAGAAAGGAAGGTAAAGACTCTCATCAAGATCCAATATTCCAGATGTGGCTTCAGCAGCACCTTGAAGAAACATCCAAAATGTTTCCTTGTCCCTTCTAGATCCATTCCCGTTATACATCCACAGATTCATTCATTTTGCAGGCTCTGGTAGCACCACTCTGGGGCATTGTGGACAATTATAATAGAGATTATATGCTTGAAAGTGTGGAGTCAATGCGTGGTGAAATATCAGAAGCTGAGGCAGGGCTGGGTCCTGGATTTTGAGGGCCCTCGGGCAAGAAACCTTCAATGGGCCCCCTCCTCCCTCAGTCAGTCCACCTTCTCGCCACCAGCTCCTCCTCCTCCTCCTCATTGCTACCACTTGCTTGCTTGACAGGCAGATGGCCAGTGAACATGTAGGCAGTGGCATTTCCTGTTCCCCCTTCTCACCACCGTCGTTGTCTGGGCCACAGCAAGAGGCAGGTGAACAAGCAGGTTGCAATCGCGAAGAGGAGCAACTCGAAATGGCTCTTGTCAGTAGGCCCTTGGCAGGTGCCCAAACATTTCTACCCTTAACGCCAGCTCTGGCCAGGGGCATTGCTGAAAGTCTGCAATCTTCTATCCGCTTACATAGGACTTATGTCTCTTTGTATTCAGTGGGCTTTACTTCAAAGTAAATCTTCAATGCAGAGGAGTGCTGGAAAAAGAGCCCTGGGCAGCAGCATTAGTGTGCCTTTGACAGCTGCCCGAGGATGTCAGCTGCTGATGCTGGGCCTGTTGCTTTCAATGGGAAAGATTTAAGCCTGCACAATGTGTGGCTCTGCAAGCAAACACAGCCTACAATTCATGGATGGGAGCCCCACCAGGATTTATAAACCAGTTCTTGCTGCCTGCTTAGGCTGGAGAAATAGGGAGCTTGTCAGGCACTTGGGGGCAAGGTACAATAATGGCTTCTGGGTCTAGCTCAGTGTTCTCCAACCTTGGGTCCCCAGATGTTTTTGGCCTACAACTCCCAGCATGCATCTGGGGACTCAAGGTTGGAGAACACTGAGGTAGGTGAAGGCTGGAGTAGAACCTTCACTGTACTGGCTCCCTCTTTGTGGCATGTTGGGACTTGTAGGCCAAAAACATCTGGGGACCCAAGGTTGGAGAACACTGGTCTAGCTTAATGGGTTATCAGTTGGAGAGAGGTACTCTGCAGATGTTACAAGAGTGAAGTGGACACACCGCTTGTCTGCAATTTCATCCCACTGCTCTGCTGTAACATTTAAAGGTCAGGCACTACATGGCTGGGACCAATCACACAACTCCTGCCTATCCAGCCGTCACCTCTGATCCCAGCAGGGGACAACTGCATGGGAAGGACCAGCGTGATTGACCCCAGCCATATGGGGCTAGGCCTTCAAACATTAGAGCAGCCTCCCCCAAATTGGTGCCCTCTGGATGTGATGGGCGGAAACTCACATCATCCCCAGCCAACAGGGGCCATGCTGGCTGGGGATGATGGGAGTTGTAGTCCAGCACATCCAGAGGGCATCCGTTTGGAGAAGGTTGTGGTAGAGCATGGCCAGGGGATAGCTCCTGTGCAACTGCTTTTATGCCTCTTTAGAACACAACAATTGCTAGAAGAAGAATGAAGTCAGGACTACACCAATTTATAGTATGCCACACATGCTATTTCATAGATATTCTGTCACCGGACCTGAGTTCTGTCAATATCATCTTAGCTCTGTAGCAAGTGTCCACATAAAATAAAGCAGGAGAAAGGGGGCTTTAGCCATATTTCTCTGAAGGGCTTTTAAATATCACATGTGTTGAGACCCGGTTCATTCCTGAAGTCCAGTGCTACTGTCAAGATAATGTAAACTTATAGTGAAGTGCCGCCTTCTTTCTCTGGAGAGGCTTTGGAATAACCAAGCCATCTGCCTGATGCCATCTGCTGTTGCTTTAGAAATAAATTGGTCAGGTCACTTGGAAACAGGTTTCGAACAAACGGCTGCTCTGCAGGACAGACAGTGCTTGTGTCTCCAGTGATGTCTGCAGAACTATTCAAAGGTCTGTTTTCCTTGGAATTCCTGCTGTCTCAGAGGATTTAAAAAATGGTCTCTTCGGCTTTGTCCCTGCCTAGAAGCCTGTGGCACTGCCTCTGTCTAGTAATTAACACATATTTTTTTTGTGCTTCCTTCTCATAGAGTTCTGGATTTGGTTAAAGAGAGAGAGAGAGAGAGAGAGAGAGAAAGACTGGGTTTGCATGACATGACAACCCATCGTGAGTGACAAGCCACAGTGGGTTGTCATGTCATGCAAATTGGACTGCTTCTCGCAGAGTGACTTGTTTGAGGACAACAACAAGCCACCCTGGCAACCCATGGCTTGTTCTAGGGGTTGTTGGGCCCATGATGGGTTGTCATGTCATCTGAATCTGGGCGACCAGGCCCATTGTGGGTCCAGGGAAGTGGTGAGTGAGCTGCTTGGCAAGAGAAGCAAAACCCCTTTGCTGCTCTTGCCGAGCTGACTAGGCCGCCAACAGTGGCAGCCACCCCACTGATGCCCAAGCAGCACTGTGAAGCAACCGTCACTGGCTTGATGTCTCCCTAGCCAACCATGAGCCCTTTTGTGCTAGCTGTGGCTTTTTTTCTCCTTGCACCCCTTTTTTTGGGGACGATTGCTTTTTGCGATCTCCAAGTTCACAGTCAGTGACAGCCCCTCCAAAGTGCCCAAGCAACACATCAGAGGGGCTGCCACTGGTTTGCCACCATTTTTTTTTAAAGTTGTGCCCCCAATGTGCACAAATTTTCGTATTATTATTTGTTTTTTAAAAAAAAATTAGTTAGACTTGCGCAAGTGTGGAGGTGCGCACTTGCATGGGTCCAAAATGGGCAGCCTCGCTTGCACAATGTCCTGGGGGGTATTTGCTGTCAAAGTGCAGCAAGCACCAACCATGGACATTGACCCAGAGAGGCTGTAAATAGGGTCATTTTTTAAAACGTTGCTTTCCCCTGACAGCTGTCAAAAGGCGAGCTGTCAAAGGAAAGGAAAGCCATGAGTGATCTTTGCTCACAAAAGAAAGTGGCTAGTAGGTCACCCCCTTTGTGGCAAGATCCTCTAATATTTTTGTTGTTATTGTTGGACTTGGCTCTTCTCAGTGTCCTGCATCTTTCCCACCCTTTCCTGAGACTCTAGGACAGTACTCAGGAAGGCAGAAAAGTGCAAGCCACCCCATTTACAGGAGCACAGTTTTGACAGCTACGTAGCTGTCACATATATGTATATGTAAAGAGACATCTATGTATATGTCTCTTTTTGACAGAGACATACAGTCATGCCTTGGATTGAGAGCATAATTCGTTCCAGAAATGTGCTTGTAATCCAAAACACTCTTATATCAAAACGAAATCCCCCCCAAAAAAATTGTACAGAGATTTTTAATTTAAGCCGTACTACAGTACTTGTATTGCAAGACGTCGCTTGTATATCAAGTAAAAAAATATTAAATAAATATTTAAAAATTTGCTTGTCTTGCAAAATGCTCTCAAACCAAGTTACTTGCAATCCAAGGTATTACTGTATACATATGTTTATACATGTGTCCCTGTAAAAAAAAACACAACCCTGATTAACCCTGTCAAAAACCCCATTTTAAAAGGAAGCCTGAGCTTTGATAGGAGTCAAAGCTCCGTGCTCCTGTAAAAATGGTGGCTCACACTTTTCCATCTTCCTGAGCACCGAGAGTAGCTGGCTGGGGCATGCTGGGAGTTGTAGGCCAAAAACATCTGGGGACCCAAGGTAGGAGAACACTGATCTAAGTGCAAGAGCGGAATAGTGCAAATTTACCATCATTTCTTTTTTTAATGGAAAGGGAAAAGCTCTAATAATAAGAGGAAGGATGGAACAATCCCCAGGAAGGACAATGCCATATTCGCAGGGTGTGCCGTAAACTGGAGTGTATCTATGGCAAAGTCTCTACAACATTCATTTGATGCCAGTGTGGCAAATGCAACTTGTATTTTAGTTTTAGTTGCCAACTTGCATTTTAACCTGTATGCAGAGCTGCCTACGGGTGCTTCCAGATGAGTCTTCTATATTGTACCATTGCCCTGTCTTATTCATGGAGTTTTTTGGGGTGTGTGTGTGTCCAGACAACAATGTCTTCCACTCGTAACCCTCCCATGTTTTCCCAGTGCTTCTTCCTTCTTTTTTCTTACTGCGGAAAACCCATTACTGAAGCAAAGATGGACGGAATAAGCTGCACAGTGTCTTTAGATTGGTAGCGCTGGGAGCCCTCCATCCAGAAGCGCCCTCAGTGAGTATCCTGCTGCAAAACTTACAAATTAAAACTCTCCATCAAGGAAATCCAGGTCACACACTTTAAAAATCCTGAATTCAGTGTACATGATGTGAATTAAAGAAATCTGCTTTCCCCCTCTTATTTTGCGCAAGTGTTTCCTGCTAGTTGCAACAGGGCAAGGCGGAGCTATGCAGGGCCCTGCCCACTAGAAGCCATGCAGCATAATATAGGTACAGTCAGTTGGAAGTAAATTCCACTGAATGCAATGGAACTTACTCCCATGTAAATGGGCATAGAATCACAGTCTTTCAGCAATGTCCTGAGTTCTGAAATCACCAGGCATTGACCATACACTTTCAAGCCTATATTCAACTATGAAGGCTAGAAACATGAGGGTTTAAACACACACACATACACACACACACACACACACACACAGGGATTTTCTTGGGAAGCTCAATTCTGCACTCAGTATCCACTTTCTGCCCTTTTTCTGTGCTTGTGGGAAGTCAGTGCATGCACACACAGGCCATGTACATTAGTAACCTGCATATTATGAATGCTTTTTAATGCTTGGATGTTGTCCTGCCTACACAACTTGATTCAGAAAATAATAATGAAAAATAGAGGCAGCAATCAAAAAAGGGGGGGGGAGCAGGAAGGGAGACCTCTGTCAGGGTAAAGAGGATGGGCCAAAGATAGAGATGGAGGGGACAGAGTATCTACAATGTAGGTGCTGCTACAGAAAAGGCCCTGGCTCAAGTGTCCATCAAATGGACCTTCCATGAGCAAGGCAACTGGAGTAAGGCCTCCTTTGGAGATCACAATAGCTGGGGAAGTACATGTGGGAGCCAGTGTGGCCTAGTGGTGAGAGTGTTGGACTGGGACTCGGGAGATCTGGGTTCTAGTCCCTGCTCTGCCATGAAACTCACTGGGTGACTTTGGGCCAGTCACTGCCTCTCAGCCTAACCTACCTCACAGGGTTGTTGTGAGGATAAAATGGAGCGGAGGATGATGATTATGTAAGCCGCCTTGGGTTCCTTGCAGGAAGAAAGGCGGGGTATAAATATAATAAATAAATAAATAAAGTCACTCTCTAAGCTAAGCTTGCCATTTCCCCCCCTTCTCTGCAGCATTGCATTCCGCCTCTCCCATCTGTTGCTCCCCCAGCCCTTATTGGAGAAGCTAACCAGCAATCTCAGAAGAAACTCAATTCTCCGAATACATTTTTTGAGAAGGAACCACTACCATTTTAACCGAATGTATAAGGATTTGGAGCAATATAGAGAATGAAATGAAGGCTGAAAAGCAAGCCTTAATTAACTTATTGAAAAGAAGGTTAAGAAGTGGCTTGATGATTAAGGTTTGTAAAGTAGTACCTCCATGGGGAGAAAGTATCGGGCACTAAAAGGCTCTTTATTCTAGCAGTGAAAAGCATAATTGGAACAAATGCCCAGAATTTAAAGTGGAAGGAATTCAAATTAGATATGAGGCACACTTTCTTTCTGTCTCTTTTAAGGAGAAGTTGATTAACAGTTGGAAGAAAGGAGAGAGTGGGTTTGCCTTGAGTTTCTGCTGTTAGATCAGGAACAGATACCATTCTAAAGATTCTCTTTGCTTAATTATAACTTAGTGCACCAAAGATAGAAATGTTGATTTCAGGAGGCTTTCATGACCTGAAACTTTATTAATCATGGCAGCACGCTGGGGTTGCTGTCCCTGTTGGTTTGGTGTCAGATTTTAAGATAAAGCGTGTGGGGATCTAAAACTGCTTTAAAATAGACACAATCCGTAGAATCTTAGATGAATTGAAAACACCAGCAGAACCTTCAAGGCATAACGTGAGGTAGCACTATAACAGATTACCACATTAACATGTGGAAATCTATTGTCTTTTTTAAATGTTACCATCAATAAACGTTTTCCTGTTATTGAAGATATGGGCTATCAATCACATCAGGAAGTAAAACACGCAGAAGTACGGAATAACCTCCCACGGGAAGTGTGCCTGGCTCCCTCGCTGATTGCTTTTAAATGGGCTCTGAAGAACTGGTTGTGTAGGGCTGCTTTTCATTGATTATCTTGAGGCTGGCCCATGTTTTTGAATTACAGTAATACCTTGGATTGCAAGTAACTTGGTTTGAGAGCATTTTGCAAGACAAGCAAATTTTAAAATATTTATTTAATTTTTTTTTACTTGATATACAAGCAATGTCTTGCAATACAAGTACTGTAGTACAGCTTAAATTAAAAATCTCTGTGCAAATTTTTTTTGGGGGACTTCGTTTTGATATAAGAGTGTTTTGGATTACAAGCACGTTTCTGGAACGAATTATGCTCTCAATCCAAGGCATGACTGTATATTTTTAAACTGTTGCCATTTTAGTACCACCTCAGGATTCTATCACTGCATTCTGGTTCATATGTAAATCCATCGTTCTGTTACATTTTAAGAATTTAGACATGGCCATGAAATAGTGGACACATTCATCATCATCAGGCGATCACTCGTGACCGAGTAAGATTGTCTTCCGGGATAAAAGGAGGAAATTCTAAAGAAGATTGTGTAGACTCTATCGATGGTTCCGTAAGTGACTGTGGAGGCCAATTCTAGATCCACACAGCTTCCCACAGTGAGGACACAGGTTACCAGATAGAAGATGGTCCTGTAAAGGATTCATTTGACGTGCTTTTCGCTTAGCACGTTTCTCCCTTTCACCTTTTCTCAGACCACAGAAGCACATCCTTTAAAGAAATCCCCCCACACACACAATTACAATTCTGGTGTTGAACTTCTGGGGGTGTATACATTACCAAGTATCATATTTATTAGAAGTCATTATAGTTAATGTGTGTCATGGGATAGTATTATATAACACAAGTGTTAAAGAAATAGCATCATATAAATATATAATTATTTTTACTACACGTGTGGACTCCCACAGTGTTTTTGTTGGGGGAAAGGGGAATTTGGTATATCGTAGTGGATGTATGCGGAAGCTTTTCCCACTAATTTCCTAAAAGAAAACTGCAAGGCTGCTCACCACATGGTCTAAACCAGAAAGGCTACTTAGGATCAGAAACAATCCAGACTAGTTATCAAACAAAACAGCAAGTTTATTGTACTCACTACATCTGCTATTCTTGCATGGGTGTTAGTCCACACAGGCACACCAACTTAAAGGTGGTTAGTCTGTTGGAAGTCAGCATGGCTGGAAGAGAACCAGCCAGGCATGTGTTGCTTTGTTGAGGTCCAGAGCAGAGAGAGAGAGAGAGAAACTTCCTCTAAGGAAGATTCCCAAGTGTGGGAGGAAGTGGGCATGGCTTAGTTCCCATTAACCCATTCCTCCCCTAGTGACCCTATGCATGCAAGGTTACCCATATATCTAACGGTTTTCAGGGCACTGGGTTGAGATAAAAGAGGGTAAAGGTCTATTTATACTGTTTTGTCTGATGGGGAAGAAAGAACTCAAGGACAGGAACAGAAGCCAAATTGCCCTTTCCCCCTCCACAATTCCTAAATCTCTCCACCCAATGATCACTTTGAGCCCTCTTTCCAAAATCCAGGCATTTATTTGATCATGGACAACCTGCAAAAGGAAAAGGTGTGGAAATGCTTTAGGTACATTCATAATCCTGGATTGATTTGTCTGGCTCAACCTGCAAAGGAAAACTTCTTCAATAAACTATGTAAGAAACAACCGCAGCTGTTCTTGTGAATGGTGCCATCATTATAGACACTGTTCTGCAATCATCTGTCAATCTTGTAGCTTGGGCTAGTTTGTGAATTTAGCTGCAGCTGATCCACCTGGCCTTTTGTGCAGCCCCCCCCCCCACTTTTTCTTCTTCTTTTTTTTTTGCCATGCCAGTAGGGTAAGTAAAGGTGGTCATTATGGGCTTTTACCTAGAGTCCACCCATATGGAGAGTACAGGTGAGGTAACAGAATGTGTGCCTTTGAAAGCTCAGTTGGAGGAATGGAGGCATGTAGCAGGCATTCAGAGATATTTTTTTTACTATTCAGTGGCATCGTTCACCAGCTTAGGTCTTACATTTTTGCCGGGTTTGCATTTCTGAAGTTGAGTTCAATTCCTGAAGTCCCCATGCTTAGTGGGAGCAGGAAACCTTTGAAAACTTTGAAGGGTGTTAGAGCTCAGTGGTAGAATTATCTACTTTCTCCAAACCATAATTTTATATGTTTCTGTCATGTCCTCCCTTACTCACCTTTTTTCTAAGCTGAAGAGCCCCGAATCTTGTAACCTACCTTTCCTCATAGGGGACTTGTTCCAGCCCCTTGATCATTCTAGTTGCCTTTTTCTGAACCCTTTCCAGCTCTACGATACATTTTTTAGGTGTGGTGACCAGAATTGTACACAGTATTCCTTGGGTGGTTGCACTATAAATTTGTATAAAGGCATTATGATATTGGCAGTTTTATTTTTGAGCCCCAACATAGAATTTGACTTTTTCACAGCAGCCAGCCATGCACTGGACTTTTTCACTGAGCTGTCCACCATAACTCCACAACTCCAAGTTCTCTTTCTTGGTCAGTCAGTGCTAGCTCAGGTCCCATTAGTGTATAGATCCTTGCGGGGGGGGGGATTGTTTACATCCCTCTATTACAAGAACTGATCATTATTCCTATTCTCAGCATTCTGTTCTTTAACTAGTTACTGATCCTCTCCTCTTATCCCATGACCTCTAAGTATGCTCAGGAATTTTTGGTGAGGGACTTTGTCAACCCCCTTTTTAAAATCCAAGTAAACAATGTCTACCGGATTACCCCTATCCACATGCCTGTTGACACTCTCAAAGAACTCTAAAAGATTAGTGAGACAGGACTTACCTTTGCAGAAGCCATGCTGATCTTTCTTCATCAAGACTTGTCCTTCTATGTGCTTGATAATTTTATCTTTAATAACACTTCCACCAATTAATCAGGAACAGACATTCAGCTAACTGGCCTGTAATTACCTGGACCCTCCTGGATCCGTTTTGGGTTTTTTGTTTTTTTTTAATAGTGTTACATGGGCCATTTTTTCCAGACCTCTGGTACAGTGGCTGATCTTAGGGACATGCCACGTTTGTTAGAAGAACCAGGACACTATTACAAAGGGACTGTTGTTGTTGCTGTTGATGAATTATTATTATTATTATTATTATTATTATTATTATTATTATTATTATTATTATTATTTAGAGCAACTTATAGTAAACAGCATAATATGGAGGAATCCAATATAAATATCACTCCTACCATCATGCAAGTCTGTATCCACTCTACTGACTGTGATGACATCCATCTACTGTGCAGACAGAAACTGGCCCACCATTTGCCATAGTGTGCATCCTAAGCAGATGGGATGATGCTCATTGGTGGACATCCAATGATGATCTGACTTTGGAATTTGCTCCAGGCTACACATACCTTAGATTTAAGCCCTCTTACATCTTGCCTGGCTCCCAGTCTCTTCTCAGATCTGTTTTTCATAATCCTTAAAGAAGGAATACATTAATCAGAGCTCCCAGTCCCGTTGCTGCGCTCTCACCAAGCACCATCACGCACTGCTAATGACTGTTCCCCCATCCCACCCCCCACACATACCTTTGAAGTCAGCCACGGATGTGGTGCTTTGCCAGGGGAATTACACAAAGAACTTTAAATGCCTTTGTTTTATTTCTCTCTCTCTCTCTCTCTCTCTCTCTCTCTCTCTCTGTGATGATTGTTCTGTCATGTTCAGATAAACAACTGCAAGGGGGAGAAAGGAGGTGCATGAATACTTAACAGGAATAAAAAAGCTGCATTTTTATTGGCTCCAGATGTCACCTGTCAGAGTCCATCTCTATCCCTTCTGGGACTAGACTCGGAGCTGTTAATTCCTTGCGGAATCATGGAACAAAGCTTCATTTCTGTAGCATACCAGGGTGAAACAGTACTGCTAGACAGGTGTGTGTGTGTGTGTGTGTGTGAGAGAGAGAGAGATATTCAACAGCACAATTGCACCTCCTGTGCATATGTGGCCCACAAGGTGATTTTATTTAGCCTCCAAGAATCTGGGAACTGTAGGCTTATGCAGTCCTTGAGGCAGAGATGGCACTTCAGTAATTTGAAATCGAAACCTATGGAGTAACACCCCAGGAAACCCATCACTCCAGCACATGTTATTGACATTGAGCTAGAGGTCGCTTACACTAGTGGTGCATCCATGATGTAAATGGAGCAGCACTGTGGGATACTGCCCTGTGTATTCAATGTAATACATTTAGGAGCACCAAATTGGTGCAAAAATGATGTTTCTCCTCTGGTTTCAACACACCGAAACACTCTCATTGGCTCCAGCCTGCCCTGTGCAAATTTTGGAGGTCTGGTAGATAAAGGAATCCAGGAATCAAGTATCATTTCAGTTATGGGATTTGTGTTCTAGCCTTGGGGAACCCATCACCTCCTAAGGCTGGCATGTGCGTCACTTGATCTCTTTTCTATCCTGATTGTTCAACATTTAATGACGAGGAACAGAATGTGTGGATTGCCTTCATTGCAGAGTGAGTATTGCATTTGGGGAAAGATCAGGTAATATCAACATTCTATCTGTGGCAGTGTCTGAGTTGGTTCATTCAGATGCACGAGTCATCATGGGATGCTGTAATCATTAAGTGATGATGAATATACATATGTGTCAATTGACCCTACTGAAAACTATTGTATCTGAAGTACCTTTGGGTAGTATGCAAGTAAGCTGTGATAACTCATTTACGCATGCGATGTCACCACTCAATGCTACAGTCAATGTGCAATGAAAAATATATGTGTGAATCAACTATTCATCATCTCAGCTGACTTTCCTCACAGGGCTGGTGGAAGGATGATAAAGTTACATATTGCAAAGGGCGTTTCTAAATGAATAATGGTGTATGTGTGTAAATGAAAGCCTTCAGATCTGTCCCTGATAATTAAATGCCCTCATTCTCAACAACACCAAGGCCCTTCATAGTATCGCACATTTTTAAAGCCCCCTATACACTGCTAGTTATGTTAGAGGGCTTTTAAGCCCAGTGACATTCAGACCTACGGGATTTTGCATGGTGCAGAGGCTGTTTATTATACAGTCCTTGACACAGCTGGGATTCTAAGAGCAGCGACCTTCTAAAGCTAGAGCTCAGTCATACGAAGAAGAAGAAAAATTCAACCAGGTGACAGCTATTACAAAGTGAACAATCTAATTTAACTGGCACCTTATGGCAAGCCTTTTCAATAACTGCAGGTTGCAGAGTGTCACATCATGTTTGAACGAAGGGTGTTTCGTGTCAAACATGCCACAGTGTTCTTTGGGGAAAAAATTAGATGCTACATTTCTCACCTTTAATTATCCTTTTGTAAAAGCAGCCAGACAAACAGGAAGGTTATAGCTCCCCACAGAACTTCACAGCCATGAAATATTAAACCTTTTGCCCTGTTGTCTTTAGAAACAGTTATCAGGAAGGCCTATCAGATGGTACTGAAAGAACAACATTGATCACATTCATTCATTCCTCTTCTAACCCACCTGTCACCAATAAGGGCCGAAGGAAGGTAAACAAATTAAAATTAAAACACAGTAAAACAAATAATATAACCTAAATGCCCTCCATCACTGTGTGCTTTAAATTTTAAGCCACCCTTAGGCAGCTCCAAATGCTCTCAGAAAGAGGAAGGTTTTCACATCCTTGAAGATTGACTTAGGGTGCAATCCTATATATACTTACATGCAGTGAGGGTGGTGGCTCCAAGTTCAGTGGGGTCTTGTATCCACTCTGAGTTGCAGCCTGAACGTTTAAGGAGCTATCCATGATGCTGAACCTTTTTTGAGGATAGGGTTCAGCACCAAGGACAACTCCTTTAGAGTTCAGCGTAAAACCCAGAGTGGATACACCACCCCTCTGACCTTGGAGCCACCAGACTCCACTGTTTACATGTGAATAAGTCCCATTGAACTCAATGGAGCTTACTTCTGAATACACAAGTATTAGATTGCACTGCTAGCTGTACTTCTTAAGGGAGGGTGTAGTTGTAGCACCACCAAGGAGAAGGGCCTACACCTTATGCTTACCAGCCTTCTGTAGCAGGGTCTCTCTTGAGGATCTAATAGTCCACAATAGTTTGTTTAAGTCTATATGGGAGGAGGTGTTCCTTGAAGTAGGCAGGGACCTGTTCTGTTTAGAGCTTTAAAAGTCAAAACCAGTATCTTGAAATGGGCCTGGAAACAAAGAGGCAACATCTGTGTGGAAGTACAACCCTATGGGATAAATGTCCTCTCTCTGGCTAGTCCCATAATAATTTCACTGTTACATTCTGTAGCAACCAAAGTTTCTGAACTGTCTTCAAGGACAGCCCCATGCAGAGAATGATAGTAGAACACATGAGAATTTACCAGGGTATGCACAACAGAAGCCAGATCCCTGTTCTTCAGTAGTGAGCATAAATCGTGTGCCAGCCAGAGCTGTAAATGCGGAGCAGAAACGAAATTCTAGGAAATTTCAAAATCTGGTGAATGTTCATATCTTGAAGGTTGAGTGTTGAAATTTGACATCAGAATTTGACACCCAAGAATCAAAATTTAACTGCATTCATTCCTTACAACATAAAAATTATCGTTATCTATCAGTTACTGTCAAATATTGATTGCTACTGCATCTTGGCTGTCAGCATATATTATAAAATGTTCTTGAACTGTACTGAAAAATCTTTGGAGTAAAGTGGCAATATGGAATATCAAATAAGGGGAGAATGTTGTGTTGATGGACAAAAATTTGAATTCTTTTTTGTTTTGTTTTGTTTTGTTTTGAGCATATTCATTTGAGCTCAAGAAAAATGCACTCCTGATCACCACTCTCACATGGGAATCCAGGAGCAATGTTAAATTATGACACCTTCGCATTTAAGCTGCAGGCAACTGGGAATTGCATACAGGTGAGTGAACACACTAGTGGAGGAGGGATGGAGCACTTTGCCTCTCCTCTGTGCTCAGCATAGAAACCAAGTGGGCTGCCAGAGGCAGAAACCCCCCTCCTCCGTGCTTAGCATAGAAAGGCAGCCATCTGTCCCTCTTTTAATAGCCACCAGCAGACTAATATTTTTATTTTTTTGGCAGGCTAGTAATTTTGGGGGGCTTATAAAGCTGATTATTGTATTATAACTATTATTTACATTTATATCCCACCTTTCCTCCAAGCAGCTCAAGGAAGCATTCATGGTTTTCACCCCCATTTTATCCTCACAACAACCTTGTGAGGTAGGCTAGGCTGAGAGAGAGAGAGTGTGACATGCTGAGGGTCACCGAGTGAGCTTCATGGCTGAGTAGGGCTTTGAACCCTACTTCTCTCTTCGGCTCTAGTCCAACACGATAACCACCACTTCACAAGCCGTCTTCATGTGTTCTTCTCCAGAGGGGCACATGAGGGGTCTAGGGCTGGAACTCATGCACACTGGCCCTGCCCAGTGCCCCCATGCGCACTGCCACCTCAGACCCCCAACCTGGCCTGGTTGAGCAGCCAAGTCTGCAGGGGAATCCTACTCATGTCCTCTTGAATGCAAGTAGAACTCACCATGCGAGGGCCCCCCTGCTTTATCAACATGGTACGGTTGGGCATCTGAGGGGGTGGGGCTAGTGCACACAAGGATGTTAGGGGTGGGGCCAGCATGCAAATCCCGCCCCCGCTTTGGGAGAATGCTTGCCTTGAAGTTGAAGAGGGCTTCACTGGCTCTCAGTGCACAGACCCAAGACTGTCCCCATCCAAAGCCAGATGACTGCTGTTTTTTCTTTCTTTCTGAGTGCAGGGATTTACATACTCTCCAGTCGGGGGGGGGGGGGATTTATTTATTTATTTTTGACAGAGGGAAGCAGTTTATGCAAAACCAGATTTCCCACCTTTTCAAGATTGTCATAGATGATGCCAAATACCCCTCTTAAGAGAATAAATGGGCAAGGATTTGTTTTTCAAAATGCAGCATTTCTCTTTTTCATGATAAAGTCCATTTCTCCAATTTACAATTACATAATGTAGCAAATACTAAGTATGCCTGTTTTGCATATCGATTTTGTAAGCTTGACTGTAAAGATAGCTCTCTGGACTGAAAAACAAAGGTTCAACCTTACAGCCCCTGCTGCAGCCCTTTGTTACGAGAGTCTTCTTAACTATTCTGTTCCTTCTCTTTGAACTCCGATCTGCCCTTTTCTGCCAGATTTCCCTACCTAGTGCAGTCCTATCCATGCCATGCCAAGTCAGCCTGGTTGAGTACAATGGGACTTACTCCCAAGTATGTACGTACAGGACTGCAGCCACCCACGACCTCAGTGTTTAGGTCAGTGGTAGGCAACCTTTTTGGGCTGTGGCCACGTTTGGCGATTTGAGTAACTGTCCTGGGCACCACCACAAAATGGCTGCCATGGGAGGCGTGGCAAAGGACAAATAAGATCCAGTGTGGTGTAGTGGTTAGAGTGTTGGACTGGGACTTGGGAGATCTGGGTTCTAGTCCCCGCTCGGCCACGAAACTCACTGGGTGACTTTGGGCCAGTCACTGACTCTCAGCCTAACCTACCTCACAGGGTTGTTGTGAGGATAAAAATGGAGAGGAGGAGGAGGAGGATTATGTAAGCTGCCTTGGGTTCCTTTCAGGAAAAAAGGCAGGGTATAAATATAATAAATAAATAAATAAATAACCTGCCCAAAAGACTGAGTACAGGGCAGAGGTGGGGTCTGAGCCCCAGCACACTAAACAGCGCCTTTGAACCCACAGTTTTCAGCACCACATTTCACAGCGATCCCAACTGCCAGTAAGAAAATGCATCTTTTTTAAAAAAAAAGTGGGATTGGTAGGGCACCTTGGTGGGTGCCCGGAAAGGTGTCTACGGGTGCCATGTTGCCAACCCCTAGTTTAAGTATGTAAGGATCAGAGACAGCTCTTTCACCCAATGTGAAACAGTGATGCCCTTCACAAATGCACCTCTTTCACTGAGAAGGGGTGGGAGTTTCTGAATCAGGGGTGGGGAGCCTGTTGTTGGACTCCAACTCCCACTAGCTCCAGCCAGCATGGCCAATGGTCAAGGATGATGGGAGCTGGAATCCAACAACAACTGGAGGGCAACACGTTCCCCACCCCTGCTCTAAATGGTGCCCCTGAGCATGAGCTAAGCCAGTGATGGCGGCTGGTGGCCCCAAAGTCAGTGGGGTGGTGTATCCACCCCAAGTCTCAGCCTGAACTTTTAAGAAGCTGTCCATGGTGCTGAACCTAGGGCGGCCCCCTGGGTTCAGCACCATGGACAGCTCCTTAGAAGTTCAGACTGAGACTCGGGGTGGATACACCGCCCCACCGACATTGGAGACACTGGAGCTGAGGAGCTCTGAGCACGAGCGGCTGTGTCACCTCTGCCTGCCGTTTCTTCCAGCTTGCTTTTTGCAGGTGCTGCTGGGAGGCTGAAAGCAATGAGGCCGGAGCATAGATATCCATGTAGCTAAAAGCCAGCAGTGCAGGACTCCCGACAACTCGAAGCCAAAGAGAGCGACGATGAGTCTGGTGCTGACAACCAGTCCTAGAGGAAAGGCAGAACCTGCAGCCACAGCAGTGCCAGCGGCAGCAACAGTAGCAACAGCCGGTGATGCAGTTGCAAAAAGCCCTTCTGATGGGGACTGTCTCATTCAGCAGCTCATCATGCTAACATAGAACACCTGACCTTTATGCTATCTTTTAGGTGCTGATCTGTTAAATCAGCAGGCTGCCTACCCGGGGAACTTTGATAACTCATGATGGAGGGAGACGTAAACGGTTGCTTACAAGAGCAAATTGGTTGAACAGATGCAATCTGTACATGAGTGACATTGAACAGAATGTTCGAAACCCATTCCTGGGGAATCAGCCATGGATTGATGTGTTAACACCAATGATTTTGCCTCCCTGATTGCTCAGGTGAGTGTGCCATTTCTGTGGGTGGGTTTTGAATACTTGTGTGTGTAAGCAAATTGTTCCAGCCCACAGTGGCTGCCTGGGAGGGCTTCTATTCTGATTGCCAAAATGACTTCACACAGCCAGTAGAATTCCCTCCCAGGAACAAAGATCCAGGCCTGTTCAAAGACAAAAGGAGGCTTGGGTTTCCATGGAAACATGGAGCCATCTCTGCAAGGTGTATGATGTACATTAACACTGCCTCCTCGCCATCGGGAATGATGAGAGGCCTGGCTAGCACTTGTCTCCGGCACCCTGCTGTTTCCATAGATATGTACAGCTGTCTCTGTTTAGTGTGGGACTTGTACAGTCATCGCCATTAAAAGGGATTAAGAGTTACATCAACTGTTACCAAGAACTTTGCAGTTTCCATGGCAACATGTATGTGCCAAAGCACCAAAATATGGTCTTGCATATAGGTGTTTCTTTAAAAAAAAAAAAAAAAGGTCTGCCAAAGCAAGAAACAACCCCAAATTGGAGAGAGATGCGCAGGCCTTGTCAGTGATTGGCCTTGTCAGTGATTGGCTACCACACTGCAAAGTTCAGTTTGTGTTTAACCTACGTACATTACAGCAAATGTCCATATTTGGTGAGTGATTGCTGTCAGTCCCAGCCAAATTCTGTGAATGTCCAAAGACCAGGAGATAGACTGCTGAATGCTGACATTCGCCTAAATACGACTGTCAGGGCACCATGGCTTGGTTATTTGATCACTAACCCATGATGTTGCTGACAGACGATTGGCCTCTCCTCTTCCTAGCACAGCTATGCATGTATGTGTGATTGACTTACCTTTGGTGATTCAGGAGGGGGGATTTAAGCTTTCCCACTCCTGTTGTCATGCTGAAATCCCCCCCATGCCTGCTTGTGGGGAATGGTTTAAAAAAGGGGGGGACCCTTTTTAACCATTTCCGGGGGTGGGTGGGGATTTTGGCATAAAAACAGGAGGGGGAAAGCTTAAATCCTCCCTCCCGAATCACCATGGTCCTTAATTGGGGCTGTGTGCGCTTACCCAGAGGCAAGTCAATCACACATACACGCATAGCTGTGCTTACTTGGCTCACAAGGGGATAAAGCCAGTCATTGTCATATGGAGCACTGAGCTGGAGGAGGAGGGAGCTGGAAGAGGGTCTGCGTCTGTCTGCCCCTCCATGGGCATTGTGAGCAGCGGTCAGGCTTTTTGCAGCTCTTGCCGAGAGCTTCTGTAGCCCTTTCAAACAAGCCATGCGCAACCCATTCTGCCGGGTTCGGACATCACAACAAGCCACCCTGAAAACAAGCCACCCAGGGGCAGGCAGGTTTCAGGCTTGCAAAGCCTACTTCGTTTTTTACTACAACCCTGAGGTCCGGGTGCAAAACAGTGGCTCAGGTATGGGATGGGACATAATCTTACAGTTAAGGAACAGGATGCCTCTGGGCATATGCTCAGTCCAGGAATTTGTTTTCAGTACCAGAACTGAGCTCACAATCCTGTCACACAAATTTCCCCCATCTCAACAGCCTAATTTCTTCCATCTCAACAGCCTAATTTCAAGCTTTTCTACATGAGGCCATCAATTGCTGTATCTACTTTTGGTTTCGTCGCAGAATTTAGATCATCTGAGCTCTACACAAAGAACTTTTCCTTTCCTGCTTTTCTGGTACATAACCTCTAGGTGGTGCTGTGGTATAGTGGAATAATGTAATTACACAAGTGGGGAAATACATTTTGTTTTGCTTTCAGAAATAATACTGCATTTTCCCGGCTGTAAAAACGCCAGTGAAAAAGTGCTCTTTAAAAAGAGAAGTGAAAGCCTGGGCATAGAGGTGCTTTGGAGTGACTTAACATGGATAATCAGGAGAAAGTTAAATGGAGTTCCTACTGGAGTCAAAGTCAAGAATAGCTACTACTGCTCAATGTGTTTCTTGAGATCTAGGCAGAGAGTAGTGCCAGGAAATCTAGCTCATATATAAAAACTGATGTAGGTTTATGTACACTGTTATTATTTCAGGCAGGTAGCATTCAACCATGACTAGCCATACCCAGCTAAGAAGAGGAAGAAGAAAAAGGGGGAGGAGGAGGAATTCCTTATTAAGGAAGTTAGTATTTTTGCCTCTTAGTAATGTCACAGTACAAAAAGGGTGGAATCACTCACCAGCAATCTGTCTGATTCCTCCCACCCAAGAAACAATTAATAGATAGATCATGGCCAAGCATAGGATTGGGATTCAAGATCGTGACTTTCCTATTCTCTGCTTTCTGTTCTTTAACCAGTTGCTGACCCATAAGAGGACCTCTCCTCTTACCCCATGGCTGCTAAGTATGCTCAGGAGCCTTTGGTGAGGGACTTTGTTTACTTGGACCTTCCAAAGACTTTTGACAATAGTCTACCAGCTCCTCCCTATCCACGTGCATGTTGACACTCTCAAATAACTCTAAAGGTTTGCAGATGCCACGTTGCGTCCTCTTCAGCAAGACTTGTCCTTCTATATGCTTGATAGTTTTATCTTTGATAATGCTTTCCACCAATTTACCCGGAACAGATGTTAAGCTAGCTGCCCTGTAATTTCCTGGATCCCTTAAAAAAAACAAAAACAAACTGGTGTTACCGGTACATTGGCCACTTTCCAGTTCTCCAGCACAGAGGCCAATCTTAGGGACATGTTACATATTTTTGTTAGAAGATTAGCATTTTCACATTTGAATTCTTTAAGAACTCTTAGAGGATACCATCTGGGCCTGGTGATTTGTTGTTTTCAATTTGTCAGCAAGGTCTAGAACTTCATCTCTTGTCAGCACTATTTGCCTCAGTTCCACAGACTCCCTTCCTGAAAATATCAGTTCAGGCACAGGCATCAGACCTATGTTCTCTGCAGTGAAGACAGACACAAAGAATTTAGCTTCACTGCAGTCTTCTTATCCTCCTGTATTACTCCTTTAACTCCATTGTCATCCAATGGTCCAGCTGCCTCCCTAACTGGTTTCCTGCTTATCATGTATTTAAAGAATTTTGGTTGTTGGTCTTAATGTTATTAGCAATGTGTTCCTCAAAATCACTTTTGGCATCCCTAGTTTCATTTTTTTTTGCACAGGTTTGTGTTCCTTTTTGTTCACTTTTGGGGGAAACTTCAGTTTTCTGAAGAAGAAAGCCTTTTTTCCCCTTTAATACCTTCCTTGACACTGTTCATTAACTATGCTGGTTACCTCTTGGATTTGGTGTTACTTTTCCTGTTAGGGATGGGTGAGAAATTTGGTTCACATTTCATTGCAAACTTTATACTTCCCGAACTTGATGATGAACAGAAATTCAGCTGGACATCAAAACCTGTGCTTTTCTGAAGCGATGCAGTTTGCAAAAATAAACAAAAACAAAAAAATGCCTCAAATTGTGTACTTTTGAAAAAGTGTGCCTTAAAATGCATATATTTGGGGAAATGTACACAAAAACACTTTAATGGAAAAATATATTGCAAAAATGCATACATTTGAAAAGGGGTGCACAAAAATGTATAAATTTGAAAAAAAATGCATATTTTTTGGGGAAATGCACCAAAATACACGCACATTTCTGTGCAAATTAAAAAAAACAAACTGTGGAGACAAGCCTGACAGAGCACATGCTTTGCCCCCACATTCCACCTGCATAATCTCCATCTGGGGCAGGACAGCTCAGCCCACATACAGATAGTTTTCCTCAAGCACCCTCAATGGTTTGCCAAGCACCCTCAATCACCCTTCCGAGCACCTATTTATTTAGAGTTTCAAATAATATACAACAAAAACCATACCAACATACAAATAACAACTACAGTGTCCCCTTCACCATACAGGACCAAAGAATATTCATCCTCTATATTCCCCTATTACTCAATATTCCAAAAAAACATCATATCTTGACAAGGCATGCTCCCTTTTCCCTTGACTAACACAAAATCTAAAAATGCCCCCCAAATTTCCTTAAAATTATTTCTCTTTAATTGTCCCTTTTTGCATTTAATACAGCAAGTTAACTTATCATTTACAGCAGTGTCCCATACCTCCTTGTACCAATCAACAATTGGAAAAACATGTTTCCATTTCCTTGCTATCATTAATCTCCCAGCTGTTGACAGGTTTACAATAAGTTCCTTTATATCTTGGGTACAAACCAGTTGCTCCGTTACTGATAACAATGCTAATTTGGGACAGACCTCCACATTTAAACCAAGCACCTTTGATGGACTACGGGCAAGGTGGTGCCGAAAGCACCGCACCCCCTCCTGCCTGGCTGGACTGGTTCGTCCTGTCAGCAGAGGGAGGGGTTGGGAGATCGAGGGGGGCAGGAGAGAGGGTAAAAATGACAACCAAGACTTCTGAGTTGTTGGAAGGAAGGTGCCAAGAAGCACGGAGCGGGACCTCAGTTCAGGCTAGCCCAGACATTCAACCCTCAGGTGGGAGCGCCTGGGTGCATTGCTGTAAGTTCTTCTGGTTACTAGTTTTAGAGTAGGGTAGATTCTTTGGTGTTAGCTTAGAACAGCTTAGGTTCTTTGTTGTTTTATAGTTCTGTGTGTAACAAGGCATTTCCTTTTTGTCAATTTCACTTCCCTTATCTCCCTTTCCAATTTGAAATGTTTACTACCAAGAATAAACTTGCTTTCACTTTTGACTGAAGCATAGTTTCACTTTGACTCAGTGCTAAATTCCAGTGTTCACGACCCGAGATGAACCCGAGATGAACCCGAGATCTCAAGCAGGAGCTCTGAGCTGTCAAAAGAGCAGCGGAACTCCTGTTCTTGCAGAAAAGGACTGGCACTGGTCCTTCACACAAAAAAAATTGCAATCTGATGTGGAAATAGGGCAGAATGAACTCAGCAGTGGAAACATGAGAACTTGAGTGAAACTGAGCTTGACAGATTTGCCCATCCTTACCTTCAAAATACATTCTAGCTGAGTTTCTATTATTGTGGTTCTGAGTAACTCCCAAGCATTCTGGAGAGATCTGACCCTCTTGATTTTTCCTTTCATCATTCTTTTAGAAAACCCCTTATTTTTTAGGTGCTGCTTCTATTGTAGTCTAACATGATTGTGTTGGATGCAATTTTCCACTTACAGTCATGTGAATAAATAAATAATAATAATAAATAATGCCACGGTGTACTCTGTCATGTGTTGTTGTTCATCTGAGGTTGTCTTTACCTAATTTTGAGACCTACTACGGGCCTGATTATTTTTCTTCGGTCCTGATACGTGGAACCGTGGAACTCGAGAAGGGTGTACTTTCTTTTTCACATGACTGTATATATAAATTAAATTTGATAACTCTGTGGTCACTGTTTCCAATTGGTTTAACAACACTTATATCTCAGAGTAGGTCCTGGACACCACTTAAAATTAAGTCTGTGGTCCCTCCCCTCTAGTCAGTTCCATGGTCAGTTCTAGTGCAGTTTTATTTTTTAGGGTATCTAGAAATTTTACCTACTTGTTATGAGTGACCAGAACATGCATGTATCCAGCCTCTGTGAGGGTGATTGAAGATGCCTCCCTGATCTCATTCTCCATCCCAAGATCAATAGATACTGGCATTTGGTAAAAGAGATAGCTAGATGCAAAGAAAAGCCATATACGGCTTACAAAAGAACTGGAAATATAGGGGACTGGGTAATTAGAAGTGATACGTATTAGAAAACCCCCCACCCACAAACAACTTCTCTTGCCAAGATCAAGTCCTCCAATGAGACATTTCCCCTGTGGACATTGTAAATATTATGAACATTGTCTAAGACTGAAACAGTTTGTAATTCCTGCAGATGAGAAAAATATATGCTGAGAATTTACAGCATGCAACAGTAAATTTGTGTTATATGTTATACTTTGTCCTTGCAACAAATTGTATATATGTAAAACTACAAGAAATCTCAAAATCAGAATAACAGAATGTATTAATAATATTAAACATTGAAATGTGGGAGTACCATTGGAAGATAAATCCCATTAAACAAGAGATCTTTGTTACTGGGTAACAGAGACAAATTATAAACAGCTAGACAATGTTCTTTTGGAAAAAGAAGCCAGGTGGATTTTGAGGTTACATACAATTACTCCCTTTGGCCCTAATGAGTCTCTTGACCTTGCAATGCGGTCTTAAAATTCAGCTGTTTCCAATCAGGATTAGCCCACGTATCCACTTGGCCTCTCCTCCCTGGCCCGGTATAACACAGGAGACTGGAGTTCGAAGAGCAAGCAAGCATGATTGAATTTGGTGATACTGAGTAAGTTTATTTATTCCTGAGATACGTTATCCTTAAATATATGTTACGGTTATGCATACTTTGGAACTTTGAGCCTCTCTTTCAGCAGATCTTTCCATTTTGATAAACAATTATATTGTTATAGTTAGTAGATATAGATATAGATGATATAGATATAGATATACACATGTTTAAATTCTATAATAAAAAAAATTGTACATTATGCTATAGATTTCCCTGAAGAAGGACCTACATCTGGTCTGAAATGTATTGGAATGATATATTTTTGTGGAAGAAACCACCTTTGCTTACCCCATTGCTTTCTGGTATCCTTTGTGGGGTTTTCCATTTTGTTGGATTCCATCTCAAGATAGCTGGTCCCCAGTACTAAATTACTTTTGGGGTCCGGTATTGTCATCTACAGCAATTCTGTGGAGAAGTCTGTCCCTTTTTGAGGTTTCTAGTTTGTTTGACACTATTCCATCTTTGATGCATAGAGTGACACCCCCTCCCCTGACTTTCCTATAGAGTTTGTCTCCAGAGATGATTCTCTCCATTCCACCAGGTTTCAGTTATGCTCACTATATATCTATGTTCTCTTTTAAAACCAAGCATTCCAACTCCTCCATCTTGGCTCTGAGGCTTCTAGCATTAGCTTAGAAACACCTATTCATGGTGCCCCTCTACAAATTTCTCTGCTGTGTGCATTCTCCCTTATGGCCCTTTGGGTTGCTATCATGCTCTACTGTATGCTTGTGGTCTACTCCATTCACATTTGGGCAATCAATTTTTTTTCACCCTCATCCCCTAAGGATAATTCACCCTGCTGCACCAGATGCTCTCCAGTTCCTGCCGGCTTTCCCCTAGGGATCAGTTTAAGAGCTGCTCTGCCACCTTTTTTATGGTAAGCACCAGCAGTCTGGTTCCCTTCTGGTTCAAGTGAAGCTCATGCCTTTTGTACATGCCCGGCTTGTCCCAAAATATTCTAAAGGGTTCTTGTACTTCTGCACACTTTGGGGTTCCCCCAAGCCTAGTGATACTACTCCCCTCTTGTGTGCATGGGTGCTGCCATTTTGGCTACATAAGCACTGGCCTCACAGTCCCAATACGGGAAATAGAGAGAAAATATAATGTGCAGTTTTCTGGGCTATCTGGTTTCTTCCTTTAGAATCTAACAGGACTGCAGGCAATCCCTCCTATTGGGTTATATTAGATTATGCTGAACTTATACCAGACTAATACATGTACTGTATAACCTGCATTACTTATCAGGATTGATCGGACAGTTCTAGCTCTCAAGAATTACCACAGATCTTGATTTATGTAAGCTCTCAAAAGAAAGAGCTGAAGAAAAATGACATATTTTTTCACCACCGTGTCCTCAGAAACCAGACGGCACATAACTTATTTTTAAAATGTTTCAGGCAGCACAATGCTATGGCCGCTACATGGGGTCTAAAGCAGTGTTCTCCAACATCTGGGGACCCAAGGTTGGAGAACACTGTCCTAGGTGCGGCCTTTCAATATTTCATAGGTTAAAAACAGGGGCACTGTGGAAGGAAGTCTCGAGATGGCTTCCTGGCTTCCCATTGGAGTGGGGGTCCATTATTGGTGGCCATGTGTCCTACTTTACAGAGGACAGTCCTCTATTTGAAGGGCTGTCTGGGTCAAGTCCAGTTTAAAGACAAAGAACCCTCAGAAAGGAGAGCAGAGCAGGGGTCTTGAAGCTGTCCAGCAAGAGTTAGTACCTGGGTAGAAGGCACACAGGTTACCTGGCCGCAGGCTTCCCTGCGGTGGTAAGATGTATTGTATTTCTATTTAAGTAATAGTAATTCTTTCTAAATTTGAATCTACATCAGCATATAGAAGTTGAATGCAAACTGCCACTTTTCTGGTGATGCAGTTCCTCTTTTTGGCGATGGGAGAGTTGTAGGCCAAAAACATCTGGGGACCCAAGGTTGGAGAACACTGGTCCAGAGGGCCATAGGATATTTCAGAGTCCCAGCTCTGCTCGGAGCATCCGTTCCCCCTCCACACACACACACAGAGCCGACACGGAAAGAACTGCGCCGGCTGCTTCTTTGAGGTTGCAAAAGTGACCTCGGAGAAGGGGTTTAGGGGGCATTCTGGGGGGTGGGGAGCAGAGGAGACTGGTGCTGCCAAGATACAAAGTATCCTGGCGGCACCTCAGTCTCCTTCCCTCTGGCTCCAAAGCACTGCAGTTAGACAGCCGAAATGAGCTGTCTAGCTGCTTTGTAGGGTGGGAGGAGTGTGGAGGAAACCTTCACCTCCATACTCCTCCTACCCTGTGTAGGATGCCTGTAATCCTCCGAGTTTGGGCGGGGTGGTGGTTTGTGAGCATCCGCATAGGACTGCACTCTTAATCTATTGACCATATTATTATAGATCAGCCTGCTCTGTCAGTTCACCCAACAGCAGGAGCTTGATTTTAAAAGTGATCTTTTTCTGATGACCAAGATACACTTGCATCCATATAGATGCAATATGCAAATTTTAACCTCTGTCAGGGTAGGAATTGTATCTTTGCATACTGTATTGCTTCTACCAGAAAGCCTTCTATTGCATATAATTTTCATGGCCTCCAGTGAAATGAGATGTGGTTAGTTCTACAATTTGAATAAATGTCCAGCTTAAGAGAAGCAGAGCAGTCTATATTACCTTGTGTTAATTAGTGATGCCTTCATCTATGATGCGATATTGATTTTCACAGGTATTATAATTTGTGGGGCTGATCTTCTGCCTCTCCTGAACTATTGATGGATTCAGTCATTCATAATTAAGAATCAAGGATCCATTGATTAAATGCTAGAAGAGACCTACCGTATTTTTCGCTCCATAAGACGCACTTACTGTATGGTACAAAAAAATTAAAAAAAAAAAAATCAGCTGAGAGGCGGGGGCTTCCCCCGCCCCACCCAGGAGTCCTCCGCTCTTCCGGACCAGCAGAGGAAAGTAAAAAAAAAAATTTTTTTTTTTTTTTACTATATTCACTCCATAGGATGCACAGACATTTCCCCCTCCTTTTTTTGGGGGAAAAAGTGCATCTTATGGTCCGAAAAATACGGTATTTTCCTCCTGAATAATTATAGATATGTACCCACAAATTAAGAATTGCCTTGCTGGATCAGGATACAAGTCCATCTAGTCCAGCATTCAATTTCCACTCCACAAGCAGGGTATATGATGGCCTCACCTCCTGTTGTTTATTCCCAGACATGGCTGGCCCTCTCATTAAGTAGAGTGAGGTGGTTGCCTCAGCTGGCAGATGCTGAGTCCCAGGGATCAGCAGCAAGGTGTTGGAGAACAGAACTCGGAGTACCACATGGACTGCCCAGCAGTGCTAGGGATGCCAAAGAAATCCACAACGGATTCGAATGAGTTCCGATTTCTATGAATCTTCCCCCAGATTCTGCAGCTGACCGGCTTTTTCTGAGTCATGCAGATTCTGCGGACTGATTTTTTTTAACTTTCTGGAATTGTACACAAATTTAGTTGCACAAAAGTACAATTCTCTATCTATCTATCTATCTATCTAAAATTCACATTCCCCCCCCCCCTAGACTGAAGTGTGAAAATGTGGATTTTGGGGGGATTTGGCAGATTTGTGCAAATGTACATTTTCGGAAGTGCACATTTGTGCAAGTGCGCACTTTCCAACACAAAATTGAGAAATTGAAAAAAAATCTGATTCCATCAATGAACAGATCACAGAACAAAAGACGCCTGACAATCTGTGAAACACAGACAGAACGGATTTAACAAAATCCGTACATCCCTACCTGGCTCCCCTGAACCTGTGGCCCTCATATGCACTGGATCTGTAGAAGTCATTGCTCAGACAGACTTAGCAGCATGTAACGTGAATCTCTTCAGCAAAGAACAGGAAAAACTTGGTGAAAATCTGCGAGATGTTTTGAAGTGGGGTAGGCCTCTTCCCCCTCTACTGTCTCCCATACAGTTTTCCCCTGCCACTACTCCAGATATGTTATTTGAAGACCTAACAGATTCCAGTGACGATGAAATGGACCAGAATGCACAAATGCTTGAAAGTATTATAGAAAAATGTGATCAGGATGAACCAACAGTTGAAACTCTACAAGAAAAATATTTGACAGAATCCTGGAAAAAACACAACTCTTTTAGTGTTAACGGTGCAAATTGTGATTCTCAGGAGTCACCTGAAAAACTAAGGAAATTTAGGAATGAAGAGTCAACTCTGTGTTCTGACTCTGTGACAGCAACATCAAGATACCTTAATGAGGGAGATGCTAGATCAAAGGATTAAGAGAAGCATGCAGAAGAGAATTCTGAAATGGAAACACACACAACCACTGAAATCGCAGCATGCTGTACAGAGAACCTCAATGAAAAGACAGTTAATGTGACAAAAACAAAAGACAAAATTTTGATGCCTAATTTAATGAGCGTTAACTTACAGGGTCAAGCAAAAACAGCTGAACCAGTGCACTGTTCCACTGCCAGAGTGTTGGATTAAGATTCAATTGCCAGCCCAGTCAGCTTCTGTAGATGGAAGAGCACCATCTTGCCTTCACCTCATGCAGCAAAATGTCTTGGCCAACCCTGTCCACAGATTATGGTATTTAGAAGTGTGCTGCTTCCATACATAGATGTTACATCTTAGCTGTCATAGCCGATAGCAGGTGATAGATCTATCTTCCATTAATAATATGTCTGCGGGCTTTCTTAAAGCAATCTCTGTGGTTGCACAATACAAATGGAGGTCATGCATTTTGAGAGAACACTTACTGTAGAAGCGGTGTGCTGAGAGAGGGAGCTGCCCTTTCCCCATCTAAATCATCCTGGAAGCTTCTGTGTTACCAGTAACTCCATGGGGGAAGGAGGGGCAGGGGCAGGGGCAGCATCTCTACCCATCCTCCCCCACCCCACCACTTTAACTAATAGCAGCTTGTGGGGATGATTTAGATGGGGAGAGGGCAAGAGGGGTTCTGCTTCCTCTTCGGGAGTATCGCTCCAGGTTTTTGAGGGCCCTTGGGGAAGGCACCCTCAATGGCCTCCCTCCCTCAGTGAGTCCACCTTCTCACCACCTGTTTTTGCTCCTCATCCTCTTTCTCATTGCTGCTATTGTTACTCAGGTCTCTTTTGGGGTTCAAATGCTGGGAACAGAGGGCTTATAAGGAAGCCACGGAATGGAGTGGGAGTGATACTTGGTTCACAAGTAGGCCTGCCTTTCTTTGAGGGCAGAAAGTTTTTGCTGCCCGGAGTCTAAGATGCAGGCAGTCATGCTGACAAAGCTGTGGTCAAGTTGTGGAACAATTGACAGGTATGAGAAGAAGTTACAATGTTTGTTACTCCTCACAGCTAGCAGCTCCACGAGTCCAGAATGTTCCCATATACTCTGATAAGGCCTAGGGTAACATCAGCTGCCCAAAACTATAGAAAAAGACTGAGTTTTTCCCCCCAGGTTGCTGCCCACCCAGTATGTCTTTCACCAATCCAGAACCAAATTTCTAGTTGGCAACTAGAAAGAAGGAAAAAGGCCAGTCAGAAGGCAGGAAAGTTTAGGGGAGTCAGTCAGTGAATCAAAAAGCAACTGAACCCCAGGAGAAGAACTTCATCCAGTTCTTTCTTTTGTTTTCTCCTTTTTGCATAGCTCTGTTTTTGCTTATAGATTTTTGCTAGTGTTGGAGCCTTTTGGGCCATGGTTTGCATGTTTGCCTTCTTTTTGAGAGAACAGGGACTTTCTTACTTTGACTATGTCCCTTTTTCATTTGTAAGGCTACAACTAGCCATTGTTCCTGAACTAGCTTTTGGGGGCTAGATGCCTAGCTTGATTCAGTTTTTCCTCCACCATTTTATTTTACTCACTGGTGAGGCTCAGACTTCACCACCCTTTTCTATTCTTCACTTCCTACTTGGATTAATTTTCTTATCTGGACTTTGCTGCATCCTACACCTTGGACTCTAGGAGAAGTGTTTATCAGTTTTCCTCTGGTTCCACAAAAGCCTATTCTTCAGAACTCTGCTTGGGATAGGTAGCTATACATTTCTTTTAAACCCACCCTTTCCTTTTCTCTAAAGATTTAGACTATCAGCATCTCTACATTAGGCTTTTAACCCGTTTTAACCCGCCACTTTACCAAGACTTCTGCTTCCAGATTCTTTGCAGGATTGAGATCGGCTCCTTTACATGTTCCCCCCCCCCTGGAGGTTTTCTTTCTCAGCCTTTGTATATGTTCCATTACACAGCCACAAGGTGGTGCTGTGGTATAGCAGAATTGCAAAAATACATGACCATTTTGTAGTGTGTGTTTTTTAGTGTGCTAGCCCTTTAATAGCTCATTATCCTCATTCTTAAAAAGCAGAGAAAATGCTGGGAAAGCATGGGAGAGGCCCTGAAGGATGAGGATGTTGTTGTAATGCAAAGCATCTAGAAACTGCCATGGGTGAGGAATCACAAGAGCACAATAATGCCACATGCAGAGAAGCCCTATCCTGTTATATAGCTGAAAGCTTCAAACATTGCATTTAACTAGTTTGGACTGGTGGAAGTTTAAGTGGAGCTAAGTATCAATTCAAACTGCTGCTTGTTGGGCCTGCTATAACTTTTGTATGTCATTGCTATTCTATTTGATGCTCTAATACAGTTTTTGTAATATTGTTTTCTAATAGGCCTCAGCAAAAGTTAAACTGTAGTTTATTTTGCATGGTGGTAATCTTTACATATAACAGGCACATGGCTTTGTAGTTCATGAGTACAAATGTATTTTCTTTGTCATCACTGCATGTTTCACATCCTACTTGTTTATGTGATATTCTTTTGCATTTACTTTTTGCTAGAAACCATTCATATCTGAAGACTTCTGCTGTGTGGGAAGTTTTCATTTGTTTCACAAGTTGAAATGGCATTCACTGTTTTCCTGCTCAAGTTTTAAAATATATTTTCAAACATCTTGAACTTTGTAAAAGCCTGGAGTCAGCTCTGGTTACACTCTCTCACCCATTGGTGCAAAGTCAGAAAGTCATTTCCAGCTACCACTTGCTTGATTGACAGACAGGGAGCCAGCTAGTGAACAAGGAGGCAGTGGCATCTACTACTCCTGCTTCTCACCACCACTGTTGTCTGGACCAGAGTAAGAGGTGGGTGAACAAGCAGGTTGCAGTGTGGAAGAGGAGAAGCAACTCCAGGGGGCTCTTGTCCGTAGAACCCCGGTGGGGTGTGGGGCCTTGGCAGGTGCTCAACCATGCCTACCCCTTGATTCCAGTCCAGACACCAATTCCCCAGATTTCAAAGCTGGCTGGAGGATGCTGGGAGTTGTAGTTTCAATTTGGGGGATTTTGCATATATTGCTCAGCCCATTTGCTGAACATTTTGGTCCAAGACACATCTGTGTTTGTTCCAATGTTCTCACGGTTTGCTGTGTCATCATTTACTGTGGGTCTTTGTGTCCAAGCCATGATCTGTATTTATTTTTTAGAAAAAACCTCTTGATTAAGATGAAAAATAAATGCTCTCAGAAATGTGCATTACTTTTAAAAGCCCAGTCCCTCGTTGGACACATCCCTTCTTAGTTCAATCCAACTGCTGTTCCAAGCCATTTCACTGCATGTTGTTATTTGTATCATAGCTTTTCAGAGCTAACCCACAGGTAGTTACTGCTCAGCTAGGACCAATCTGCTCGCAGAATTTCCATTGTTTTTAGTCTTTGGGAAGTTTGTGTCAAAAACAAGGCCAGTTCCAAAAGCAAACATTGAGCTGCAGCAGCGCACTGACGTTAGCATGGAATTAGAGGGCTGTCAAAGCAGGGAGCTTTTCTTCTAATTAGATACAGCATTGTCTGCCTTATTTAAAAACAATTAAAGCCATTTTCACTGGCAGGTTTCTCAGTGTAATTACGAAGCGTCTGTTCTTGTAGGGGAGCAATACTTTGTGAAATTAATTTTGTGGAAGTTAATTTAGGATCCCCCCCCCCACAGTTCTTTTTCACTTGCCTCAATTTGAAATGAATCTCCCGCTAATTTCGCTATATACAAGAGAGCAGGACAATCAAGAGCTGCAGAAAGAGCTTTCTGTATTTCTGCGTGTGATTTACCATACCATCCTCCTGACAGTGGGCAGACGGAACCTGAACTTTGAGACCAAGACGGTTTCACGCAAATCTTCTGGTTCTTCCGGCTGGGCTTGAACTAGGGTTGTCTCCTGTCCCAGGGTGTATACCCAAGATTATTTGGTGTAGATGTGGCTCTGTCTTTTTGTGGGCCTTGGGCACCAGGATGTCAGTGGGACCCCTTCCCATCACCCTCCCCCATTGCTACCCACCCACCTCTTCAACTGTAGCAGCTATGATGTTTGCTCCTCCTCATCTTCATCCCACCAGCACCAACAAAAGGGGCCCAAAAGGAGCACAAGAGGATTGCATTCTCTCTCTGGCAGTTCTCCCACTGAGAACTGGGAAATGATCATCCTAGACTAGGTTTCTGGGGCAATTCCCCATGGGAAGGATGCTTGAGGAGAGTAGGGCAGTCTTCCCCAACCTGGCACCTTCCAGATATTTTGGAACACAGCACCCAGCATTCCTGATCAGTGATCATGCTGGATGGGGCTGATGGGAGTTGAAGTCCAAGACATCTCAAGGGCACCCATTTGGGGAAGGTTGCACTAAATCATGTACCCATGTTTTACGTTGCATTTATGGCAGGGTCAGCAGTCAGCACTGCCCTGCCTCTAATTCCACCGAAACCAAGGGAGGGCAAATGCAAAATACCCAATTCACCCAGGGTTGCCAACTCGATCTTTAATTGTTGGAAATTGCCCCTCTCCTATGTTAGCAGAGGAGCAACTTTAGACCCAAGCCAATGTGACCTTGTGGACGGAGTACTAAGGTCTCAGATTTGCCGAATTAAATGTTCAATAGTTGGGGAAGGCTGGAGTGCAGCACGAGAAAGTCTCGCTCTGCTCTCTCCAGGGCTCCTTCCACATCGAGCTCACCTGAAGGAGCCTCTGGGGTGAGCTCTCATTTCCCAAGGGGCTGTTCCATGGTGGCTGTCGAGCGAGCAGCAAATAACTCTTCTGTACTCAGCTTCCCCTATTGCTGCCCAGAGAGACACTCCCATTGGGAGATAAGTGACTGGCTCAGTAACTCTGATCAGCAGGGGAATCCTCTGCCAGGCTGTGGGCTTCAGCACGTGACTGATCATGATACTGGCCCTGATTTGGTGCACATCCAGATTTATTTATTTGCTTCCCTGCTTGAGTTCCACCTCCCCGCCCAGCATTCATTCTATGGAAACACTGTCTACATGTGCATAGAGGTTCATGGGTTTTCTCCATTGCTAAATAATGCGCCTGCAAAAAGTAGGTGCAACCCACAGAACGAAAGGAGCTCTGGGGGGTGGGGGTTGATCACAGTGCCGTGCATCCTATAGCATGAGCAGCACATTGTTTGGTGTGTGTGTGTGCGTGCAAGCAGGCTTTACTAGGAATGGTTGTGGCAGATGGGCATTCATGTGTGCACCCAACTCTTTCGAGACCTTGGAGTTAGGGGTTCTGATGCAAGGGAAGTGAGCCCGAACACAATTAGAATAATCAAGGCATTTCTGGTTCTCCCTGCTTCCCAGAGAGGCCTAGAAAGTGGAAGGGAGAGAGGAATAATGGAGGGACTGTGTGTGAGAAGAGAAGTTCACAATTTCACTCCAAAATAGCTGCTTGTCTTTCATTCAGTTGCTTGATGCCTGTTGCAGCTTGCCACCTGGGGCAAATAGCAGCTTCAAGGGGTGGCCAGATGATTTTCATTCGGACTGAGGAGCAGGGGGCACAGTCCCAGTCCTGATTGTCCCCCTCTGTGGCTGCTCTTTAAATAACAGAACTCAGGTGCATTAAATGCACACAGGCATTTAAAGTATCATTTAGCTGGTCATTAGAAATTATTCTGATGATATGCCAGTCAGTTTCAGAAATGGACTGCGATCAATTTCAGTTCTTTATCTTTGAATCAAGTCATGTAGCTTTGCCTGCCTTCTGCCAGAGAAAGGAAGGCAACTTTCTGGGGGTTTCACGGTGACAATAAGTGCAGCATGGCAACTCAGTATTATTTTTGTTTTGGAGGGGGAGCACACTCCAAACTTTGTGGAGCCTTCAGGCTCAGCACCCTTAATTGTGCGCTTAAAGATCCTGTTTGGGCTCAAAGGCTGCAACTGCACACTCTAAAAACATATTATGTGGTACAGTCCTCCTTGACTCTGCCTCTTCAGAATGGTGTTGTGAACTGATCACTGGAATGCCCTTTTAACAACTCCATACAGTAGCCTTCTCCAACCTGGCGCCCTCCAGATGCATTGGACTACAACTCCCATAATCCCCCAGTCAGCTGGCTGGGGGATTATGACAGTTGTAGTCCAACACATATGTGCGGCACCAGGTTGGGGAAAGCTGCCATACATGCACAAAATTAGCACCTGAGTGAGAAGGCCAGGATAGAACCCACTATCCCTGACATGCTTGCTTCCCATGGGTAGGATGTTTTGTGTGTGTGTGGGTGGGAGCATTCAAACAAGCGATCTCCCACCCGCACTCTGAAGTGGTATGGCCCAAGGAGAGCTATACTACATAATATTTTGCAGATTAGCCCACATTCAGGTGGCCAAAGCATGGTGAAAGGGGGATGTGGGGAACTGGGGCTGTAGCTTTAGGGCATGGGCTGAAGTTCAGTGGTAGAGCACATGCAGAAGGTCTTGGGTTCTATCCCCAGCATCTCCAGGGAGGGCTGGAAAATTTCCTGCCTGAAACCCTGGAGAGCCACTGCAAAAAAATAAATAAATGCTGAGCTAGATGGACCAATGGTCTGACTCGGTAGAAGCCAGCTTCCTATGTTCCTACATCAATTATGTCTAATAGGTTATGAAGCACACTGGTTGAGGGGCAAATGGCTCTCTCTCAACCAAGCCCAAATCGCAGGGTTGTTGTAAAAGTAAAATTAGACAAGTATATATTGTAAACCACTCCGAGCCCTTGGAATAGGTTAGAGGGGTGGGACCTCAATAAATAAATTCAGGATACACTGCATTGGGGCAGATTAATCTTTGCCCATTGGACTCAAAACCCATGCTGGCTCTCTGAGTACATAGGGAAACCCTTTGTGTCCTCCTTTGATAGGGTTTGTCCCTTGGCTTTTCTGTATAGAATAGTAATTAGGCATTATAGCAAGAGCAACAGAATTCTCAGGGAGATGAACATGGTTCAATGCGTCCCACTATGGGGAAGAAAAGGACCAAGTCTTTCATTCCCCATTCCAAAAAGGTTAACGTGTTGTTGTTCTATTAAAGCCAGCCCTGATGGTTTCAAGTTCTGGCTATTTCAGTACTTAATGCAATTAAACACAGTGGCCGGGGAAATACAATTTGGTGGGAATCAAAGAAATGAAAATCGTTTTTTTTTAGCAGAGCCAATCTAAGTGCTGCGGGACTTCCTGCCAGTACAAAAGTGATTCACATTGACTGGTTATGTTTTTTCATGCTGGGGCACTGGCTGTCCTGCGCTTTTTCCTGAAGGGCTTTTTACATAAAAGAAGATGAAGTCAGTCAATAAAAGTAACTTGTGTTAAGTCTGTATGCAATACCGCATGCAAGGCAGTACAAGAGGAACAAGACAAAACCAAACGTTGAACAGCGTATGTTACAAGAGCCATGCTGTGTTTAGAGCTCGGGAAGAGAACAAGGAGCCTGATCCACTGAATTGGCTTTAACTGTCCGTTGGGTGTTCATGTTGAGAGGCCCATATCCTTTGCAGATGTTACTGCAGGACTGCCCCCACCCTTGCCCAAGTTGCAGGCTTTATACTTTACAGTTGCCACTAGGGCTATGAGATTGTTCTCCGATACTGATTTTCAGGTTGAAAGTGGTGGTTTCGGAGGTCAGAAATATTTCCTGAAAGAACCCTAAATGGAGGGAATGTTCACCTTTTAAAAATACTGTTTGTTGCCATTGCTCTTGCTGATTTATTTGCCATTTTAAATTCATGACTGCATCTTCTACCTCCTTAATTAGTCACATGGGTTATCCCAGCCAATAAGGAATGATATAGTGAATGGCATGAAGTGACAAAATTAGATAGCCAGATTTGGCCACATGCTGGCAAACAAAGCCAATTCAAAGTGAGGGCAATCATTCCTGAATAAGGAAATACTATACCATTGACCTCCTTTTGAAGCAGTCACCAAAACACAGTGCTGAAAGGGGGCACTCTTTGATGCTGATAAAAAACATTAATGAAAAGCAGCCCTTTTCTACTCATTTCTCATTGCTGCTTTGCTGCAGGAGATCCCTTGGGGCAGCCTTTTGCAGAGTTCAAGGACTGGCCTTCATTACATCTAGCATTGGTCTTTACAACACTGATATATGGAATATGGCAGCCTTGCCCACCCTGACGCAATTCAGATGGGTTGGACTACAGCCCTCATCATTCCCAGCCAGCAGACTAATGGCTCTGCTGACTGGGGATGATGGGAGTTGTAGTCCATCCCATCTGAATTGTGCCAGGTTGGGGAAGGCTGGGATATGGGATTAAATACTATTTACTGATTAGATTTTAGCCTGCCAAGTGCCAACATGAATCAAAAGGTCCTCAGGGAATCCATGCCTCTGGTCCAGGAGGTGTCACTGTGATCATCCAGCCATAAAAGCTGCCATTTGAACATGCACTCTTGGCTTTTGGAGCATGAATAAGCCCAGCATTCATATTCATGTTGCACACCCCCAGAAAACTGTCTGCCTGAGCATCTGTGCATTTACTGATCATTACTTCAAAACAACGTTGTTATTTCAATGTTGGTTTTCCTGAGGATTAAAAAAGCGGTACAAGATTTGTAGGAATTCTGATTCCCAGCTCCGGGGTCGGAGTGTAGCTGGATGTCTACGTTCCATCCTAATTTTTCTATTATGGAGCACGATCCAACAGGAAATTCCTTTGTGCAAGCCCCATGGAAAGAACAAGACAAGCAATTTTAAAATTGATGTATAAGGTATAAAAATCTTCAAGCCAATGTACAATTTAAAAAATGCATAGCACTAAACAACAGCAAGCTGGAATGAATAGCTGCATTGCTTACGCAGCTCCTAGTCATTTCAAAGGGGGCACAAGGTAGACATTCCCGGCAGCTTGTACGCCTTTTGTATTGTATTTATTCTACCATTTACATCCTATTTGATTGGCCTGAAACAGGATCTCAAAGTTAGATAATATAAAATCCCCATTGCACACACAAAAATGAAATAATCAATATCAAATAAAACCTCCATAAAACCTAAAATTAGAAAGATAACAGCCACAGTCATAGCCAAAGCAAAAAGAACAGAGTTTTTTTTATTTAAAACATTCATATATTGCCCCTCATTCAATTTATTTATATAGAGCTGGATCCAGATTTAATCATACTTAGAGTTGACCTATTGAAACAAACGGAACAAGTTAGAAATGACTAAATCAAGTCCCTCTGATTTCAATGGGACTACTGTAAGTATGACTAAATCAGAATTCAACCCATAATTTATAATATAACAAATGTATTCATCCAATATATTAAATAATAACTTACTTCTATTATAAAACACTAAAATATACCATGAAACCACAACATTAACAATAATACCAGCCTGCAGTTAGAAACGTGCAGCAGCAGGCTAAAGCATTTCTCAAATTAAAATGCCTGGGGAAAATAAAGATGTTTTAGGGCACAATCCTATAGCATGTTTAGATAGGCGAAAAAAGTCCTACAACTCCCAGCATTCCCCAGTCAGCTGGGGATGGGGAATGTGTGGCCCTCCAGATGTTGTTGGACTGCAATTCCCAGCATGCCTTATTGTTTGCTATGCTGGCTAGGGCTGATGGGAGTTGCAGTCCAACAACATCTGGAGGGCCATATGTTCCCCAAACCTGGTATAAAAGAACAACGCCCCTCTAAATAAGCCTGCAAGTTAAAGCTAATTCAGTCTACTTTCCTTGATTACAACACTTACAAGCTGGAATACCAGAGATGTGATCTCTGAAATAAATATGCAATCAACCAGATTTGCCCTTGGGCTAGCAGCAATTGTAAAACATGACGGCCTCTGGGAAGCACGATTATTTAATAATCCTGAACAGATGATCAAGCAGCAGTAGAACAAAATGTAAAATTAGGTAGCAAGTAACAGCAAGAGTTTGAATCATGAGGATCTAACTATATGGATCTATTGTATTACTGAAACTAATAAGCCCATTCAGCTGAATACCCTGATTGGTTTCTTTCTTATTTCATTCACAGAAGCTGCACCATTTGCAAATATTATATTACTTACATCTTACCGTGCAGAAGATAGAATATTTGTGAACATTCCATGAATTCTCAGCAGCAGAGCTGATGGATAGCAGGAGGAGGTTTACAAGTAACAGAAAGGTGACAGCCAAGTTCTAATCTATATAATATATATAAGAAATGAATCTGCCTGTACCGTCTTTTAAAGAGAGGGTGCAGAACTGAAGAGTAATGTTGTTCCTTGCATGAGGTGGACCCATGATGAGTAGCAACAGGCAAGCAGCAGTAGCTTTCCCTGATAATGCAAATATCCATTGACCCAAAAAGCCATACCTGTGGGGAGTCTACTATTAGCTGTCCATTTTGAAAACTGCCCATTTTCAGCACAAATTTCTGGGAAGATATAACCAGAGTCCAGAGGACAGGGCATTTTGAGCATTTACAGCTGGTGTAACTGGTTGCAAACACTCTTTCTAATTTGAAAGATGGCCGATTGAGAGATGTAAGCCCAGCTTTTGTCTAGAATGATCCATTTTGCTATTATTAAATTTATTGAAAGTTATGTGTATAATTTCCAGCACAGTTAGAGAGTAATATATGCTTCAGAATGCCATAAAAACCATCATTCAAGGAAGTACAGAAAATAGCTACCTTTCCAACCCTATGATTGGAGGGAAAAGCAGTTCAATGTTTATCTGCACAGCTTCAAAGAATTTCTATCACTTATGGCAGACCCAGAGTGCTAATCTGATTCTGACTGGTCCTATATTTCTCCAAGGTGCTTGGTAGTAATTTTGATAAACTGAACAAAAAAAGTTGCCTTTCAGGCTCATGACACATTAAATCGATCGTATCTCTCTTAATACTGTTGAATACCTCCTGATAGACTGTGATGATGTCAGAAGGGAAAGTGCTCCTATTGTTTTTTTTATTATTATTACTTTAGTTCTCAAGAGTGAATGTTTCCTTGTTGTACCTCAGCAATTCCCAAACTGTGTGCCATGAGAGAATTTCTGGTGTGCGCATAAGAAATACATTAAATAATGAAAGGCTTCTCTGTGTCATAGCCTCTGTGGACAACTGCCCCATGTGGTGATCCGCTGAACTACAGGTGGCAGCCTTTTCCGTGAAACACCCTCAGGGCCTGGACTCAGGGCCACCCAGGCCGGCCATTTTATTTATTTATTTATTTATTATATTTATACCCCGCCTTTTTTCCTGCAAGGAACCCAAGGCGGCTTACATAATCCTCCTCCTCCTCTCCATTTTATCCTCACAACAACCCTGTGAGGTAGGTTAGGCTGAGAGTCAATGACTGGCCCAAAGTCACCCAGTGAGTTTCATGGCCGAGCGGGGACTAGAACCCGGATCCATTAGATCCTCCTGGATACGTAGAAGTATGAGAGCTTCCTGTTCCACTGGAGCCTTGTTCAACAAACACTGTCTTCCTGAGCTCTGGTGTGTTCCAATATCCTTGGTGGTTCTTTGGTCTTGACTTCTGGCTTTTGCTTGCCTCCTGGTTTGTCCTTTGGTTCTTTCTTCGGCCCTGATTATTGGCTTGCCCCATGGCTCCTGGTTCTCAGCTCCTGGCTCACTTCAGACTGTTGCCCACGGCCTAGCCCCCCTGACACTACTAATGGAGGTGACCAACTACTGCATCCCTGAATCACTCACTGCTTGGGCCTTGCTTCTGTCCAATCAGCTTTAGTTGATACACCCAGAACCATAAACTCATTTTTGACTCATGCAGAAATGCACTGGGTGGGCACCCCTGTCCTGGGAATTGATTATTCTCTTTCTTTCTTTCTTTCTTTCTTTCTTTCAACAAAAATTCAAATCAAAGAAAACAAAGAATACAGGACATTATCACTAAATTTGTCATTCCGAATAACAGAGACACTTCATCTTTCAATAAAAGTATCTCCAAACATTTGTTCTTCTCCAGCCCTTATACATGAAGTTCATTTATTTTATCATTGTTGAAACATCCCAGATCCTAAAAAAAAATACACCCCAATGAAACAAGGGAGGGTAATAAATCAGGCAAGGGAGCCAGGTAGCAAATCTTTTTTGGGTGTAAGAGGGAAGCATGTCTCCAATTTCAAAACGGGATGGGTGAGGAAAGGTGTGCCTCAGCTATCGGCAGCTGGGGAAATATGGTGTGACTGGACAAAAGAGGCAAGTCGGTTCTTTTTTTAATTATTATTTTGTAACTTCTGCGTGTTTTAAGTATTCCGTTGTAAATCTGTTCTTTTTATTATTTTGTAACTTCTGCGTGTTTTAAGTATTCAGTTGTAAACCACCTTGAATGCCTTGGCAGAAAGAAGTATATAAATGCAGCACGCAAAAAAATAAGGCAAACAACCAGAAAAGGAAAGGGGAGAAGGGGGGGGGGATAGCGGAAGGAAAGGCATTGTTGTCATTGTCATTTCTACAGCGGATTTCAAGGGTTCAGAGTGCTTCAAGCAGCCCTCACAACAGCCCTGTAAGCTAATCCAGTGTTACTGACCTCATATTGCAGGGAGAGGGATGCCCGAGGGCCAAATGACACGTCGCACATGAGATCCATGCTTGCCTCTATTTTAGCCTTAAAAACAGCCATGAGGGGATTTGGAAGAGGGCAGCTGTCTTCTCCCTCCCGCCCCCGGGAAGCAGCCCCCAACAATAGGGACACCAAAGGCTTGGAGTGTGGGGGAAGCAATGTCCCACCCCTGCCTTCCAGAGTTACGGGAAACAGAGCACGGTGTTCCTGGTGCTTCCTTCCCCACCCAAAATATCAGGCAACATATTTCTGAAGGCCCCACTGGCCCAGCCAGGATCAAGAGGAGACAAGGCTCTATTACAGGGCTCTCCGACCTTGGGTCCCCAGATGTTGCTGGCCTACAGCTCCCAGCATACCCAGCCAGCATGGCTAATGGCAAGGGATTCTGGGAGCTGTAGTCCAGCCACATCTGGGGACCCAAGGTTGGAGAGCCCTGCTCTATTAGGAAAAGTAGGCCTGCCCCGGTCTCCTCCTCTGCCTGAGGCAGTGGTTTCACGGTGATGGATAGGAAGGAGGGGAGGCGAGGCGAGGCAGGGGGCATCTTGAGGCAGCTGCCAAGGGCCCACTGCTGCTGACACCACTGTCCTGGGGCACCTTTTCCAGTGCTCCAACGAGTGCAGGGCAGCCACCGTTGTAAATGTTCACAATGCCCCACAGTGAGGTTGTGTCGCTGCAGGGCACTGTGGGTAATTACAATGGTGGCTGCTCAGCGCTCCACAGAGTCTACCTGACCCCTTGCATCCCGGTGGAAATAAATAGGAGGAGAAGGAGAGGAGCCGCTTGCTGCTCTAGTGGCCTGGGATGAGGGATGATGTCACGTGAGGGCCTTTGATCAAAGGCTCCATATCAAGGGCCACCCCAAATCTGGTGCTGGCTGTGGGAGAGGAGGATATGACTGGAATTTTCTGTCCCTTCCCCTCCCATCAGTCCTTGACAGGCCTTCAGCTAGTTAGAGATAAAGATCCGTTTGAATATATTGGTTTGATTGCATTAAAGAGAAGATTAAGATCCAACAATGAGGTCAGACATTGTGTTGTATTGATTACATTATTATTAAGCAAGCCTGTCAAGGGTCTCCCAATAAGAAAAGTAATTAATTTGTAAAGGTCTGAGGGGAAGCCATCAATGCTTGGCACTACATGACTTTTAAAGATTTTTGATCATTATACCAAATGAACTTCTCCCTCACTCCCCTTCACATCTAAGATTATTTCTTCTTCTTCTTCCTCTTCCTCTTCTCCTTCCTCCTCCATTTAAATCCTCCTGCTGCATGCCTCAAGTAAGGCCTCAGAGTGGCTAACAACAAGGAATAAAATCTCAGTTAAAACCCAGTCAATAAAATACGATAAAATACATTAAAAATGGATGAGCCTCCGGACGTTGGAATCCTTGCTGGAGTGTTCTATAAAAGGCTGGAAATGAGTCACGCTATACCTGGTGGGCGAGCGTACATTTTGCAATGGGATTTTCCTTGGAACTGCTGGCCTTTGATTAGGGATCAGCAATTGGAAGCCCCAGGGAGTACCAGTTCCCCCCCCCCGCCCCGTCCAGTTGCCGATCAGAAGAGATAAAAGAAAGTGGAGATAAACTGGCTACGGCAACATTGTAGGAGGGGTTTGGGGCGGCTGACCTGTCCACTTGCACTCCCCCCTTTTTAAAGTGGCCTTCCCATAAAGCTAGTTGCTGACCAGTGCTTCTTGTGCCAGCCGCAGCGCCACGTCCTTTCCTTGTTTTCTATTGTTTTCTGGTCAGGGAGGCGAAGGGGCCAGTTGCTGCTGGGGAACAGGAGCGGGAGGGGGCTATTGCACCCATGTTCTACTTGCGGGCCTTCCACAAGTATCTGGCTGGCCACTGTGTGGACAGAATGCTGGACTGGTGGATAGGCCTTTGATCTGGTCCCGCAGGGCTCTTGTGTTCTTAAAGGATAAGCAAGGGAGAGATCATTCATGCGAGCCCAGGGTTCCCTAGGCGGATACATGGCTCCATTCCACACAGCTCTGATAGCATAAGACTGCAGAAACCAGGTGGAAGCAACAGGACTGCATAAGAATAGCCCTGCTAGCGTCAGAGGAGGCAGGACCATGGGTGGCATTCAAATGGTTTCCCCCACATAATCCTGCCCTTCGCATGTCTTCTACATTCTGGAGTGGCATGAGATGAAGTTATGGGGGAGGGGTAAACACGCTGTTCCTGTAACACAATCCATCTTTAGCCTTACAGTCTCTGGCAAGAAAAGTAAAAATAAGATTTCCCCTGAGCATGTGCAGATTGCCGTTCACCACTGAGGAGCAGTAACAATCCACCACCACATATAGGGGATCCAGGTCATAGGGGGCGAGCTCTAGGCAGACACCTTTCATTGCAGAAACTAATAACTAAGCATTAATAATGACTGCAGACAGATGGGCCGATTGCGGAAACATCAAGGCGCTTCTTTCTAGTATCTTGGCACTCCATAGATCTATCCAACATACAGTAAACCTACAACACATGGCTACTTTGCTCAAGCTCCTCCATCAAGGCAACTCATGCCTTGGGGGAATGGAACAGATTGTAGCAGCGCTGCTTTTTATGTGCATGTTGTGTAAAGCGTAGAGCAGCATTTCTTAGACTTTTGACAGCTGAGGTGCACTCCCCCCACCCCAAACTGAAATTGGAGGTACATTTCATTCTTAGACCTGAAAAGGGATACTTATTTATTTCCTTTATTTACTTGCAAGGGTTCAGTGCATGAGAATAACACACCCTTATAGCACACCCATTTCCTATGTTTTTGTGTGAGTGAGTCACTGTTCTGGACACAGCTCCTCTGAGCGCAGGTAATTCTACTAGGTGTTTGCCTTGGGGATGACTGAGCGATCCAGAAGGAACTGCCCCCCCACCCCCGTGCAGCAGGCAGTTCAGCAGATACAAGGCCCCAGCAGTGAATCATACAGAACCATGCGCAGGGCATAGCCTTACCATTAGGCAGAGTGAGGCGGCTGCCTCAGGCAGCTGCTTTTGTTTTGGGTGTCATGAAAGAGAAGCAAATGGTTAGTTATTGAAGTTGTTGTTGTTGTTGTTGTTAGTACTGTATATTTTTACTGCCAGGGGATGGGGAGGAGCTTGTGGGGTTTTCTGCTTCAGGTTCCAAAATGGCTGACTTTGGGCCGGTGCAATGCACCTTGACTAGGGGCGAGAGTGGGGGCCATTTGCTGCTCCACTTGAGGCAGCAAAAATGTTTTGGGCTAGCCCTGATAAGCAGCTTATTTGGGTTCATGGGAGATGCTCTCATTAATTTATTTCTTTTTGGGGTGGGGTGCAGAACCTCTTTCGGCCTGGAAACACACACCCCCATGCATATTTTAGCTTAAAGCTCTTCCTGCCAGTAACTAAGCCTTAGGAGGGGCATTTCAACCTTCTAGAAGGGGGGGAAACTGCACAAAAGCCGGGAAACCACCAAATGATTGGTGGCCGGAGGAAAGGGGGTGGGGCCAGGGGAGGGGTGTGCAGCCACCTTGGGATCCCAGGAGGGCCGGATGTGGCCCCTGGGCCTGAGGTTCAAGAACTCTGTCTTACAGCCTGGTGGCAGTTTGCCTGGAGTACCCCAGTGTGCCATAGACCAGTGCGCAGTTTGCAGATGTTCAGAGGTGACTTCCAATAGACAAAGATGGGGATTGGAGTGGAGACAAATGGAGGCTAGGCCCCTTCGAGACGACACTATTGTTTGTAATTGAAAATAATCTTAGTCACATTTGCCACCTGCAAGCCATCAAGTTGACCAATCGAATAATAATTCAGTCTGGCCTATTCACTTCAAAGCAGACTCACCTCACTTCCAAGGTAAGAATTGTTTGCCCAGTTTTTGCAGGGTGCAGAAGAAGGTGTAGAACAAGAGCGGCTAAGCTTATGTTTAATGTAGCCTGAGAAAATGAAGGACAGCCCTTTGGTATTAATGGATTTTTAAAAATCAAATATAGGATGTGAGACCTATCCATTTCTGATTGTGCAGCAGACTGTTGAGATTTAATCAATAGTGTGTCTCCAATGAACGCTGAGATCTTACACTTAGAAGCAATTACCGACCCAGTCTATCTTCCTCATAAAAAATGTAAGACCAACATTAAGGCTTCATTTGGAGCTGAACAAAACACCCAGATTCTATGCAGGGTCTTAAAGGGCCCTTCATATATGCGTCTGTTGAGCAAAATTTAATCCCCAAATGCAATGAGGAGAGGGAGAGAGTAATGCTGCTGAACCAGAAAGATGGAAGCTATGGCCTTCTTTCCCTTCTAACCGTTCTTTACCCAAAGAGAGTATATATGGATTCATCATACGTGTTCGCTGAAATGTGACAATGGCCAAGGGTCTGGTGGCACCTTAAAGACTAACAAATGTATAAGTGCTCCTCTTTAAAGTGCTGCAACACTGCTTGTTGCTTTTATGGCAGCCGATTAACATGGCTGCCCCTCTGGAAGTTGAAACGCAGCAGTATTCATGCAGTTCTAAGGCCCATGTTATACCTGAAACTTGAGCAAAGATGGATAGCTGATTCTGTACATCCATCCAATATTATTTATTTGCTGAGGGTCCCCCCCCCCACTTTCCAGGCAATTATTGTCTCCCAAAGCTGCTCACATCAATAAAACAAGAAGAGAGGCAGGCCCGGCCATCAAGCTTACTAACTTAAAAAAGACAAGACGCACAATGAAGGGAAGGGGAGTAGAGGAAAAAGGAAGAAGCGGGAGTTCAGTTCTTCAAGGCCAGAACGAAATGGTGAGCTATAAGTGGTCATTCATATCCAGTTCAGGCCAGGCTGGTCTTCCCTTGCTGGTGTTCTTTCTTGAATAGCATTGGTGGCTCTTTTTCCTTAGGCCAATGGATGGGGCCAGAGTGGTCCCTTTGATTTGGCAGTCCCAGGGCAATGGGCAATTGAAGCACATTTTCTTACTGGCAGGGAGGAAGGAAGCCCCCTGCAGCTGCCCCTTCTCTGGCAGATCAATGGGGCCACACTGGGTTCCCTCTTAGAATCATAGAAAAGTAGAGTTGGAAGGGGCCCTCTAGGCCATTGAGTCCAACCCCCTGCTCAGTGCAGGAATCCAGGTCAAAGCATCCCTGACAGATGATTGTCCAGCTGCACCTTGAATGCCTCCAGAGTGGGAGAGCCCACCACCTCCCTAGGTAGTTGGTTCCATTATCTTATTGCTCTAACAGTCAGGAAATTTTTCCTGATGTTCAGGTGGGATCTGGGTTCCTGTAACTTGAGCCCATTATTCCGTGTCCTGCAAACTGGGATGATCGAGAAGAGATTCTGGCCCTCCTCTGTGTGACAACCCTTCAAGTACTGGAAGAGTGCGATCATATCTCACCTCAGTCTCCTCTTCTGAAGGCTAAACATGCCCAGTTCTTTTAGTCTCTCCTCATAGGGCCTTGTTTCCAGTCCCTTAATCATCCTTGTTGCCCTCCTCTGAACCCTTGCCTTGATGTTCTTCTTGGGAGGCAGGAGGGGCAGCCTCCCACCAGGCCTTGCTCCCCTGGCTGATGGCAAAAGCCGGAGTGCAGTGTGCTTGCTTTCTGCTCTCCAGTCCCAGCGCAACTCATTATATAGAAACAGTCCTATATATCAGCCGTGGCACTGTTCAAAGAGTAAGTATTAATTATAGTGGCCATAGGAATACCAGATTTGCTTGGCTTGAATTGCTTTGCTGAATAGGGGGCTGAAGAGGGGAGGGAGAGATTATAGCTGAGCTTGGAAGGAATCCTTCCGTACCTTACTGTCCAGGAACACGGAGCGCAGCTTGTAGTCTTGGACAGCACGGGACAGAATAGTGAAAGGAGGAAGGTTCGAACTTTCAGTGTGAAGAGCATGCACCTAGGAAGACTTTAAAATCTTTATTTGAAAACTATGGAGAAAAACAGACATCCGGAGGGGAAAGTTTTTAAACATTTGGGTCAGTAAGAAAAGGGGGGGGGATGATTGGACAATAATTTGACTAATAAAAGAGTAATAAGGATAACTCTCAATATTAAAACAGGCCTTTCCCTTTGATCAAATTAAAAGGTTCGGCTTCCATATATTTTAGTTACCTGTTGCTTAAAGGCTTTGAAGCTCTTTCCGGCAAGGGGGACCCTCAGCTCTGGAGAAGTCTGATTTTTATGTCAAAATGAAGCAACTGTTCCTTTTGGGCATTTAAAAGTTTCTTGTAAGTGCAATGAAAGGAAGTTAAAACACTATGGACAAAAGAGGAGTTATATAGTTCTATTCTTCTTTTCATTTTTGATCTCTCCTTTGCATTTCTGCCCCAAAGGATTATGATTATGTCTGGTTTAAAACACACACACACACACACACACACACACACACACTGACAGAGAGAGAGAGAGAGAGAGAGAGAGAGAGAGAACGAACAAGTACAATACAACCTCATTTTGCCCAAATTAACTGAAAGTCTGAAGTTTTGTCAGGTCTTAGGCATTCTTATCAAATCGGGGCATCGTTTCTGGTGGTAGGGTGCTACCAGAAATGGTTGGGGGCTCGTGTGGGGTTATAGCTCTCTTTATCCAGGTGTGACTATGGGTGCCATAGCGCTTGAAGTTAGTGATCTTTTCTATGTGAGGCGTTTATTGTGCACTCATTGTTCCCCACTCACTGTTGTTTATAGGTTCTTTAGATGACGTCAGGACCCTCCAGTTTCTGTTTCTGTTTTTAAACAGAAACAGAAACTGCTTCTGTTTTTAAACAGCACTTTTGGTGATGGGTTTTTTTTTTGTTTTGTTTTTTGGGAGCAGGGAAAATGTGGCATTATTTGTGAAAGTGAAGGAAAACACTTTTTCCACTTGTGCACTTGTGCTATTCCACTATACCACAGTGCCACCTAGAGGTTATGTAGTGGAAAAGCAGGAAAGAAATGCTCTTTGTCTAGTGCTTGGATCTCAATTCTGCAACAAAACTAAAAGTATAGAAAGGCTCCAAAACAGGCTGACAAGTAAGTGGAACTGCTTTCTGTGAACTGCTGCTGCCCCAGAGACTGCACAGTGCAGCCCTGCTTCCTTCAGCCTTGCCAGAATTGGACAAGGGGGGCGGGCAGGAGAGAGCCACCTGGAATGGGCCCTTTAAAAGCAGCTGGGGCCAGGAGGAGGAGGTGGGCCCCAATGAGGCAATCTTCCCTTGGGCTCCATGGAGGCCAGGAAGTGTCAGCACAGCAACAGCAGCTACATGTGAAGAGATGCCAGCTACGCAGCTACGCTTCCCCCGCCCCCCAGCATCCTACAGCCAGTGTAGCATCCTACCACTTTCTTCTGCAGCAGTAGCAGCTGAGAGCTTTGCAGGCACAACCAGACTTGGCAGGTGTCTTTTGCCCTGCCCTTGAAGAGATGGTGATTCTTTTCTGCCTCAATGATGGAGGGGGGGGGGAATTGAAAAAGCTCATTCAGTGGACCATGAAGGCGCGTGAGTGACAGCAGAGCCCTGCGTGTGCTGGATGGGAGATTTAAAATCCTGTCTGTGCATAGAGGCCCATTATTCCACACACAGATCTTCCAGATCTCACCCCCCTCTGCGCAGCATGCAGCGTGTCGGTTTGAAGCTGCCAGCCAGCTTGCCTGTAATCCGACTCCAGCTTCTAGCTTCCCCCGGTTTGCAGACTAATCCAAGTAGCAAGTAGCAAGGAAACACTCTGTAACACCACAGGTCTATTTCTACGTGTTTATTCACTTAGCAAGTAAAGTTCTACAGAGTATACATTTCCTAGTTACAGTCCATGTGCAGAGTACAATGCATAGCAAGCATTAATTCCAGTGGAGTAGGTTGAGCTTCACTCCACTTCAGCAAAGACGTTACATTGTTGCAAAGTCCAGCAAGCAATAGCCAGAAGAGAGAAAGAATAGAGAAAGCAGTCCTGCTCTTCTCTAAAATGGCTTCAGACAGAAAAACAAGTTAGCACGTCATCAGAACATACAAACCATGTGACTAGCTCATAATGATCCCAGGGTCTAGCTTTCCCATGGGGAAGAACACGGGAAAGTAGAAAGACACAACACACTTGTTTACCGCCATTCTGTTCCTCTCCATGTGTAAACACTGTGCTACAGCTGGTCAATGTGATTCATATCACAACAGACCATTCCAACATCCACCCCCTCGAGACTCCACTTTCAAACCAGATAAGATGGAGATGTTGATGGCAGGCACTCCAGTTGACATGTTTGACCACAATGGGGCTATACACCGATGGATGGATCAAATTCACAATTTTTTAAAGGGGGTGATGGTTCTTGGACCTGATCTCAGGTGGTATCTGTGGCCAGGAGCATCTTCTACCAGTTTTTGGCCGTTTCAGCAGCAATGCCCCTTCCAGGTTATCACAGACTTGATCCTAAATAATATATATACCCTCCTTCACATTCTAGAGTGGATTATGCTCACATGCTTTACACCCGTTCTCAAAGGACTACATCGTAGGGATGGGTACCAAAGGCAAGATTTGGTTCGGACCCCACTCTAAAAAAAGGCCCCAATTCTGCTCTGTCTGTTTTGGCAGCTCTCTGCTTCGAATCAGAATCTTGCTTCTGAAGATCTGAAGCGTAGTATGTCTCTCCATTAATTATAATGGGGACATCAACAAACAGCTATTTGGTAAAATTGGGTGAATTTTACAGCAATAGTAGCCCCTTCTAAGTGGATGAAGCCTGACAGATTTCAGACAGATTAGTGTGCAGAGTTCTGTGCAGATCTTTAACGCTTAGAGGTTTTCAAAAAAGGATCTGCTTATCCTCCTGGGTTTTTTTTGTGGGAAATTTGTATGAAAACTATATACATCATAGATGTGCCCCTAGGTAAGTAACCTGCACAATTTCAGAAGGATAGATGCAGGGAGGTTTTGTGCCAGGGGAGTCTTTAAAGGTTTTGGGGGAGAAGGATTTGCTTTCCCACTCCCACTGTGGGTTTTTTGGGGAAATTTGTATGAAAGTGACATGACATGCATCATAGAAGTGTCTCTAGGGAAGAAACCTGAACAACTTTTAGAAGGATAGGTGCAGGCATTAGGGAGTTACAAGGAATGAAAAACAGTGTTAGGGTTTATTTTCTGTTCATTTAGCAGCTCCAGAGAGTCACCGAAACCTTAAGTGCTTCATCTGTGATGGAGTCGATGGATGACAGTCACAAAACGACACCCCTTCTTCCCCCCCCCCGCTCCACCCACAGTCTGGTGCTTTCCTTATATGGAGAGCTTGGGGCAGGGGAATGTATCACTTTTTGCAAACACATTTGTCTGTGGCTCTGCATTATTATTTAATTATCATATTACTCAGATTTATACAATAATGCCTTGGATTGCAAGCATAATTCGTTCCAGAAACGTGCTTGTAATCCAAAGCACTTGTATATCAAAGCGAAATTCCCCATAAGAAATTTGTACTCCGGTGGTAGCTCTTAAGGATTTCCGTGAAAACTTAAGATTAGAGCTGGAGAGTAAACTAAGAGAAGAAAGGGTTATTAGATTGACCGATTGGGTGGAAAAGATGGGGACTAGAGATCAAATAATGGAAATTGTTGGGAGAAGAAGATTATCGTGGTTAAATTTACTACAGTTAGAACAGTGGTCGAAGAAATGGAAAAGGAAAACTGAGTACGAGAGAGATTTAACTAATTTTGAAAAGATGGTCATGTCTAGAGATGGCCTACCAGGTAATGCATCAACAAGAGGTATAACAAGGGATTTATATAGATTGATCCAAAAAGCAAAAGAACAAGAGGATCAGCTTAAGACTGTATGGGATAATGAATTTGAAGAAGTGACCTCGAAGGTGGGGTGGAACAATATATGGGATAGACGGATTGTGAAAATGATGTCAATTAGGATAAAGGAAAATTTTTATAAACTAATTTGGAGATGGTATTTAACTCCAGTAAGATTAAATAGAATAGATAATAATTGTTCTGCATTATGTTGGAGAGGATGTCAGGAAAAAGGGACATATGCTCATATGTGGTGGAGTTGTAAAAATGTATTGGTGTTTTGGCGAGAGGTTTTTACAGAAATATCGAAAATTATTGGTACTAATTTAGAGGTCTGTCCAAAATTAGCATTGTTATCAATAACTGAGAAGCTTATTTGTGATCAAAATATGAAGGAGTTAATTGTAAACTTGTTAACTGCGGCCAGGCTAATGATAGCGAGAAATTGGAAAGTGCAACATGTTTTCCTAATAACAGACTGGTATAAGGAAGTTTGGGACATAGCCCTAAATGATAAACTAACTAGTAGTATCAAATGCAAAAAAGGATTGCTAAAGAAGAATAATTTTATGGAGATATGGAATCAATTACTAGACTATGTATTAATAAAGGGGAAGGGTAACATGCCTTGTCAGGATATGTTATATTTTTGGAATTTAGACTTTATTTGATCAAGAGGATAGAAGTATATTAATTGGTCCCTTGAAGGGTGGCGGGGGAGCACTTTATGATTTATTGTATGTTGATTATGTTATATTTGTGTGATAATTTTGTATTTTGCTAAATATATTTTCTGTGTTATAATTTGCTTTGAAAAATAAATAAAATATTTTTTTAAAAAAATAAGAAATTTGTACACATATTTTTAATTTAAGCTGCAATAAAGAATGATAGTGTAAAGTCTTCATTTTTCTTGACCGTACTACAGTACTTGTATTGCAAGACGTCGCTTGTTTATCAAGTTAAAATTTATTTTAAAAATTTGCTTGTCTTGCAAAACACTTGCAGACCAAGTTACTTGCAACCCAAGGTTTTACTGTATATTGCTTTCCACAGAGTTATCGAAACAGTGAACATACAATGTCATTACCATCAAAAACAACAATAAAACTGCACAAAAGTTAATAAATGCTGATCAGCAGTAAAACCGTACACTCTGCTGTGCGCTACAGACCACAGCTGGCTGTGTCACACTTCAGGGAAAGGCTGTGTGAAGAGGAGACCTCTAAATGGCAGAACTGTGGCGGCCTGTCTAATGACGGTTGCAGTCGAGAGGGTGGGGGCTGCAACACTAAATGCTTTCCTGCAAGTGCTCCTGAGGCGAACCTCAAAAGTGCTCCCTCGGGGACATGACATAAGGGGTCATGCAATCCCTAAGGTAACCTGATCCCAAGTTCTTTAGGGCATCGTATGTTAACAATAAGACCTTAAAATTGGCCTGGTAGCTTATTGGCAGCCCTCTGAATTGCTCCCAAAGCTCCAGAAGGAGCCAGGTTAAGTCAACACATTCGGAGGACACCTGCTTCACTTTGTTTGGACAAGCCCTGAATATCTCTGAAGTGGCTCAGTTTGGATTTGGATTCGAGATTCGTCCAAAGCAAATGCACACCCCTACTGAAGTTACCAAATAGTTTCCAGGCATAATTCAAAGTGCTGGCATCTGAGTGGCTTGGAACCAGAATACCCAAGGGGGTCACTTTATCCCCTATAACGTTTTAGTTTATATATATTTTATTGCTTTGTGTTTTGATTGTTTTGGATCAGTTGTGAGCCGCGTGGAGTGACTCCTTTTAAGGGTGAAGAAGAGTGGGATAGATATGTTTTAAACCAGTCAATCCAGGCCTGTGCTCACGCTGGCTCAGCTTGTCTGAGTGTGGAAAACTAAGCAGGGTCAGGCCTGGTTATTACTTGGATGGGAGACCCCTCCTCTAGTTTCCTGCATTGAGCAGGGGTTGGACTCGATAGCCTTGTAGGCTCCTTCCAACTCTATGATCTATGAAATCTATGAAATAAAATATATAACTCCAAAGTGCTTAAGCTCATTTGAGAAAGCTGTGCCTAGAATGTGCCCACTAAGAGTGCCCCCACCTTTGGAGCTTAGATGGCTACTACATGCAGTAAGGCCTTTTCAGCACTGTTCCTTGGGCTATGGAATATTCCCCAGAGAGGTTCACTAGGTCTGTTCTTTAATCAGCTGCTCCGGGACTGCTAGCGTGTGATTTTTTAGGCAGGCTTTTCTTGATTAATATGTTGCTTGGTGTTTTTATAAAATGGTTATTATGCTGTTTTTATTGATTGTGCTGTGGTTTCATGGAGGATTTTAATGTGATTTTATGATTATGATTTTTGCTTGGGGCTAAGAAAACAGGATATACACTTTAAAATAATAATAATAATAAAAGATCTTCAGATAAACAGTGTCCTCATAAATAGGATCGCTGGTGTACTTATCAAGTGTTGGACAGAAACAAATGCCCAATGGCCTCCCGAGTATTGCAAGCAGGCATTGAGAATCCCGCCTACGCACTGTGCTGGAGGCCTCCAGTTATTTATTTTTAAACAAGCCTAGAAACTGCCACAATGCAACATGTCCTGGTTGTCCCATAATGCCCCAGCTAGGCTCTCAGGGAAGTGAGCTGTGGCTGGTTATACAACCTTGTAACTAGGTAGCATAGTGTCAGACATGGTAGAATCACATTAATCAAAGGCAGGTTCCAGTAGGTAAAGCAAAGAGAGGCTTGGACAGAGCAAAGTCTTGGTCAGCAAGAAATCAGGATAGAATTAGGGAGCGCTGATCAGGACCTTGGACAGGGCACTGGCTGATGGCTTCTCATCTCACCTATAGCAAGAGGAACTGTTGCTTCAGCATGGTGCTATTGCAAACTGCAAAGGCCTTCTGAAAGCCTTGAAATGCTGGCCAGCCTGGTAGTGCTGTAGGCTCCATCCTCTTCTGGGAAGCTACCTGGGATTTTAAAGGGCCATTGCTTTATTCAACTGTTGATTATATACTACCTCCAGTATCAGAGGCAGAATACCTATGTATGGCAGTTGCTGGGGAACATGACCGGGAGGCTGCTATTGCACTCATGTTCTACTTGTAAGTTTCCTACAGACACCTGGCTGACCACTGCATGAACATGACTCTTATGATGAGGGGGATATGGGGGATGAACTGGTTTAGAGTGTTCTGAAACTGGTGAGTCAGGTAGAGCCTTATCAAGGGCATCCAACATGACATTGGCTGCATTCTGAAAATGTGCCAGCCCCAACCAGCATCCAGGGTTTCATAGGCTTTCATAGGATCATAGAGTTGGAAGGGGCCTACAAGGCCATCGAGTCCAACCCCCTGCTCAATGCAGGAAACTAGAGGAGGGGTCTCCCAGCCAAGTAATAACCAGGTCTGACCCTGCTTAGCTTTCCACACTTAGACAAGCTGAGCCAGCGTGAGCCACAGGCCTGGTTCTGACCCAGATGCTCACTAAGGCAGAATAGTACTCTTAGGTGCCATTTAAATCTTATGCTACTGCTGCTGCCATGGGAGGTGCTCTTCCATAGATTTATCATACAAGTTCTAGCAGCTTACAGGCACATGGGCAGAACTAATTCAATGTCCTAACAACAATCACCCACAAATATGTCACAATACATGTGTTAGTCTTTAAGGTGCCACAAGGCTGTTGATTTTGCAAATGAATATGACTACCCCTCTGGAAATCTTTACCAGACCTTGTTTGGGCTGCAGGTGTGTCAGCTAGAGAGTCCATGTTGCAAAGCATTATTTATTATTAATGATATTATATTTTTAATCTGCCCAATAATCAATGTTCTCTGGGCAAATTACAAAAAAGTTAAAAGACTAAAATGCCATACAAGCAGTTAAAAATATAAAATACAATACAATACAAATATTTTAAAGAATACAATACAGTTCAATACAATACAATAGCCAGCACTGGAATCTATAGAACAGCCATAAAAATCGAGATCTATTTGTCAATTTATTTAATTTATATATCCCATCTTTCCACCAAAAATGGCGTTCAAGGCCACACATTACCACACATCCTACCAAAGCTCTGCAGAATGCTTCAGGTGAATGAACTATTCCAGAGTAAGAAAGCTCAGTCTGGGTAGTGTGGTTGGCAGTATTGGTTCAAAAATATTTGAGGCTGGATTTGGCTCAGGGGTTGCTGGTTGCCGATCCTTGTTTTAACTGGAGCAAGACAAAAACTGTCAGCAAAATCTTTTGGTGTTGTTTTTTTAAAAATTAAGCACATGATTGAATGGAAATTCTACTGAACAAAACCCTCCCTGCTTCAGACATGTTTATCTCTAACTAACTATTCCATGAAACTTAAATATCTTTTCTCCTTTACAGGTGTTTTCGATTTCTTAGAAGGTTTTACTCCTCCAATACCAGACATCAATGGGAGTAGTTTGGCCAGCTGGTCACCTTCACCGTGAAAGTTGCAGCCTTTTTGTCTTTGCCACCTCATTGTGCAAGTGCACTGAGTTGCTTCTTCTGTGCTTTGTAATTTAACGTGGCAAAATGGCACCTGCATGAGAAACCCCCCTGCAATTTGACTGTCAGCAAAGCAGGGCCAATTACAGCCATGTATGTGCAAAGTAAAATACGCTCTTATGCATCTGACCTCATTTGAGTCGCTGTGATAACTCTTTGGGGGTAATTCTGTATAAAGTGTGGATGTGAGAGCTTTTATTTTGTTTGTTTTTCTCCCCAGAAATCAAGAGAAGCTTTGCTCTGTAAGTTAACATGACCTTCTTAGACTTGTAGAAAGGAACCTTCAAGTCAAAAGTTGCTTATGGAGAAGGCATCTGTAATCCCTTGCACATTTACTTGGGTGTAAGGCCTTGTCGAAATCCATTTTTTATTTCTGTGTTCTAGTAGCTTCTAAGATTCCATTTTGTAGGGCTGATCCTGCACTTATTTGTTAAGCCATCTCTGTGTGTGTTATCTTGTGTTGTCTCTGGCATCAAGGCCAAAGCAGAACCTGGGATAATTGGATTGCATGATCTCAGCTGTGTTCCTGTGGGAATTCTGTTCTGTCTGCCCCCACCCCCACAAGTCCCAGCCAGCCAGCCAGCCAGCTAATGGGGATCACCTTAGATTTTGCCAGAGGCTTGAGTAATTAACCAAGGGGGTTACGGCTGCCTATCTTCTTTGTCTACATCTTGGGTTTCAACTGTCTCCATTTGGCCCTGCCCTATTGAAGACCTGTGCTTTGGTACATGTAAGCAGGTTTTAGCCAGTTCTCTTATTTTGCCATGTAAGTACTGTTTCCAAATATTGCTCTGTTTGTTGTACTTGTATGCTATTCCTTTTCCCTTTCTGTAAATAAACTTACCACCTATCCTAAGTGAAAGCGTGTGCTTCATTCTGATTGAGCCTTGTCCAGAGCTTTCCTCTTGGTTATTGCTACTGTTTAAGGTTTCAGGCCCAGGGCTTTGAAATAGAGGGTGCTAACTTGGGCCCTTGTTTCATAAGCCTTAGGAGTGCCCTGTAAGGTCTGAGAGTCCCCTGGCTCAGGCTGAGTTGACATAAGGGGTGGTGACAGCCTACCTTGCTGGGTTGGTGTTCAGTCTGAGCAACCTTTTGTCTCTACCTACACCGCTGGGAGTTAGGGCACTCCCCGTCCTC